>JAMPIV010018831.1:0-28669 GCA_024509875.1 Oreohelix idahoensis
TTGCTGCATGGATGCCCCTTATTAACGCCCACCATGTTAGCAGCGTTGTCACGGGTAGTGACTGACACCAACATTTTGTCGCTGGCAATCCCGCTAAATAATAGAGCGACGCCAGACGCAAGTTTAGCATCGTTGTCGGTAGGACTGACCCCTACAATGATGTTCTTGCAAGTCCCCTTATAAAAGACGCCCAGACATGTGTTAGGCATCCGTGTTGTCGTAATGACTGAACCCCTACTATTTAGTTTGCCTTGGATTGCAGTGTCATCCCCTATAAAACTGTATAACAGAAACGCCCAGTGACAGTTAGCCGTTGATCGTATTACTGGACCCCTACAGATTTATGTGTGCTGTTGGGCATACCCCAAGATAACGTCCAGGACATGTTAAGCGAGCGTTGTCCGAAGGGACTGACAGCATACATTAGTGGTAGCTGCATCCCCTTATAACTGCCCAGACATTTAGCAAGGCGGTTGTCGGACGGACTGACCCCTACGATTTTGAGTTGCTGCGAAGGACCCCGTTGATTAAAGTAACGGCCCAGGGGGGGTACCCTGGTTAGCTAGCGTAGTCGTAGGAAACTTGACGGACTTACAATTTGTGTTGCACTGCAGTCCCCAAATAAAACGTCCGGTGGATCAATGTTATAGGGCAGTCGATGACGAAGGACTGACCCCTATTCATTGTTATGCTGGCACCCCTTTATAGTGATGAGACTGCCCAACCCATGTAGCAGCGTTTGTCCATAGGGGACTGACGACTGCCTACATTATGTTTGCAGTGCACCGCCTTATAGAGCGCCTAGACATTGTAAGCAGTAGCGTTAGGTACCGTAGGGGACTGGTGACCCTTACATTTTATTTGTGCATGCAGTTCCCCGTTGGATAAACGTTCCCAGACAAGTTAGGCACGATAGGGGATCGTATGACTGGACCCCTGTCATTTTGTTTGCAGCATCCCCTATAACGTTCCACGACTATATTAGCGAAGCGTTGTCGAAGTACAGACCCTAAAGCAGTGTTATGTATGCTGGCATCCCCCTTGGAAACGGTCGCGGGTTGACAATGTTAGCAGCGTTGTTCGTATGACTGACCCCTAACATTGTTGATTCTACATCCCCCTATTAACTGTCCAGACATGTTAGCAGCGTTGACGTAGAACTGACCCCTACATTTGTTGCTACATCCCCTTATAACACCCAGACATGTTAGCAGCGTTTGTCCGTAGGCAGACTGACACCTACATTTTGTTGCTATCAAATCCCCTAAAAGATGTCCAAAAATGTTAGGATCGTTCAGCGTTGTCGTAGGACTGACACCTAAATTTTGTTGCTGGCAATCCCCTTATAAAAAGTCAAGACATGTTAGCAGCGTTTGTCGTAGGACTGTACTACCTACATTTTTGGTTGCTGCACTCCCCTTATATCGTTCATAGACATGTTAGCTGCCGTTGTCAGTTGGGAATGGGCGTGGGGGGACTCATCCTACATATTTCTGTCTGCTGCAGTCCCCTTTATAACGCCCAGACATGTTAGCAGCGTTGTCGTATGACTGACCCTACATTTTGTTGCTGCATCCACTTATAACGCCCAGACATGTTAGCAGAAGCGTTGTCTAGGACTGAAACCCTACATACATTGTATTAGCTGCTCCCCTTAAAAGAAAAAAAAAAAAATAACGTCCCAGACATGTTAGCAGAGCGGTTGTCCGAGGACTGACCACCTACATTTGTGATGCTGCATCCCCTATACGTCCCGACATGTTAGCAGCGTTGTCGTAGGACTGTACCCCAACATTTTTGTTGCTGCATCCCCTTATAACGCCAGACATGTTTTAGCAGCGTTGTCTGTAGGGACTGACACCTACATTTTGTTTGCTGCATTCCCCTTATAACGTCCGTGACATGATAGCTAGCGTTTGTCCGTCAAGGAAACTGACCCCTACATTTATGTTGCTGCATCCCCTTTAGTAACGTACCCAGACATGATAGCAAGCAAGCGATTGTTCGTAGGAAACAGGACCCCTACATTCTGGTGCTGGCAAGTCCCCTTATAACGCCCAGACAAGTTGTATAGCATGCGTTGTCGTAGGACATGACATCCCTACATGTTTCATTTTGTTGCTGAGCATCCCCTTATAAAACGTCCAGAACCATTGTTAGCAAAGCTGTTGTCGTAATGGACTGACCACTACATTGTTGGGTGTTATGCTGCATCCCCTTTTATAAACGCCGCAGGACATGTTATGCAGCGTTGTCATAAATTTATGTAGGACTGACACCTACATTTTTGTTGCTTGCCAAATCCCCTTAGTAACGCCCATACATGGTTTAGCAGCGTTGTCCGTAGGACTGTGACACCTTACATTGTGTGTGCTCCTGCATCCCCCTTATAAACGTCCGGACATGTTTTAGCAGCGTTGTTCGTAGGACTGACACCTACATTTGTGTTGCTGCATACACCTTATAACGTTCCAGACATGTTAGCAGCGATTTCATAGTAGAGACTGACCACCTACCATTTTTGTTTGCTGGCATCCCCTAATTAACTGCCCAGCACTATGTTAGCAGTTGTTGTATCGTTAGGACTAGACTGACCCCCAACATTTTTTTGCTGGCGATCCCCTTATAACTGACCTGACATGTTAGCAAGCGTTTGTCCGGAATGAACTGACACCCCTGACATTATTGTATGCTGCGATCCCCTTAAAACTGGTCCACAGAGCACTGTTATGCAGCGTTTGTCCGTAAGTGACTGACACCTAACATATTGTTGCTGCAGGTCCCCTATAAATAAAACGTTCCGGACAAGTGTATAGGGCAAGCGTTGTCTCGGTGAAAGGAACTGACCCCTACCATAGTGTTGTACTGCAAATCCCTATATAAACTTCCAGCAACATGTTAAGCAGGCGTTGTCGTAGGACTGAACCCCAACATTTTGTAGCTACATCCCCTTATAACACCCGTACATGTTAGCAGCGTTGTACGTAGTACTGACCACCGTACATGTTTGTTTGCCTGGCAATCCCCTTATAACGTCCAGACATTTTAAGCCGCGTTGTCGTAGTACTGACCCCAACAATTTGTTGCTGCATCCCCTTATAACGTCCCATGAACATGTTAGCAGCGTTGTCGGTAGTACTGACACCATACAATTTTTGTAGCTGGCATCCCTCTTAAACGTTCCAGGGACATGTTAGCTGCGTTGTCCCCCCCGTAGGACTGACCACCTTACATTTTGTTGTTGCTGCATTCGCCCTATAAAAACGCCCAGACAATGTTAAGCAGCTGATGTCCCCCCGTAAGGACTGGACCCCTACCAATTGTATTGCTGCATCCCCTTATAAAACCGCCCCAAGACATGTTAGCAAGTCGTTTGTCACGTAGGACTTGAAAACCCTACATTTTATGTTGCTTGCATCCTCCTTATAAACGTTCCATACATTTTAGCCAGCGTTTTTCGTATGACTGACACCTACATTTTTGTTTGCTGCATTCCCACTTATAACGTTCCAGGGGGGGGGGAGGACATGTTAGCAGCGTTGTCGTAGGAACTGACCACCTACTATTTTTGTTGCTGCGCAGATCCCCATATAACGCCCAGACATGTTAGTCAGCGTAGTCGTAGGACTGACACCTACAATATTGTGTAGCTGCAATCCCCATTGAATAACGTCCGGACATGTTAGCTAGCGTTGTTCGTAGAAACTGAACCCCTACAGATTGTGTTGCTGCATCCCCTTATAAAACGCCCAACATTTTTAGCCACGTTGTTCCATGAGGAGCTGGACACCTACATTTTGTTTGCTAGCAACCCTTAATAACGCCCAGCAGCATGATAGCAGCGTTGTCCATCATGACTGACCCCTTTCACTTTTGTATTGCTACTGCATGTGCCCCTTATAAAACGTCCAGACTTGTTAGCCAGCGTTGTCGTAGGGTGACTGACCCCCTACATTTTGTTGCAGCATCCCCTTATAACACCCACCCACATGTTAGGCAGCGTTGTCCTAGGGGGGGGGGGACTGACCCCTACATTTTGTTTGCTAGGGGGGCAGGACCCCTTATAACTCGCCAGAACATGTTAGCAGCGTTGTTCGCTAGGACTGACCCCTACATTTATTGTTGCTTCATCCCCTATATAACTATGCCATGGGGGGGGACATGATGTTAGCAGCGTTTGTCGTAGGACTGACACCAAACATTTTTTTTTGCTGGATCCCCTTATCACCGGGGACAAGCACTGACACCCTACATTTTGTTGCTTGCATCCCCTTATAAAACGCCCCAGACATGTTAAGCAGCGTTGTCGTAGGACTGACCCCTACATTTTGTTGCTGCATGTCCCCTTATAACGCCCAGACATGTTAGCAGCGTTGTTGTTCGTAGGGGACTGACCCCTACATTTTGTTGCTGTGCACCCCTTATAACGCCCCAGACATGTTAGCAGCGTTGGTCGTAGGACTGGACCCCCTGCACATTTTGTTTGCTGTCAATCCCCTTATAACGTCCAGGGGACATTGTTAGCAGGGGCGTTGTCGTAGGACTGACACCTACATTTTGTTGCTGCATCCCCTTATAACGCCCAGGGGGACATGTTTTAGCAGCGTTTGTCGTAGGGGGACTGGACCCCTGGGCCATTTTGTATTGGCTGCAATCCCCTTATAACGCCCAGGAAACATGTTAGCAGCGTTGTCGTAGGGACTGACACCTACTTTGTGTTTTGCTGCATCCCCTTATAAAATCCGACCCAGACATGTTAGCAGCGTTGTCGTAGGGGGACTGACCCCTACATTTGTGTTGCTGCATCCCCTTATAAACGCCCAGACATGTTAGCAGCGTTGTCGTTGGGGGGGGACTGACACCTACATTTTGTTTGCTTGCATCTCCCCTTATAACGACGCCCAGAAATGTTTAGCAGCGTTGTCGTAGGACTGACCCCTACATTTTGTTGGCTGCTGCATCCCATTATAAAAACGATCCAGAAACATGTTAGCAGCGTTGTCGTTAGACTGACCCCTTACAGTTTTGTTTGCTGCAATATCCCCTTTATAACCACACCAGGGGGACATTTGTTTAGCAGCGTTGTTCGTAGGGGGACTGACAACCCTTACATTTTGGTTGCTGCATCCCCCTTAATATACGACCGGCAGAATGTTTAACAGGAGTTGGTCCCGGGACTGGACCCCCTACAGTTGGTGTTTCTTTGCATACATCCGCCTTATAACGTACCAGACATGTTAGCATCGAGTTTGTCGTAGGACTGACACCTTAACATTGTGTTGCTACATCCCCTTTTAACGCTCAGACATGTTAGCAGCGTTTGTCGTAGGGGGGGGACTGAACCCTACATTTTTGTTGCTGCATCCCATTATAACGCCCAGACATGTTAGCAGCGTTGTCGTAGGACTGACCCCTACATTATGTTGCTGCATCCCCTTATAACGCCCAGACATGTTAGCAGCATTGTCGTACGACTGACCCCTACATTTTGTTGCTGCATCCCCTTATAACGCCCAGACATGTTAGCAGCGTTGTCGTAGGACTGACCCCTACATGTTTTGTGTTGCTTCATCCCCTTATAAACGCCCAGACATGTTTAGCAGCGTTGTCGTAGGACTGACCCTTTACTCATTTTGTTGCTGCATCCCCTTATAACGTCCAGGACCTGTTGAGAAGTATCGTAGGACTGGACCCTCTACATTTTAGTTGGCTGCATCCCATTAAAATGTTAGACATGTGTTAGCAGCGTTGTCGTAGGGACTGACTCAAACCCCTACATTGTTGTTGCTGCATCCCCTTATAACGTCAAGACATGTTAGCAGCGTTGTCGTAAGACTGACCCCTTCATTTTGTTGCTGCATCCCCTTATAACGCCTCATGACATGTTAAGCCATCCCCAGCGTTGTCGTAGGACTGACTCCTACATTTTGTTTGCTGCATCCCCATTATAAACACCTAGACATGTTTAGCAGCGTTGTCGTATGGACTGACACCTACATTTTGTTTGCTGCATCCCCTTATAACGTCCAGACATGTTAGCAGCGGTTGTCGTAGGACTGACACCTACATTTTGTTGCTGCATGCCCACACCCCTTATAACGCCCAGACATGTTAGCAGCGTTGTCGTAGGACTGACCCCTACATTTTGTTGCTGCATCCCCTTATAAACGCCCAGACATGTTAGCAGCGTTTGTCGTAGGACTGAACCCTACATTTTGTTGCTTGCATCCCCTTATAACGTCCAGGACATGTTAGCAGCGTTTTTGTCGTAGGGGACTGACACCTACATTTTGATGCTGCATCCCCTTATAACGTCGAGACATGTTAGCAGCGTTGTCGTAAGACTGACACCTACATTGTGTTGCTGCATCCCCTTATAACGCCCAGACATGTTAGCAGCGTTGTCCGTAGGACTGACCACTACATGTGTTTGTTGCTAGCATCCCCTTATAACGTTCGGTAACATGTTAGCAGCGTTGTCGTAGAAACTGACCCCTACATTGTGTGTTGCTGCATCCCCTTATAAAACGCCCAGGGACATGTTAGCAGCGTTGTCATAGGAACTGACACCCTACATTTTGTTGCTAAGCATCCCCCTTACAGCGCCCCGACATGTTAGCAGCGTTGTCGTAGGACTGACCCCGTTCATTTTGTTGCTGCATCCCCTTATAACGTCCAGACATGTTAGCAGCGTTGTCGTAGGACTGACCCCTACATGTTATGCTGCATCCCCTTATAAACGTCCAGACATGTAAGCAGCGTTGTCGTAGGACTGACACCTACATTTTGTTGCTGCTGCATCCCCTTATAACGCCCAGAACAGACATGTTAGCAGCGTTGTCGTAGGACTGACCCCGTTCATTTTGTTGCTGCATCCCCTTATAACGCCCAGACATGTTAGCAGGGTTAGTCGTAGGACTGACCCCGTTCATTTTGTTGCTGCATCCCCTTATAACGTCCAGACATGTTAGCAGCGTTGTCGTAGAACTGACCCCTACATTTTGTTGCTGCGTCCCCTTATAACGCCCAGACATGTTAGCATCGTTGTCGTATGACTGACCCTTACATTGTGTTGCTTCATGCCCCTTATAATGCCCAGTACATGTATAGAGCAGTTGTCGTAGGACTGACCCCAACATTTTTTTTTGCTGCATCCCCTTATAAAACGCCCAGACATGTTAGCATAGCGATTGTCGTAGGACTGACACCTACATTTTGTTGCTGCATCCCCTTATAACGTCCAGACATGTTAGCAGCGTTGTCGTATGGGGACTGACCCCTACATTTTGTTTGTTGCTGCATCCTCTTATAATATAACGCCCAGACATGTTAGCATAGAGCGCATTGTCGTAGGACTGACCCTACACTTTTTGTTGCTGCATCCCCTTATAACGCCCAGACCTGTTGGCAGCGTTGTCGTACGGACTGGACCCCTACATTTTGTTGCTGCATCCCCTTATAACACAGACATGTTAGCAGCGTTGTCGTAGGACTGACAGCTACATTTGGTTGCTGCATCCCCTTATAACGCCCAGACATGTTAGCAGCGTTGTCGTAGGACTGACCCCTACATTTTGTTGCTGCATCCCCTTATAACGCCCAGACATGTTAGCAGCGTTGTCGTAGGACTGACACTTACATTGTGTTGCTGCATCCCCTTATAACGTCCGGACATGTTAGCAGCGTTGTCGTAGGACTGACCCCTACATTGTGTTGCTGCATCCCCTTATAACGCCCAGACATGTTAGCAGCGTTGTCATAGGACTGACACCTACATTTTGTTGCTGCATCCCCTTATAACGCCCAGACATGTTAGCAGCGTTGTCGTAGGACTGACCCCTACATTTTTTTGCTGCATCCCCTTATAACGTCCAGACATGTTAGCAGCGTTGTCGTATGACTGACCCCTACATTTTGTTGCTGCATCCCCTTATAACGTCCACACATGTTAGCAGCGTTGTCGTAGGACTGACCCTTACATTTTGTTGCTGCATCCCCCTTATAACGTCCGGACAATGTTAGCAGCGTTGTCGTAGGACTGACCCCTACATTGTGTTTCTACATCCCCTTATAACGCCCAGACATGTTAGCAGAGTTATCGTAGGACTGACACCCATATTGGGTTGCTACATCCCCTTTTAACGCTCAGACATGTTAGCAGCGTTGTCGTAGGACTGACCCCTACATTTTGTTGCTGCATCCCCTTATAACGCCCAGACGTGTTAGCAGCGTTGTCGTAGGACTGACCCCTACATTTTGTTGCTGCATCCCCTTATAACGCCCAGACATGTTAGCAGCATTGTCGTAGGACTGACCCCTACATTTTGTTGCTGCATCCCCTTATAACGCCCAGACATGTTAGCAGCGTTGTCGTAGGACTGACCCCTACATTTTGTTGCTTCATCCCCTTATAACGCCCAGACATGTTAGCAGCGTTGTCGTAGGACTGACACCTACATTTTGTTGCTGCATCCCCTTATAACGCCCAGACATGTTAGCAGCGTTGTCGTAGGACTGACCCCTACATTTTGTTGCTGCATCCTCTTTTAACGCCCAGACATGTTAGCAGCGTTGTCGTAGGACTGACCCCTATATTTTGTTGCTCCATCCCCTTATAACGTCCAGACATGTTAGCAGCGTTGTCGTAGGACTGACACCTACATTTTGTTGCTACATCCCCTTATAACGCCCAGACATGTTAGCAGCGTTGTTGTAGGACTGACCCCTGCATTTTGTTGCTACATCCCCTTATAACGCCCAGACATGTTAGCAGCGTTGTCGTAGGACTGACACCTACATTGTGTTGCTGCATCCCTTTATAACGCCCAGACATGTTAGCAGCGTTGTCGTAGGACTGACCCCTACATTGTGTTGCTGCATCCCCTTATAACGCCCAGACATGTTAGCAGCGTTGTCGTAGGACTGACACCTACATTGTGTTGCTACATCCCCTTATAACGCCCAGACATGTTAGCAGCGTTGTCGTGGGGCTGACCCCTACATTTTGTTGCTGCATCCCCTTATAACGCCCAGACATGTTAGCAGCGTTGTCGTAGGACTGACCCCTACATTTTGTTGCTGCATCCCATTATAACACCCAGACATGTTAGCAGCGTTGTCGTAGGACTGACCCCTACATTGTGTTGCTGCATCCCCTTATAACACCCAGACATGTTAGCAGCGTTGTCGTAGGACTGACACCTACATTGTGTTGCTACATCCCCTTATAACACCCAGACATGTTAGCAGCGTTGTCGTAGGACTGACCCCTACATTTTGTTGCTGCATCCCCTTATAACGCCCAGACATGTTAGCAGCGTTTTGTCGTAGGACTGACCCCTACATTTTTGTTGTTGCTGCACCCCCTTATAACCCCCAGACATGTTAGCAGCGTTGTCGTAGGACTGACCCCTACATTTTGTTGCTGCATCCCCTTATAACGCCCAGACATGTTAGCAGCGTTGTCGTAGGACTGACCCCTACATTTTGTTGCTGCATCCCCTTATAACGCCCAGACATGTTAGCAGCGTTGTCGTAGGACTGACCCCTACATTTTGTTGCTGCATCCCTTCCCTTTTTATAACGTCCAGGGACATGTTAGCAGCGTTGTCGTAGGACTGACCCCTACATTGTGTTTGCTGCATCCCCCTTATAACGGGGAGGGGGGGGGCAACACACATGTTAGCAGCGTTGTCGTAGGACTGACCCCTACATTTTGTTGCTGCATCCCCTTATAACGCCCCAGACATGTTAGCAGCGTTGTCGTGAAGGACTGACCCCTCACTAACATTTTGTTGCTGCATCCCCTTATAACGCCCAGGACATGTTAGTAGCGTTGTCGTAGGACTGACACCAACATTTTTTTTGCTGCATCCCCCTATAAACGCCCCAGGACATGTTAGCAGCGTTGTCGTAGGACTGACCCCTACATTGTGTTGCTTTAATGCTCCCCTTATAACGCCCAGAACATGTTAAGCAGCGTTTGTCGTTAGGGACTGACCCCTTTACATTTTGTTGCTGCATCCCCTTATAACGCCCAGACATGTTAGCAGCCGTTGTCGTAGGACTGACCCCTACATTTTGCCTTGCTGCATCCCCTTAATAACGCCCAGACATGGTTAGCAGCGTTGTCGTGGGGGGGGGGACTGGACCCCTTACATTTTGTTGCTGCATCCCCATTTTACTAACGCCCCAGGGGGGACATGTTTAGCAGCGTTGGTCGTAGGGACTGGGACCCCTACATTTTTGTTGCTGCATCCCTTATAAAAACGCCCAGGAACATGTTAGCAAGCGTTTGTCCGTAGGGGGACTGACCCCTACATTTTGTTGCTTGATCCCCTTATAACGCCAGGGGGGCGCCCAGGGGACATGTTAGCCAGCCGATTATCGTAGGACTGACCCCTACATTTTTTGCTGCAATCCCCTTATAAACGCCCAGACATGTTACGCGGCAGCGTTGTCGTAGACTGACACCTACGAATTTTGTTGCTTATCTGCATTCCCCGTTAAAACGCCCAGACATGTTAGCAGCGTTGTTCCGTAGGGGACCTACACGCCCACATTGTGTTGCTTCAATCCCTTTATAACGCCCAGACATGTTAGCAGCGGTCCGTAGGGACTGGGGTGACCCCTACATTTTGTTGCTGCATCCCTTATAACGCCCCAGGGGACATGTTAGCAGTCGTTGTCGTAGGACTGGACCCCTACATTTTTGTTGCTTCCATCCCCTTTATAACGGTCCAGGGACATTGTTCTTAGCAGGCGTTGTCGTAGGACTGGACAAACCTACATTTTGTTTGCTGGCATTCCCCTTATAAAATAACGCCCAGTCCCTGACATGTTAGCAGCGTTGTTCGTAGGACGGGACTGACCCTAACCATTAGGTGTTTGCAGCATCCCCTTATAAAAACAACGCCCACCAGGAGGACATGTTTAGCAGCGTTGTCGTAGGACTGACATAACCTACATTGTGTTTGCTCTGCATCCCCTTATAAACTGTCCAAAACGACCCAGAAATGTTAGGCAGTCGTTGTCGTAGACAATGGGGGGACTGGAAAAAAAAAACATTGTGATCTACAACGTTATGTAGGGGTCCATGCTGCAACATGTCCCCAAAAATGTAAGTGTCAGTCCTACGACAACGCTGCTAACATGTCCTGGGCGTTATAAGGGGAAATGCAGCAACTGTCCTGGGGGGACATGGTTTGTTGGTCGTTATAAGGGGATGCAGCAACATAAATGTAGGGTGTCCTACCGACAGTGCTCCCCAACGACAATGCTGCTAACATGTCTGGGCGTTATAAGGGGATGCAGCAACAAACAATGTAGGTGTCAGTCCTACGACAACGCTGCTAACATGTCTGGACGTTATAAGGGATGCAGCAACAAATGTAGGGGTCAGTCCTACGACAACGCTGCTAACATGTCTGGGCGTTATATAAGGGGATGCAGCAACAAAATGTAGGGGTCAGCAACAATGTAGGTGTTCCATTCTACGACAACGCTGCTAACATGTCTGGGCGTTTATAAGGGGATGCAAGCAACAAAATGTAGGGGTCAGTCCTACGACTAAACAACGCTGCTAACATGTCTGGACGTTATAAGGGGATGCAGCAACAAAATGTAGGTGTCAGTCCTACGACAACGCTGCTAACATGTCTGGGCGTTATAAGGGGATGCAGCAAAAAAATGTTGGTGTCAGTCCTACGACAACGCTACTAACATGTCTGGGCGTTATAAGGGGATGCAGCAACAAAATGTAGGGGTCAGTCCTACGACAACGCTGCTAACATGTCTGGGCGTTATAAGGGGATGCAGCAACAAAATGTAGGGGTCAGTCCTACGACAACGCTGCTAACATGTCTGGAGGTTATAAGGGGATGCAGCAAAAAAATGTAGGGTCAGTCCTACGACAACGCTGCTAACATGTCTGGGCGTTATAAGGGGATGCAGCAACAAAATGTAGGGGTCAGTCCTACGACAACGCTGCTAACATGTCTGGGCGTTATAAGGGGATGCAGCAACAAAATGTAGGGGTCAGTCCTACGACAACGCTGCTAACATGTCTGGGCGTTATAAGGGATGCAGCAACAAAATGTAGGGGTCAGTCCTACGACAACGCTGCTAACATGTCTGGGCGTTATAAGGGGATGCAGCAACAAAATGTAGGGGTCAGTCCTACGACAACGCTGCTAACATGTCTGGGCGTTATAAGGGGATGCAGCAAAAAAATGTAGGGTCAGTCCTACGACAACGCTGCTAACATGTCTGGGCGTTATAAGGGGATGCAGCAACAAAATGTAGGGGTCAGTCCTACGACAACGCTGCTAACATGTCTGGGCGTTATAAGGGGATGCAGCAACAAAATGTAGGGGTCAGTCCTACGACAACGCTGCTAACACTGGGCGTTATAAGGGGAATGCAGCAACGGTGTCAGTCCTACGACAACGCTGCTAACTGGGCGTTATAAGGGGATGCAGCAAAAAAATGTAGGGTCAGTCCTACGACAACGCTGCTAACATGTCTGGGCGTTATAAGGGGATGCAGCAACAAAATGTAGGTGTCAGTCCTACGACAACGCTGCTAACATGTCTGGGCGTTATAAGGGGATGCAGCAACAAAATGTAGGGGTCAGTCCTACGACAACGCTGCTAACATGTCTGGACGTTATAAGGGGATGCAGCAAAAAAATGTAGGTGTCAGTCCTACGACAACGCTGCTAACATGTCTGGGCGTTATAAGGGGATGCAGCAACAAAATGTAGGGGTCAGTCCTACGACAACGCTGCTAACATGTCTGGGCGTTATAAGGGGATGCAGCAACAAAATGTAGGTGTCAGTCCTACGACAACGCTGCTAACATGTCTGGGCGTTATAAGGGGATGCAGCAACAAAATGTAGGGGTCAGTCCTACGACAACGCTGCTAACATGTCTGGGCGTTATAAGGGGATGCAGCAACAAAATGTAGGTGTCGGGATGAAGCAACACAATGTAGGGGTCAGTCCTACGACAACGCTGCTAACATGTCTGGGCGTTATAAGGGGATGCAGCAACAAAATGTAGGGGTCAGTCCTACGACAACGCTGCTAACATGTCTGGGCGTTATAAGGGGATGCAGCAACAAAATGTAGGTGTCAGTCCTACGACAACGCTGCTAACATGTCTGGGCGTTATAAGGGGATGCAGCAACAAAATGTAGGGGTCAGTCCTACGACAACGCTGCTAACATGTCTGGGCGTTATAAGGGGGATGCAGCAACAAAATGTAGGGGTCAGTCCTACGACAACGCTGCTAACATGTCTGGGCGTTATAAGGGGATGCAGCAACAAAATGTAGGTGTCAGTCCTACGACAACGCTGCTAACATGTCTGGGCGTTATAAGGGGATGCAGCAACATAATGTAGGGGTCAGTCCTACGACAACGCTGCTAACATGTCTGGGCGTTATAAGGGGATGCAGCAACAAAAATGTAGGGGTCAGTCCTACGACAACGCTGCTAACATGTCTGGGCGTTATAAGGGGATGCAGCAACAAAATGTAGGGGTCAGTCCTACGACAACGCTGCTAACATGTCTGGGCGTTATAAGGGGATGCAGCAACAAAATAAGGGGATGCAGCAACACAATGTAGGTGTCAGTCCTACGACAACGCTGCTAACATGTCTGGGCGTTATAAGGGGATGCAGCAACAAAATGTAGGGGTCAGTCCTACGACAACGCTGCTAACATGTCTGGGCGTTATAAGGGGATGCAGCAACAAAATGTAGGGGTCAGTCCTACGACAACGCTGCTAACATGTCTGGGCGTTATAAGGGGATGCAGCAACAAAATGTAGGGGTCAGTCCTACGACAACGCTGCTAACATGTCTGGGCGTTATAAGGGGATGCAGCAACAAAATGTAGGGGTCAGTCCTACGACAACGCTGCTAACATGTCTGGGCGTTATAAGGGGATGCAGCAACAAAATGTAGGGGTCAGTCCTACGACAACGCTGCTAACATGTCTGGGCGTTATAAGGGGATGCAGCAACACAATGTAGGGGTCAGTCCTACGACAACGCTGCTAACATGTCTGGACGTTATAAGGGGATGCAGCAACAAAATGTAGGGGTCAGTCCTACGACAACGCTGCTAACATGTCTGGGCGTTATAAGGGGATGCAGCAACAAAATGTAGGGGTCAGTCCTACGACAACGCTGCTAACATGTCTGGGCGTTATAAGGGGATGCAGCAACAAAATGTAGGGGTCAGTCCTACGACAACGCTGCTAACATGTCTGGGCGTTATAAGGGGATGCAGCCAGCAACAAAATGTAGGGGTCAGTCCTACGACAACGCTGCTAACATGTCTGGGCGTTATAAGGGGATGCAGCAACAAAATGTAGGGGTCAGTCCTACGACAACGCTGCTAACATGTCTGGGCGTTATAAGGGGATGCAGCAACGCTGCTAACATGTCTGGGCGTTATAAGGGGATGCAGCAACAAAATGTAGGGGTCAGTCCTACGACAACGCTGCTAACATGTCTGGGCGTTATAAGGGGATGCAGCAACAAAATGTAGGGGTCAGTCCTACGACAACGCTGCTAACATGTCTGGGCGTTATAAGGGGATGCAGCAACAAAATGTAGGGGTCAGTCCTACGACAACGCTGCTAACATGTCTGGGCGTTATAAGGGGATGCAGCAACAAAATGTAGGGGTCAGTCCTACGACAACGCTGCTAACATGTCTGGGCGTTATAAGGGGATGCAGCAACAAAATGGATGCAGCAACAAAAATGTAGGGGTCAAAATGTAGGGTGTCAGTCCTACGACAACGCTGCTAACATGTCTGGGCGTTATAAGGGGATGCAGCAACAAAATGTAGGGGTCAGTCCTACGACAACGCTGCTAACATGTCTGGCGTTATAAGGGGATGCAGCAACAAAATGTACGGGTCAGTCCTACGACAACGCTGCTAACATGTCTGAACATGTCTGGGCGTTATAAGTGGATACAGCAACAACAAGTAGGGGTCAGTCCTACGACAACGCTGCTAACATGTCTGGGCGTTATAAGGGGATGCAGCAACAAAATGTAGGGGTCAGTCCTACGACAACGCTGCTAACATGTCTGGGCGTTATAAGGGGATGCAGCAACAAAATGTAGGGGTCAGTCCTACGACAACGCTGCTAACATGTCTGGGCGTTATAAGGGGATGCAGCAACAAAATGTAGGGGTCAGTCCTACGACAACGCTGCTAACATGTCTGGGCGTTATAAGGGGATGCAGCAACAAAATGTAGGGGTCAGTCCTACGACAACGCTGCTAACATGTCTGGGCGTTATAAGGGGATGCAGCAACCAAATGTAGCTGTCAGTCCTACGACAACGCTGCTAACATGTCTGGACGTTATAAGGGGATGCAGCAACAAAATGTAGGGGTCAGTCCTACGACAACGCTGCTAACATGTCTGGGCGTTATAAGGGGATGCAGCAACAAAATGTAGGGGTCAGTCCTACGACAACGCTGCTAACATGTCTGGGCGTTATAAGGGGATGCAGCAACAAAATGTAGGGGTCAGTCCTACGACAACGCTGCTAACATGTCTGGGCGTTATAAGGGGATGCAGCAACAAAATGTAGGTGTCAGTCCTACGACAACGCTGCTAACATGTCTGGGCGTTATAAGGGGATGCAGCAAAAAAATGTTGGTGTCAGTCCTACGACAACGCTACTAACATGTCTGGGCGTTATAAGGGGATGCAGCAACAAAATGTAGGGGTCAGTCCTACGACAACGCTGCTAACATGTCTGGGCGTTATAAGGGGATGCAGCAACAAAATGTAGGGGTCAGTCCTACGACAACGCTGCTAACATGTCTGGGCGTTATAAGGGGATGCAGCAACAAAATGTAGGGGTCAGTCCTACGACAACGCTGCTAACATGTCTGGGCGTTATAAGGGGATGCAGCAACAAAATGTATGGGTCAGTGTAGGTGTCAGTCCTACGACAACGCTGCTAACATGTCTGGGCGTTATAAGGGGATGCAGCAACAAAATGTAGGGGTCAGTCCTACGACAACGCTGCTAACATGTCTGGGCGTTATAAGGGGATGCAGCAACAAAATGTAGGTCTGGGTCAGTCCTACGACAACGCTGCTAACATGTCTGGGCGTTATAAGGGGATGCAGCAACACAATGTAGGGGTCAGTCCTACGACAACGCTGCTAACATGTCTGGGCGTTATAAGGGGATGCAGCAACAAAATGTAGGGGTCAGTCCTACGACAACGCTGCTAACATGTCTGGGCGTTATAAGGGGATGCAGCAACAAAATGTATGGGTCAGTCCTACGACAATGCTGCTAACATGTGTTATAAGGGGATGCAGCGTAGGGGTATAACGGGGATGCTGGGCGTTATAAGGGGAGCAAACAAAATGTAGGGGTCAGTCCTACGACAACGCTGCTAACATGTCTGGGCGTTATAAGGGGATGCAGCAACAAAATGTAGGGGTCAGTCCTACGACAACGCTGCTAACATGTCTGGGCGTTATAAGGGGATGCAGCAACAAAATGTAGGGGTCAGTCCTACGACAACGCTGCTAACATGTCTGGGCGTTATAAGGGGATGCAGCAACAAAATGTAGGGGTCAGTCCTACGACAACGCTGCTAACATGTCTGGGCGTTATAAGGGGATGCAGCAACAAAATGTAGGTGTCAGTCCTACGACAACGCTGCTAACATGTCTGGGCGTTATAAGGGGATGCAGCAACAAAATGTAGGGGTCAGTCCTACGACAACGCTGCTAACATGTCTGGGCGTTATAAGGGGATGCAGCAACAAAATGTAGGGGTCAGTCCTACGACAACGCTGCTAACATGTCTGGGCGTTATAAGGGGGATGCAGCAACAAAATGTAGGGGTCAGTCCTACGACAACGCTGCTAACATGTCTGGGCGTTATAAGGGGATGCAGCAACAAAATGTAGGGGTCAGTCCTACGACAACGCTGCTAACATGTCTGGGCGTTATAAGGGGATGAAAAAACAAAATGTAGGGGTCAGTCCTACGACAACGCTGCTAACATGTCTGGGCGTTATAAGGGGATGCAGCAACAAAATGTAGGGGTCAGTCCTACGACAACGCTGCTAACATGTCTGGGCGTTATAAGGGGATGCAGCAACACAATGTAGGTGTCAGTCCTACGACAACGCTGCTAACATGTCTGGGCGTTATAAGGGGATGCAGCAACAAAATGTAGGGGTCAGTCCTACGACAACGCTGCTAACATGTCTGGGCGTTATAAGGGGATGCAGCAACAAAATGTAGGGGTCAGTCCTACGACAACGCTGCTAACATGTCTGGACGTTATAAGGGGATGCAGCAACAAAATGTAGGGGTCAGTCCTACGACAACGCTGCTAACATGTCTGGGCGTTATAAGGGGATGCAGCAACAAAATGTAGGGGTCAGTCCTACGACAACGCTGCTAACATGTCTGGGCGTTATAAGGGGATGCAGCAACAAAATGTAGGGGTCAGTCCTACGACAACGCTGCTAACATGTCTGGGCGTTATAAGGGGATGCAGCAACAAAATGTAGGGGTCAGTCCTACGACAACGCTGCTAACATGTCTGGGCGTTATAAGGGGATGCAGCAACAAAATGTAGGGGTCAGTCCTACGACAACGCTGCTAACATGTCTGGGAGTTATAAGGGGATGCAGCAACAAAATGTAGGGGTCAGTCCTACGACAACGCTGCTAACATGTCTGGGCGTTATAAGGGGATGCAGCAACAAAATGTAGGGGTCAGTCCTACGACAACGCTGCTAACATGTCTGGGCGTTATAAGGGGATGCAGCAACAAAATGTAGGGGTCAGTCCGACGACAACGCTGCTAACATGTCTGGGCGTTATAAGGGGATGCAGCAACAAAATGTAGGGGTCAGTCCTACGACAACGCTGCTAACATGTCTGGGCGTTATAAGGGGATGCAGCAACAAAATGTAGGGGTCAGTCCTACGACAACGCTGCTAACATGTCTGGGCGTTATAAGGGGGCGTTATAAGGGGAGTCCTACGACAACGCTGCAACAAAATGCAGCAACAAAATGTAGGGGTCAGTCCTACGACAACGCTGCTAACATGTCTGGGCGTTATAAGGGGATGCAGCAACAAAATGTAGGTGTCAGTCCTACGACAACGCTGCTAACATGTCTGGGCGTTATAAGGGGATGCAGCAACAAAATGTAGGGGTCAGTCCTACGACAACGCTGCTAACATGTCTGGGCGTTATAAGGGGATGCAGCAACAAAATGTAGGGGTCAGTCCTACGACAACGCTGCTAACATGTCTGGGCGTTATAAGGGGATGCAGCAACAAAATGTAGGGGTCAGTCCTACGACAACGCTGCTAACATGTCTGGGCGTTATAAGGGGATGCAGCAACAAAATGTAGGGGTCAGTCCTACGACAACGCTGCTAACATGTCTGGGCGTTATAAGGGGATGCAGCAACAAAATGTAGGGGTCAGTCCTACGACAACGCTGCTAACATGTCTGGGCGTTATAAGGGGATGCAGACACACAATGTAGGGGTCAGTCCTACGACAACGCTGCTAACATGTCTGGGCGTTATAAGGGGATGCAGCAACAAAATGTAGGGGTCAGTCCTACGACAACGCTGCTAACATGTCTGGACGTTATAAGGGGATGCAGCAACAAAATGTAGGGTCAGTCCTACGACAACGCTGCTAACATGTCTGGGCGTTATAAGGGGATGCAGCAACAAAATGTAGGGGTCAGTCCTACGACAACGCTGCTAACATGTCTGGGCGTTATAAGGGGATGCAGCAACAAAATGTAGGGGTCAGTCCTACGACAACGCTGCTAACATGTCTGGGCGTTATAAGGGGATGCAGCAACAAAATGTAGGGGTCAGTCCTACGACAACGCTGCTAACATGTCTGGGCGTTATAAGGGGATGCAGCAACAAAATGTAGGGGTCAGTCCTACGACAACGCTGCTAACATGTCTGGGCGTTATAAGGGGATGCAGCAACAAAATGTAGGGTCAGTCCTACGACAACGCTGCTAACATGTCTGGGCGTTATAAGGGGATGCAGCAACAAAATGTAGGGGTCAGTCCTACGACAACGCTGCTAACATGTCTGGGCGTTATAAGGGGATGCAGCAACAAAATGTAGGGGTCAGTCCTACGACAACGCTGCTAACATGTCTGGGCGTTATAAGGGGATGCAGCAACAAAATGTAGGGGTCAGTCCTACGACAACGCTGCTAACATGTCTGGGCGTTATAAGGGGATGTAGCAACACAATGTAGGTGTCAGTCCTACGACAACGCTGCTAACATGTCTGGGCGTTATAAGGGGATGCAGCAACACAATGTAGGGGTCAGTCCTACGACAACGCTGCTAACATGTCTGGGCGTTATAAGGGGATGCAGCAACAAAATGTAGGTGTCAGTCCTACGACAACGCTGCTAACATGTCTGGACGTTATAAGGGGATGCAGCAACAAAATGTAGGGGTCAGTCCTACGACAACGCTGCTAACATGTCTGGGCGTTATAAGGGGATGCAGCAACAAAATGTAGGTGTCAGTCCTACGACAACGCTGCTAACATGTCTGGACGTTATAAGGGGATGCAGCAACAAAATGTAGGGGTCAGTCCTACGACAACGCTGCTAACATGTCTGGGCGTTATAAGGGGATGCAGCAACAAAATGTAGGGGTCAGTCCTACGACAACGCTGCTAACATGTCTGGGCGTTATAAGGGGATGCAGCAACAAAATGTAGGGGTCAGTCCTACGACAACGCTGCTAACATGTCTGGGCGTTATAAGGGGATGCAGCAACAAAATGTAGGGGTCAGTCCTACGACAACGCTGCTAACATGTCTGGGCGTTATAAGGGGATGCAGCAACAAAATGTAGGGGTCAGTCCTACGACAACGCTGCTAACAAACATGTCTGGGCGTTATAAGGGGATGCAGCAACAAAATGTAGGGGTCAGTCCTACGACAACGCTGCTAACATGTCTGGGCGTTATAAGGGGATGCAGCAACAAAATGTAGGGGTCAGTCCTACGACAACGCTGCTAACATGTCTGGGCGTTATAAGGGGATGCAGCAACAAAATGTAGGGGTCAGTCCTACGACAACGCTGCTAACATGTCTGGGCGTTATAAGGGGATGTAGAAACACAATGTAGGGGTCAGTCCTACGACAACGCTGCTAACATTGTCCGGACGTTATAAGGGGGATGCAGCAACAAAATGTAAGGGTCAGTCCTACGACAACGCTGCTAACATGTGTGGACGTTATAAGGGGATGCAGCAACAAAATGTAGGGGTCAGTCATACGACAACGCTGCTAACATGTCTGGACGTTATAAGGGGATGCAGCAAAAAAATGTAGGGGTCAGTCCTACGACAACGCTGCTAACATGTCTGGGCGTTATAAGGGGATGCAGCAACAAAATGTAGGGGTCAGTCCTACGACAACGCTGCTAACATGTCTGGGCGTTATAAGGGGATGCAGCAACACAATGTAGGGGTCAGTCCTACGACAACGCTGCTAACATGTCCGGACGTTATAAGGGGATGCAGCAACACAATGTAAGTGTCAGTCCTACGACAACGCTGCTAACATGTCTGGGCGTTATAAGGGGATGCAGCAACAAAATGTAGGGGTCAGTCCTACGACAACGCTGCTAACATGTCTGGGCGTTATAAGGGGATGCAGCAACAAAATGTAGGGGTCAGTCCTACGACAACGCTGCTAACATGTCTGGGCGTTATAAGGGGATGCAGCAACAAAATGTAGGGGTCAGTCCTACGACAACGCTGCTAACATGTCTGGGCGTTATAAGGGGATGCAGCAACAAAATGTAGGGGTCAGTCCTACGACAACGCTGCTAACATGTCTGGGCGTTATAAGGGGATGCAGCAACAAAATGTAGGGGTCAGTCCTACGACAACGCTGCTAACATGTCTGGACGTTATAAGGGGATGCAGCAACAAAATGTAGGTGTCAGTCCTACGACAACGCTGCTAACATGTCTGGGCGTTATAAGGGGATGCAGCAAAAAAATGTTGGTGTCAGTCCTACGACAACGCTACTAACATGTCTGGGCATTATAAGGGGATGAAGCAACACAATGTAGGGGTCAGTCCTACGACAACGCTGCTAACATGTCTGGGCGTTATAAGGGGATGCAGCAACAAAATGTAGGGGTCAGTCCTACGACAACGCTGCTAACATGTCTGGGCGTTATAAGGGGATGCAGCAACAAAATGTAGGGGTCAGTCCTACGACAACGCTGCTAACATGTCTGGGCGTTATAAGGGGATGCAGCAACAAAATGTAGGGGTCAGTCCTACGACAACGCTGCTAACATGTCTGGGCGTTATAAGGGGATGCAGCAACAAAATGTAGGGGTCAGTCCTACGACAACGCTGCTAACATGTCTGGGCGTTATAAGGGGATGCAGCAACAAAATGTAGGGGTCAGTCCTACGACAACGCTGCTAACATGTCTGGGCGTTATAAGGGGATGCAGCAACAAAATGTAGGGGTCAGTCCTACGACAACGCTGCTAACATGTCTGGGCGTTATAAGGGGATGCAGCAACAAAATGTAGGGGTCAGTCCTACGACAACGCTGCTAACATGTCTGGGCGTTATAAGGGGATGCAGCAACACAATGTAGGGGTCAGTCCTACGACAACGCTGCTAACATGTCTGGGCGTTATAAGGGGATGCAGCAACACAATGTAGGGGTCAGTCCTACGACAACGCTGCTAACATGTCTGGGGGTTATAAGGGGGTGCAGCAACAAAATGTAGGGGTCAGTCCTATGACAACGCTGCTAACATGTCTGGGCGTTATAAGGGGATGCAGCAACAAAATGTAGGGGTCAGTCCTACGACAACGCTGCTAACATGTCTGGGCGTTATAAGGGGATGCAGCAACAAAATGTAGGGGTCAGTCCTACGACAACGCTGCTAACATGTCTGGGCGTTATAAGGGGATGCAGCAACAAAATGTAGGGGTCAGTCCTACGACAACGCTGCTAACATGTCTGGGCGTTATAAGGGGATGCAGCAACAAAATGTAGGGGTCAGTCCTACGACAACGCTGCTAACATGTCTGGGCGTTATAAGGGGATGCAGCAACAAAATGTAGGGGTCAGTCCTACGACAACGCTGCTAACATGTCTGGGCGTTATAAGGGGATGCAGCAACAAAATGTAGGGGTCAGTCCTACGACAACGCTGCTAACATGTCTGGGCGTTATAAGGGGATGCAGCAACACAATATAGGCGTGTCAGACCTCCGATAACTATGCTAACATGTCTGGGCGTTATAAGGGGATGTAGAAACACAATGTAGGGGTCAGTCCTACGACAACGCTGCTAACATTGTCCGGACGTTATAAGGGGGGATGCAGCAACAAAATGTAAGGGTCAGTCCTACGACAACACTACTAACATGTCTGGGCGTTATAAGGGGATGCAGCAATAAAATGTAAGAGTCAGTCCTACGACAACGCTGCTAACATGTCTGGGCGTTATAAGGGGATGCAGCAACAAAATGTAGGGGTCAGTCCTACGACAACGCTGCTAACATGTCTGGGCGTTATAAGGGGATGCAGCAACAAAATGTAGGGGTCAGTCCTACGACAACGCTGCTAACATGTCTGGGCGTTATAAGGGGATGCAGCAACAAAATGTAGGGGTCAGTCCTACGACAACGCTGCTAACATGTCTGGGCGTTATAAGGGGATGCAGCAACAAAATGTAGGGGTCAGTTCTACGACAACGCTGCTACGACAACGCTGCTAACATGTCTGGGCGTTATAAGGGGATGCAGCAACAAAATGTAGGTGTCAGTCCTACGACAACGCTGCTAACATGTCTGGGCGTTATAAGGGGATGCAGCAACAAAATGTAGGGGTCAGTCCTACGACAACGCTGCTAACATGTCTGGGCGTTATAAGGGGATGCAGCAACAAAATGTAGGGGTCAGTCCTACGACAACGCTGCTAACATGTCTGGGCGTTATAAGGGGATGCAGCAACAAAATGTAGGTGTCAGTCCTACGACAACGCTGCTAACATGTCTGGGCGTTATAAGGGGATGCAGCAACAAAATGTAGGGGTCAGTCCTACGACAACGCTGCTAACATGTCTGGGCGTTATAAGGGGATGCAGCAACAAAATGTAGGGGTCAGTCCTACGACAACGCTGCTAACATGTCTGGGCGTTATAAGGGGATGCAGCAACAAAATGTAGGGGTCAGTCCTACGACAACGCTGCTAACATGTCTGGGCGTTATAAGGGGATGCAGCAACAAAATGTAGGGGTCAGTCCTACGACAACGCTGCTAACATGTCTGGGCGTTATAAGGGGATGCAGCAACAAAATGTAGGTGTCAGTCCTACGACAACGCTGCTAACATGTCTGGGCGTTATAGTTATAAGGGGATGCAGCAACAAAATGTAGGGGTCAGTTCTACGACAACGCTGCTAACATGTCTGGGCGTTATAAGGGGATGCAGCAACAAAATGTAGGGTCAGTCCTACGACAACGCTGCTAACATGTCTGGGCGTTAAAAGAGGATGCAGTCCTACGACAACGCTGCTAACATGTCTTGACGTTATAAGGGGATGCAGCAACAAAATGTAGGGGTCAGTCCGACAACAACGCTGCTAACATGTCTGGGCGTTATAAGGGGATGCAGCAACAAAATGTAGGGGTCAGTCCTACGACAACGCTGCTAACATGTCTGGGCGTTATAAGGGGATGCAGCAACAAAATGTAGGGGTCAGTCCTACGACAACGCTGCTAACATGTCTGGGCGTTATAAGGGGATGCAGCAACAAAATGTAGGGGTCAGTCCTACGACAACGCTGCTAACATGTCTGGGCGTTATAAGGGGATGCAGCAACAAAATGTAGGTGTCAGTCCTACGACAACGCTGCTGCTAACATGTCTGGGCGTTATAAGGGGATGCAGCAACAAAATGTAGGGGTCAGTCCTACGACAACGCTGCTAACATGTCTGGACGTTATAAGGGGATGCAGCAACAAAATGTAGGGGTCAGTCCTACGACAACGCTGCTAACATGTCTGGGCGTTATAAGGGGATGCAGCAACAAAATGTAGGGGTCAGTCCTACGACAACGCTGCTAACATGTCTGGGCGTTATAAGGGGATGCAGGAACAAAAATGTAGGGGTCAGTCCTACGACAACGCTGCTAACATGTCTGGGCGTTATAAGGGGATGCAGCAACAAAATGTAGGTGTCAGTCCTACGACAACGCTGCTAACATGTCTGGGCGTTATAAGGGGATGCAGCAACAAAATGTAGGGGTCAGTCCTACGACAACGCTGCTAACATGTCTGGGCGTTATAAGGGGATGCAGCAACACAATGTAGGGGTCAGTCCTACGACAACGCTGCTAACATGTCTGGGCGTTATAAGGGGATGCAGCAACAAAATGTAGGGGTCAGTCCTACGACAACGCTGCTAACATGTCTGGGCGTTATAAGGGGATGCAGCAACAAAATGTAGGGGTCAGTCCTACGACAACGCTGCTAACATGTCTGGGCGTTATAAGGGGATGCAGCAACAAAATGTAGGGGTCAGTCCTACGACAACGCTGCTAACATGTCTGGGCGTTATAAGGGGATGCAGCAACAAAATGTAGGGGTCAGTCCTACGACAACGCTGCTAACATGTCTGGGCGTTATAAGGGGATGCAGCAACAAAATGTAGGGGTCAGTCCTACGACAACGCTGCTAACATGTCTGGGCGTTATAAGGGGATGCAGCAACAAAATGTAGGTGTCAGTCCTACGACAACGCTGCTAACATGTCTGGGCGTTATAAGGGGATGCAGCAACAAAATGTAGGGGTCAGTCCTACGACAACGCTGCTAACATGTCTGGGCGTTATAAGGGGATGCAGCAACACAATGTAGGGGTCAGTCCTACGACAACGCTGCTAACATGTCTGGACGTTATAAGGGGATGCAGCAACAAAATGTAGGGGTCAGTCCTACGACAACGCTGCTAACATGTCTGGGCGTTATAAGGGGATGCAGCAACAAAATGTAGGGGTCAGTCCTACGACAACGCTGCTAACATGTCTGGGCGTTATAAGGGGATGCAGCAACAAAATGTAGGGGTCAGTCCTACGACAACGCTGCTAACATGTCTGGGCGTTATAAGGGGATGCAGCAACAAAATGTAGGGGTCAGTCCTACGACAACGCTGCTAACATGTCTGGGCGTTATAAGGGGATGCAGCAACAAAATGTAGGGGTCAGTCCTACGACAACGCTGCTAACATGTCTGGGCGTTATAAGGGGATGCAGCAACAAAATGTAGGGGTCAGTCCTACGACAACGCTGCTAACATGTCTGGGCGTTATAAGGGGATGCAGCAACAAAATGTAGGGGTCAGTCCTACGACAACGCTGCTAACATGTCTGAGCGTTAAAAGGGGATGTAGCAACCCAATATGGGTGTCAGTCCTACGATAACGCTGCTAACATGTCTGGGCGTTATAAGGGGATGTAGAAACACAATGTAGGGGTCAGTCCTACGACAACGCTGCTAACATTGTCCGGACGTTATAAGGGGGATGCAGCAACAAAATGTAAGGGTCAGTCCTACGACAACGCTGCTAACATGTCTGGGCGTTATAAGGGGATGCAGCAACAAAATGTAGGGGTCAGTCCTACGACAACGCTGCTAACATGTCTGGACGTTATAAGGGGATGCAGCAACAAAATGTAGGGGTCAGTCCTACGACAACGCTGCTAACATGTCTGGACGTTATAAGGGGATGCAGCAACAAAATGTAGGTGTCAGTCCTATGACAACGCTGCTAACATGTCTGGGCGTTATAAGGGGATGCAGCAACAAAATGTAGGGGTCAGTCCTACGACAACGCTGCTAACATGTCTGGGCGTTATAAGGGGATGCAGCAACAAAATGTAGGTGTCAGTCCTACGACAACGCTGCTAACATGTCTGGGCGTTATAAGGGGATGCAGCAACAAAATGTAGGGGTCAGTCCTACGACAACGCTGCTAACATGTCTGGGCGTTATAAGGGGATGCAGCAACAAAATGTAGGGGTCAGTCCTACGACAACGCTGCTAACATGTCTGGGCGTTATAAGGGGATGCAGCAACAAAATGTAGGGGTCAGTCCTACGACAACGCTGCTAACATGTCTGGGCGTTATAAGGGGATGCAGCAACAAAATGTAGGGGTCAGTCCTACGACAACGCTGCTAACATGTCTGGGCGTTATAAGGGGATGCAGCAACAAAATGTAGGGGTCAGTCCTACGACAACGCTGCTAACATGTCTGGGCGTTATAAGGGGATGCAGCAACAAAATGTAGGGGTCAGTCCTACGACAACGCTGCTAACATGTCTGGGCGTTATAAGGGGATGCAGCAACAAAATGTAGGGGTCAGTCCTACGACAACGCTGCTAACATGTCTGGGCGTTATAAGGGGATGCAGCAACAAAATGTAGGGGTCAGTCCTACGACAACGCTGCTAACATGTCTGGGCGTTATAAGGGGATGCAGCAACAAAATGTAGGGGTCAGTCCTACGACAACGCTGCTAACATGTCTGGGCGTTATAAGGGGATGCAGCAAAAAAAATGTAGGGGTCAGTCCTACGACAACGCTGCTAACATGTCTGGGCGTTATAAGGGGATGCAGCAACAAAATGTAGGGGTCAGTCCTACGACAACGCTGCTAACATGTCTGGACGTTATAAGGGGATGCAGCAACAAAATGTAGGGGTCAGTCCTACGACAACGCTGCTAACATGTCTGGGCGTTATAAGGGGATGCTGCAAAAAAAATGTTGGGGTCAGTCCTACAACAACGCTGCTAACATGAAGGGGATGCAGCAACAAAATGTAGGGGTCAGTCCTACGACAACGCTGCTAACATGTCTGGGTGTTATAAGGGGATGTAGCAACAAAATGTAGGGGTCAGTCCTACGACAACGCTGCTAACATGTCTGGACGTTATAAGGGGATGTAGAAACACAATGTAGGGGTCAGTCCTACGACAACGCTGCTAACATTGTCCGGACGTTATAAGGGGGATGCAGCAACAAAATGTAGGTGTCAGTCCTACGACAACGCTGCTAACATGTCTGGACGTTATAAGGGGATGCAGCAACAAAATGTAGGGTTCAGTCCTACGACAACGCTGCTAACATGTCTGGGCGTTATAAGGGGATGCAGCAACAAAATGTAGGGGTCAGTCCTACGACAACGCTGCTAACATGTCTGGGCGTTATAAGGGGATGCAGCAACAAAATGTAGGGGTCAGTCCTACGACAACGCTGCTAACATGTCTGGGCGTTATAAGGGGATGCAGCAACAAAATGTAGGGGTCAGTCCTACGACAACGCTGCTAACATGTCTGGGCGTTATAAGGGGATGCAGCAACAAAATGTAGGTGTCAGTCCTACGACAACGCTGCTAACATGTCTGGGCGTTATAAGGGGATGCAGCAACAAAATGTAGGTGTCAGTCCTACGACAACGCTGCTAACATGTCTGGGCGTTATAAGGGGATGCAGCAACAAAATGTAGGTGTCAGTCCTACGACAACGCTGCTAACATGTCTGGACGTTATAAGGGGATGCAGCAACAAAATGTAGGGGTCAGTCCTACGACAACGCTGCTAACATGTCTGGACGTTATAAGGGGATGCAGCAACAAAATGTAGGGGTCAGTCCTACGACAACGCTGCTAACATGTCTGGGCGTTATAAGGGGATGCAGCAACAAAATGTAGGTGTCAGTCCTATGACAACGCTGCTAACATGTCTGGGCGTTATAAGGGGATGCAGCAACACAATGTAGGGGTCAGTCCTACGACAACGCTGCTAACATGTCCGGACGTTATAAGGGGATGCAGCAACACAATGTAGGTGTCAGTCCTACGACAACGCTGCTAACATGTCTGGGCGTTATAAGGGGATGCAGCAACAAAATGTAGGGGTCAGTCCTACGACAACGCTGCTAACATGTCTGGACGTTATAAGGGGATGCAGCAACAAAATGTAGGGGTGTTATAATGGGATGCAGCAACAAAATGTAGGGGTCAGTCCTACGACAACGCTGCTAACATGTCTGGGCGTTATAAGGGGATGCAGCAACAAAATGTAGGGGTCAGTCCTACGACAACGCTGCTAACATGTCTGGGCGTTATAAGGGGATGCAGCAACAAAATGTAGGGGTCAGTCCTACGACAACGCTGCTAACATGTCTGGACGTTATAAGGGGGGGATGTCCTAGCAACTGCTAAATGTCTGGGCGTTATAAGGGGTCAGTCCTACGAGTCCTACGACAACGCTGCTAACATGTCTGGGCGTTATAAGGGGATGCAGCAACAAAATGTAGGGGTCAGTCCTACGACAACGCTGCTAACATGTCTGGACGTTATAAGGGGATGCAGCAACAAAATGTAGGTGTCAGTCCTACGACAACGCTGCTAACATGTCTAGACGTTATAAGGGGATGCAGCAACACAATGTAGGAGTCAGTCCTACGACAACGCTGCTAACATGTCATGACGTTATAAGGGGATGCAGCAACAAAATGTAGGGGTCAGTCCTACGACAACGCTGCTAACATGTCTGGGC
>JAMPIV010018832.1:0-97337 GCA_024509875.1 Oreohelix idahoensis
TGTATTGTTGTCCTTTCAGACACGTCATCACATGCATATACCCTAACACTAGCTAACAACACACCAACCAAATACACTGCAGTAGGAAGAAATATAACGGTGAGGTCGGTGGTGGAAGCAGACATACCCCTGTAAATCTATTTGTATTAATAAACTCTCAGGGACTTGCATAGCGTGAAGCTGACCTCACCCCAGATACCAATATTATAATATTGAAAACAATAAGAACACCATATTCACCACACTGTCTCCAAGAGGATTTGTCCATTCAGAGAGTGACGTTTTTTTTCTCGTCTCCTGTGTTTATTAGTTGTGAAAATTTGCTATCTGATCATCAACAGTTGAGTAGGTCTCCTGCCCATGTCAATCGCGGTTTCTTTCTATTCAGGACTAACATTTTGGAAACCAAGCGTTGACAAAGACGGTGCTTGTGCAGTTTTCATTGTGGAGTTTACTGGTGCAATTTCCAACTGATATTCCTACTTCTGAGGCTATTTTCTACTTCAACACTGAAGCCTTCTGTCAAACACGAAAAACGGTCCGATCAGGCTCAATTTGTGCATTGTTTTTATCGAGGTAGGAGGGGCCGTTCCGCTTACGCGTGGATCATCATCGACACTAACACGACCTTCACGAAACGCTTGTGCACCACTCAAAAACTTGCGATTTTTCTTCATTGCGGTATCACCAAAGCTTTACTAAGCAAGGTTTACTGTCGCTGAGGGTGACTTTTCAAGCAAAACACAAAATTTTGACATTTGAACGTTGTTCAATCGCGGGACATTTTCAACTACGTCGATGATACGTAACACCACACAAACAAACTTCTGTAAACACTTCTGTTCGAGAGTAAATGTGAAGTTACATCAGCCATTGTCGTTTCCTCAAGGTCACTACCTAACTTATAAAGGCTATAATCTCTTGACATTTATCACTCATTTTAAACATGAGTCGACTATTCCCAGGAACTTTTTGAAGCTACCTCGTATATGTTTTACACTTATTTTATAACGGCGTAGAAGGGCAACTGAAAAAAATATATGTTCTTCTCCCCGCCCCTTTCCAATTACATTTTTTAAAAATGTGCTAATTTTTTTAATTGTTTTATTGACTGCCAACTGGATTTGCGCCGCTCAAAAATTTTTTTTTTTTCTCGCCAAAGTTCGCCTAATAATATAAAGCCGGCTGCTGGCAACATAGAAGTTTTGATATGGGACTGGTTATGATTGCGGCATTGTTTGCAACATATAGTCTAAATGTGGATTGTGTTTTGAATTCAGACGTATTTATCCAGTTCCCTGATTAATATTCTTTAAGATCGGACGCCACGTATAAAATGTCAGAAGTAATTAAGTTTTTTGATCTATGGATCATGAATTATTGTCCCAACATGAAGACTGAAAAGTAGTACCGTGAAAATTGTGCAAGAATAATGCAGATAGTCAATAATGTTTGAGGGACATGATATGAGACCATGACATGTTGTTCTTTGGAAAAAGGTGAAACAGCTGACCATTATTGCCTCTTCTCGTTCGATCTTGGTCTACCCTGTTCAACCTGAATATTGGTTATAATTGGGGTATTTAGTGTCATTTTTTAATACTAATTTTGTATTAAATTTAAATAACTACTGTCTTTTGCAGTTGCTGGTTTTAATTTATATTAGTATTTGTCATTTTATTTTCAGTTTTGTATTGTATATAGATAACTATTGTCCTTTGCACTTGGTTTTAACTTGTATCAGTATTTGTTCTTTTTGAGTTGGTGTTTTTTTTAAACCTCGTTGTCTTTCCTTGTCCTGTGAGTAGTTAGTAAGTCTGCTAATTTTTCAGTTTTTGTGTGTGTGTGTTTTATATTTTATTAATGATTTGTTAGTTTTGTTGCTAAATTCCTGTTGGTTGAATGTCTTTTCTGAAGCATTATTTTTGTTATTATTACCAGTATTGTCACTGTTATTTACCTTATATATTTTCCTTTGTTTTATGTATATATCGTTTAAGTATTGTTTGGGCTTTCCCTGGGGCATCTATACTTAAAACCTTATCACCTGTCATGGCTATATTGTATACTAAAGTATGTTTTTAATTCTAGCCTCTGTTGATCGTATTTTCTACAGTGGATCAGGTAGTGGTCTATGTCATATTCTTCCTGACATTCTTGGCAGTGTGGTTCCTCTATCATAAAGTATGCTGCACCGAGTCGGAGACGCCACAGCTTTTTGTTCGAGGGTACCTTTAGTTCTTCTCTGACCTGGCACGTGCTTGTTGGTTCTTTCAGCAGTTTGAACGCCTGTCTGGCTATTCTACTGTTCTTCCATGTTGTCTTCCGCTCCTTTATAGTTATTTTCACTTGGCTCTTGATCTCCGACCTTCCCATTCCTGCTCTTATATTGTTTTTGAGACATGACATACAAATGGTATTATTGATATAATTTCTCAGTAGATGATGATAGTTTTACTGACCTGGATTAGTGATGAACTTGTCCGTCAATGTCGTGCTGGGTTGTAAGATATCAAATTATTATCGTAAACCATAGTCAGACTGTTATTTGAAAATATTGACGTTATTTGACGTTCTTAACTTCAAGTTTCTTTTTTACACAGACAGGGGTGTCAGCCCTGCTAAACCCACAACCTGGAGGACCAGGGTGTCTGCTTTAGTTTGACCCCTACCCACGCAAACCTGTCCAGCTTGGCAGAACCTTCCAGGAGTAAAACTCCCGCTGGCATAGCTCTGGGGATAATCAGAGTACGCAAGCCGCCATACCTCGACACAGGTATTGACACCTGTGATGGCAAAAAAGAAACGAAGTTACGGAAACGACAACAAATGAACAAACTTTCCAGTAAAACTACCTGGCATAGCTCTGAGGATAATCAGAGTATGCAAGCCGCCATATCTCGACAAGATATTGACTCCTTGTTAAGTTCTTTTCTCGTGGGAGTTAAGTGTTTGAGATTCTCACATGTGGGTCTAGTATTTTATAGACACACATGTGAGCACATCTAAAGTAATTATATGTTTAATTACAAGTTATTTGCATACCGTCGTGCACGATATTTGAACAGAATAGCACGGCTTGCTGCGTCGATCTGTTGTCATCGAGCTATGATGCTTGAGGGAGTCCGAGATATTTTCCGGCCAAGATAGACGTGAGTTTTGTGTACCTGCCCTAAGTCAAGGGAGAACACACGCTTGTTAATATATTTTTGAATTGAAACATGAGGAAGCCATTTCTTGAAGAACCTTGCCAAGAATCCTTCTCGTATTACTCTATATTTAGCCAAAAAAGGCTCGTTTTTGTGTCTCACGCCTCAGAGACTTGCAAACTTGTATGTTACGGCAGAGTTTCAGCTGAACTCAATATGTCCAGCTGCTAATGCGACCCTCTGACATCAGGAGCAGATTAAGATGTCAGAATAATATATAAGATGAACTTTACATTCGACAGTGTCCTGTATTCTGTCAAGCCGTTGACCTTGATGCTATAACGACCAGCGCTGTCAATCAACGACCATATGAATACTTACTTAATGATGATGTATTTTCTGCCATGAAACGTACTTTTATGAATTGTTACTACCTGCCTATGATGTATGTACCTCGTCTAAAATAAACTGTGTCGTAAATTATCGTCAAACAATGGGTCCAGCCTGCTTGACTTACCAGTTGGTCAGCTTTATGACCCAGTCGTTGCTGTTGCGTTGACATTGTCCTCATCATCATTAACGACCCCCTAACATTCGCTTTATTATAAACACGTCGGCCCCTAACAGTAAGCCCGACAGTTCTGACATCACCCTTGTCTGCAGTACCAGCAATCAACACCAAAACCACACGGTAACACACCTGTGATGGCAAAAAAGAATCGAAGTTACGGAAACGACATCAAATGAACAAACTTTGCTGCGGAACGGACATCTGGAGTCTGAGGCTCGTATAACTGTCAGTGATGAAAGCCGAAAGGAAGCCACTGACACGAGAACGGACGTCCTGACCGCAAAACGTGAAACAAGAATAGGATTTTGGAATGTCAGGACAATGAACGAGACGGGAAAACTAAAACAGGTCACAGCGGAAATGAGAAACTATAGATTACACTTTCAAGGGGTAAGCGATGGCAGATGGACAGGGACAGGAAAAGTTAAAACAGCAACAAGAGAAACAGTACTTTAATCTGGCAGAGAGGATGGACAGCGCAATGAAGGTGTAGCCATTATTCTACAGAAGGGAATAGAAAGGTCATTATTGGAATGGAAACACTGACAAACAACATTTTTCTTTCTTATATAAGAATAAGTGTTCTTAGGTCAGTTTTTTGCGCTGATTTCAAATCTGAAATCCTTTTATCTCTATCACATCGGGTTCTTAAGATATTTGTGAATAAATATATTTTTGGGAAACCGTTATTTGCTCCGTTTCATTTTTACTATATAACTTATTAAAAATTAATCAAACGCAAAATAATTCTACTTTTTATACTGCTAAAAGATGCATGACATATGTTACGCTATTTTTCATATAATTACTGTATTTTGAAATAATTCTGAGCGAAATATGGCTTCTAGAAGTTGTAGAAATTCGGCTGATCTGTTCTGTTACGTTTGCGGATATTTTACCGATCGTGTTTACCAGAAAAAAAATTACACCATTACTAAAGAAAGCATATGAACTTTATTTCGATTCGAAAGTTGATGTTGCAAATAAATCTTGGAAGCCAAATGCAGTTTGTTCGACTTGTGCAAATACGAGGTACTTTGGCAGGTTGGTTACGAAAATCGCCGAAGCATAAGTCGATGCCTTTTGGAGTGCCAGTAATATGGCGTGAACCGACAAATCCCGCTACTGATCGTTACTTCTGCTTGACAAATATCCATGGTTTCACTTTTAAAACTAGAAAGTCTGTGGTTTATCCAAATATTGAATCGGTTTCGAAACCAGTGCCTCATGATCCAATCACGTGCCCGATCCCAGTTCCACCAGAACAATATCCGTTGGACGTGAATGAACCATCAGAAAGTGATAGTTTACCTGCTTTAGAAACTAATTCTGACTCGGATTATATACCGGTGAATGATGGTGTTCACTTAATTAACCATTCAGAACTTTCAGATCTATTAAGTGATCTCGCTCTTACCAAAGGACAAGCGGAATTACTCGGTTCGCGACTCAAAGAATGGAATCTTTTAGCGCCCAATACTCCGATATCTAAATTTCGTCATAGACACAGAGAACTTGTTCAATACTTTGAGATGGATGATGACATTTGCTATTGCAAAGATGTAAACGGTCTAATGGTGCACCTCGGTCATGAGCACATAGTCAACGCATGGCGACTTTTCATCGACTCTTCCAAGACTATTCTAAAAGCCGTGTTATTGCATAACGGAAATTTATTTTCATCAATTCCAGTCGCCTACTCTTTTCATATGAAAGAAACTTATGACAATATGGCTATACGTTTGGCAAAAATAAAGTACAATGACTACCAATGGCGGATTTGTGGAGACCTAAAGGTCATTGCAATTCTCACGGGCATGCAGACTGGGTATACTAAATTTTGTTGCTTCCTATGTGAATGGGACAGCCGCAACAGACAGGAACATTATGCAAGAAAGGTGTGGCCTATCAGGGATCGTATGCAGCTCGGGCATAAAAATGTAATACACGAGCCATTAGTTAACAAAGACAGCATCATTTTACCACCGTTACATATAAAGTTGAGGCTCATGAAGAATTTCGTAAAAGCGTTACATAAAACGAGCAAAGCTTTCACTTATCTTCGAGAAACGTTTCCGCAAGTTAGCGATGCAAAGATAAATGAAGGTATCTTTATAGGACCTCAGATTAAGAAAGTTATCGCAGACAAACAATTCGAGAACTTGTTACATGGTAGTGAACTTCGCGCATGGATGGCATTCAAATCGAGCGTCGATAACTTTCTGGGAAATCACAAATCTGTCGACTATGTGCATATTGTTAAGCAGTGCATAGAAGCGTACAGAATTATGGGCTATAACATGTCCCTCAAAATCCATTTGCTCGATTCGCATCTTGACTTTTTCCCTGACAACCTTGGCGAAGTCAGCGATGAACATGGAAAAAGATTCCATCAAGATTTCGCCGTAATGGAGTCACGTTATCAAGGACGGTGGAGTGTGACCATGCTTGCCGATTATTGTTGGATGCTTCATCGCGATGTACCACATGCCATTCACCGACGAAAGTCGACTGCAAAGAAATTCAAGCCTTCATAACTGTTATACTTCTTGTACGAATGATGTTGTAATACTGTATGCGCTGTTAAAAAACTTCAATTGCGTATTTCTAGAGATCCCGACCTGATAGAGAAAAACAGTTTGCAGATATAAAAACAGCGCATTAAAATTGACCAGAAAAGCATAGAAATGTTAGAGAATGAAAAAAAAAATTTTTTTTTTGTTAGCCAGTGAAATCCATCAACTTCAATTTCTTTTTGCAGTTGTTGATATAATTCATCCTTGACCTCTTTGTCGCTGTCATTTATTGGTGCGTAGCATTGTATTATTGTCGTGTTGATGAATCTCCCACAAATTATCATGGGAATCACCAAATGGCCGGGACAGAAACCAGATAGACCACATGATGATTAATGGTAGATGGAGACATCAATGGTACTTATACCTTGTAGCGATATGGCAGCTTGTGTACCATGACAATCCCCAGAGCTATGCCACTGGGAGATTTACTCCTGGTAGGTACAACCAAGCTGGGCTGGTCTGCGTGGGTAGGGGTCAGACAAAAGCTGGTACCCTGGTCCTCCAGGTTGGGGGTTTTAGCATAGGGCCTACACCCCTGTCTATGTAAAAAATCGCACATGTTACGGAAACGGAAACAATTTTGATGTGGGACGGACATCCGGAGTCTCAGGCTCGTATGACTGACAGTGGTGAAAGCCGAAAGGAGGTCATTAGCATGAAAACGGATGCCCTGACCGCAAAACACGAAACCAGAATTGGTTTTTGGAACGTCAGAACTATGAATGAGTCAGGAAAGCTGAGACAAATCACAGCAGAGATGAGGAACTACAAATTACATATCCTGGGAATAAGCGAGAGCAGATGGACAGGGATGGGGAGAATAAAAACAGCTACAGTGGAAACCGTACTTTATTCTGGTAGAGAGGATGGTCAGCACAGTCAAGGTGTAGCCATTATCCTGAAGAAAGGAATGGAAAAGTCGTTACTGGAATGGAAACCCATCAACAACAGACTGATAAGAGCAAGACTGAGAGGGAGCATCAACAAACGACAGAGATGAAGAGATCAAGGACGAGTTCTATAACAGGTATAAAAAGAAATGGAAACTGCACTCAGGTACGAACCTATTATAGTAATGGGAGACCTAGATGCGAAAGTTGGAACACACAATAATTATAACGAAAGAGTAATGTGGAAATGCGGCAGTGGAACAGTAAATGAGAATGGGGACACATTAATAAGCTTCTGCAGTATTAACAACCTGGTCATTGGAGGAACACTTTTTCCACACAAAGAAGTGCACAAGTTAACATGGGAATCACCAAACGGACGAGACAAAAACCAGATAGATCACATAATGATCAATGGCAGATGGAGACATGCACTACAAGACGTGAAAGTAAGAAGAGGCGCAGATGTGGGAAGTGATCATCACCTAGTAGTAGCAAGACTGAAGGTGAAAATCAGAGCTGCTGGACCAATTGCAGTCAAACAGAAAAGATATAACATCACGAAACTTAAGGACCCCCTCACCAGAAAAGCTTTCGTGGTCGACGTAAAGAGACGATATCAGATTACCAGAAGCCAGGAAAGAACAGAGGCCGATGATGTCAACCAGAAATTCAACACCATCTAAAAAATATACAAGGAAAGCAGCAAGTCATGCTTGGGATTCCAGGAAAGAAAGAGCCAAGACTGGATAACACCAGAAACGCTAAACACCATAGCAAAGAGAAAGGAAATGAAAAGAAAGAAAACAGAAGCTGAGTCTCCCAGGTTAAAGGCAATATATTACATGATGATGATGATGATGTCAGTGTAACACAGATATCGAGCATATGTTGTAATGATGATGATGATGCTATCAGTGTAATAGTCATCAAGCGTATATTGTACTGATGATGATGATGTCAGTGTGATACAGCTATCAAGCATATGTTGTAATGATGATGGTGATTATTACGCTGATGATGCACGCCATATGACAATATGACTCAGGGTACATCTCTAAATGAGTTAAAAAGTATCCATACAGTAGGCAATTAATCAAATAAATTAAAGTTACATGTTGTAAAAAAATGTACACACATCCGCCACGTATGTCAGAAAAAAAGAACAATCACTCTGGGTTAAAAAGAATTCCCTCCCCATAAAAATCAGTTACATAGTTACGCTTCCAGTGGGAAAATTCTTTTTTTAGTGAAACAAGTCAGATATATGTACACTTCGTGACTAAGAAGCCTGGGCCGCTGATTCTGCATGAAATTAACTTCTGCTTTATACTTTATTAGACACTTATGGATAAAATGTATGATAAATGCTTAAGCACCCCACGTTTTTTGTCAATTTGATGTTACATTTTTTGACTGCTGCCTATAAACTCCTTGAAAAATTATTTGTGGGTTTTTTGTGCATTAAAAGCGTGTGTTTAAAATATTTTTTAAAATATTTTCTTCGTTTTAGTGTTAGAGAAATTATGATTTTTTACTTATTGTAAATCTGGTCTAAAATTTCTTAAGCGATCCATTTTTTTTAGAGCGTCAATATTACATGGCACTGTGAAAGTTAATTTGGTGCAATCAATTTCTTCAATTTGAAGGCCATCTAGAGATCGAATTCGACTTTCCCTTGATTCATAATTTTATAATTTTGATTGTTTCCCTTGATTTAGCTAGACACATGTTTGAGTCTTGCCCTGTTTTACGCATAGACAAAAATAAAGCACACCACGTACTCTTGAATTTTTTATTAACTTGATTATGGCCCCTGATTTGTTTACATTTCTTTACAAAAAAATGTTAATTACTCATAATGTCATAATTACAATATAAATTATTAAATAATTGACGGATTATTGTATTGTCATCGGGAATACACAACTATGCCAAGTTTCAGAGCTATTGCTCATCAGGAAGTGATTGAAAAATCGATTGCAAGATTTGAAAGTGACATGATAGTGACATACAAGTGAAGTTAAATAAAAGCGTGTAAAAAAACAGTAACAAGTTATCACCATCGCGACTACAGTCTGATGAGATAAAGACAAACATTTAGCAAGTGGAATCAACTGTGTGTGTGCGCGCGCGTGCGTGTGTGTGTGGGTGGCGGGAGGAATAAAATGTAAATGCTATTATTTGAGTACTGCAAAGGTTGGGCCCTGTCTGGTGCTGGAACACAGCTCATGAAACGGGAGATCTTTGTTGTAAAAACCTGATTAATTAAATACTATTTTACTTAAAAGATTATTATGTCTGCACTAGTTAACGCACCGTTAACAGTTTTGATGATGAGAGTAAAATGCAACGACCTGGATCTCATACATACACCCTAACAGTGTGCAAGACAAAATGCAAATACTTGATGACAGGTCAAAGGTAGTGGATATAAGGAGAAAACAAAGATGATGAGAGTAAATGCAGGAAACGATAACAAAACTGCACTTGAAGAAACGTCACTACAAGTATCATTCATATACCTTGGTTTCAATATAGACAGTTGGAGGAACAGACAATGATTTCAAAATAAGAATACCTGCTGGCTAGAGGAGATTTCATTGTATTGGGATATATCTTGTATATGGAGATCAAAAGAAGTAAAGTCCTACATACAAGTCAGAATCTTCAATTAAAATGTCAAGACAGTCCTATTAAATAGCTCTGAACATGGAGAACAACAAAAAAACAACAATCAGAAAGCCTTAGATTTTTATAAATGGATAAAAAAAAAAGAAAGAAAGTCTCATAGTAGATAATGAAGTGTTAGAGACTTCACCGTGATAGGTTGAGCTTCGACAGGCGGGGTAACCAGCTCCCTTCCTGGCTGCCTTTAATTTTCCTAACCCAACAGCAGAGTCAGGTATCCATTTACAACTGGGTAGGCTGTAGCGTGACGCCACCGTGTTTCCAGCTCGCTACTCTTGCCGCGATAGGCCTGCGCTCTAACTACGGACGCTGTCATAAATGGGTGCTTGTCTAAAATAGAAGGATTGTAGTGGTATGACAAGATCACTAATGTGGAACTTATGACACGAACCATGCACGTATCAGAAGAACAAGTGGTATGACAAGATCACTAATATGGAACTTATGACACGAACCATGCACGTATCAGAAGAACAAGTGGTATGACAAGATCACTAATGTGGAACTTATGACACGAACCAGGCACGTATCAGAAGAACAAGACATGAGAAGAAGACGCTGAAGACGGATAGGACACACATTGAGCAAACTTGCTGATAGCTTTACCAGGCAGTCCATGGTCTGGAATCCCCAGGGTAAGAGAGGCAGAGGAAGACCAAAGAATACACGGAGACGAGAACTGAAGGCAGACATGAAAGGGATGAAGACGCTATGGAAAGACCTTGAGCAGATGGCACAGGACAGGAAGTCCTGGCATAATGTATATGCTCCTTACAGAGTTGAAAGGTGATGATGATGATGATGGTGATGAAGACTAGTGAACTAACTTACATTCGATTACATTGGGTTTTTTTCCCCTTCAGAATTAAAAAACAAGGAGGAAAAAAATGGGGGAAGCGGGTAAGAGATTTGTTACGTCACTTAAGTAAGTGTGTGTGTGGGGAGGGGGGTGTGAGTTTTTGTGACGAAATTTAACAAAAGGGGTTGGATTTAACAATGGCAATAATTTAGTGACGTCATGTGCGGACGACCCCAAAGCACAGTATGGGAAAATCACATCCTGTGAGATGAGAAGCTTAAGAAAAGCCAGTAATGTAGCCAGACAGAATAAAAAATAACATCAGAAGCAATGTAGAACCGACATCCTGCCTCAAGTATATAGAGAGACAGAAAATTAAGAGGTTTGTTCATCCAAGTAAGCTTGGAGCCCGATAAATTACCACCACGCGCCTACTACAGCAGAAGATCAGGTTTGGGGCACGGGGAAGTCCAAGAGGCAGCTGGATAGACAACAACAACACAGACATTTGACAACAACACGGCATTACCGCAGCCAGTGCCACACACTGTGCTCAATTACATAAACAATAGCTCCCTACTACGCTTCACAGCATCAATGAAACGAAATAGTAAAATTTTTATAGGACTACCCATGTGGGTTATAATTTGGTTATATAGTGTGCTTTATTCTATATAATAATAATAATAATAAATTCTTTAAGCACCAAACACGGCGCATAAGGCAGAAACCAGTGCTCCCAGGTTGTTCGTTGTGACGCCACTCCTCTTAGCTCTTGCACATTATTTAGGCCCAACGTTCTTCCTTCTCTTATTATTGTTCTTCTGAGTGTTTCTTTTGGTCTTCCTTTTTTCCTCTTACCCTCAGGAACCCAAGTGAGCGCCTGTAGTGGTATTCTGTTGTTTTGCATTCGTAGGACATGACCGATATATGACCATCGTCTTTTCCTATATAGTCGGAGACATATTTCTGCCTAGAGTCTTCTCTTATTTGTCGATTAGTCTTGAATTCTTTCCAACTGATGTTCATGAGTTTTTTAAGACATTTGTTCTCGAATGTATTCAGCTTGTTCTCCAATGATTTTGTTATTTTCCAACTCTCACAGCCGTATGTTAACACTGAGATAACATTTGAATTAAACAGACGAAGCTTGGTATGTATATTCAATGATCGTAATTTCCAAATGTTAGATAATCTATTGAAGGCGCTAGCTGCCAAAGCAATTCTAGTATGGATTTCTCTTGTTGTGTCACCATCCTGAGTCATTTTACTGCCTAAATAATTGAAACTTTCAACTTTCTGTAGTTTTTCTATATAGCTAAATAAATATGTTGTTTTTCTTTTGTTCTTGTCTACGAGGTTGCCGTTTCTGGCGTTGTCACGGAATTTTGGGGTTTGATCCCTTCTCCACTACGGCAGTACTCATTTTGAATTGAAAATAAGTACTGATTACGTGCTTTTCAGTGGTCGGCACCTTTTTCTTTCTCTGCTATGTAGAAGATATTTCTTCTTCTTCTTCCTCGTTCGCCCTGAAAAGGACGGTGGTTGCGTTGTGTCTGTTTACACCTAAGCTGTGATATCTGCACCTTTCGGTCGACACATCCGACTTCAGCACGGCATTGTTTAGGGACCGGGTTTGCCTTCCCATTGCGATCCGCACTCGCTCAGCCAGAATGCACTGCTGCAGACTGTGTCCAGGACCACCACGTGGAGGTGGAGTGCGGTCTTGACCAGCTCTGGTTCGCTGGTCCTGATGCAAGCAGTACAGCTATGGGTCGCTGACTGCATTCACTATTGCTGCATCTTGGGGTCCCTAGAAGATATTTAATATTGTCAAATCATTTGACACTCCGTTTTTGGTGATAATTCATCACATTTGCTTGGCGCTTCACAGCTTTGCAGAAATTAACGCAGGTAAAACCCATATGAGCCTGATCAGTTTTCGCATGGTTTTGTTTGCTCGGGCCGTGCCAGGCGATAAAATTACTCGCTAGCAGACGGATTTTGTGTGCACAAGCGACAGATAAAGAGATTACTTATCTGTGCAACACATCTTGGACAGACATGAATGACATAATCGTTTCTTATCCGGCTTTCAGGAACAGATTACTTTAGATAAAAGTAAGATGTTACATCCGAAGCACATTGCTGAAAGAGTGTACGGACGTGTCACTTCCATATATGGGAGATGTGACCTTCTGCATCACGCACATAATTTCAGGCGAAAATAATTTTGAATTACACCACAAACCACGCATGTTTGAAACGATTGGAGCTCTGCTTAGCATCGTAACAAACACATGCGGGGAAGACAGGGCCATACAACCTGTTGAGTTTCCAGTTTTAAGACACTGTGAGAATCCCTTGCCAAGACGACAACCAGACTGCTGCTAGAAGTTAAAATCAGAATTCCGTTTATCAGACCGGACTTTGTTGGAGCATTTTGAAGGACTTAAGCAGCCTAAGAAAACTCTATCATTTTAATAAGGAAAACCGGGATCTGAGGAAACTGAAAACACGGAGTCATAGTGGGAATTAATGGTTAAAGTAACGACCGCCAAGAACACGCGAAAAAAAAGGCATCTGCTAGGGCCTTAACCTACTTCTCCAAGCAAACAGTGTGTGAGCCAAGATTGGCTTGGTGGTACCAGTTGAGAGCACTATCTCTGGAACTAGAAGGATACAAGTGGCCTGACGTCGAAGCTATATACCATCATCAGATGGGGCTTAAAGACGAGGGACCACCTTCGTAGACACTCCCTGGCAGTTCTGGGAACGTGCTGCGCTCTACAACCTTGACCAGCGGCGAGCGTGATCAACGATCCAGTCTACCAAGCACCAAACCAGCAGGAGCAGAACCGTCACTGACAGCAAAGTAATACATAAAAGCTGCCAAGTGACCTCCTTTACAAACTACCAGTACATCATACAGTGATGATAATTTTTCTGATAAATAATTATTTATTTATTTAAAACCTTGTTAAAACCTAAGTGAATATTAAATATGTTTTTTGTAAATATACAAATTTAACGTCCATTGAGTCATTTTAAATGTACTGCATGTTTGTCTCAGTCAATTTACTAAATACACTCTAGACAGAGCTATACCAGAATAAGAAGAATTCCACTGAGTAAATCAGGGTGATGGCTTGAACGAGCTGAAATTAATAATTGCGTAATTCTTCATAAAAGGCGGCGGATCAGATATAAGTTATCAATTGCCCTGCCCAACGCAGCATTTTCTTGACTTCTGAAATATCTTATGAACACTCCCTTGAGATAGAAGCATCATTATCCTTCTATCTACAACTCTGCCAGGAACTGTGCGAAGGTAGACACATTTAAAGACCCATATTAGATACTCTTGAGTTCTGGCCACTGTTGGACCACTACTGCAAAGCAGGGGAGGCAAATTCCGTGACAGGCATTGTAATGGTTTTGTATAATGTCTTCTGTGTATATGGAACACCTGTTTCCTTTCTTTTTAAAATATTTCATTTTATCCTTTAGTGTTCACAGGACCTTTGGGCTTTTGTTTTTAGTTTACTATGTCTGTCTTCATGCCATTTTTATACTGAATAGTTTGACGTTGTGACATGGAATGAAGTCAATAACAGAAATGATAAATAGTTCTTAAGACATGAAGTTGTGGAGAGACATGATCACCTACGGCAGCAGGTATAGTACTTGACGAAGAAGTAGTAGTCTGGTGTGTCAGAGGTTGAACTTCCTCTTCTTCCCTATCTTTATCTGATGCTATAATGCCTGGTTGAAGAATTCAGAGACAATCCTAGGTGTTCTTGGTAGCTGTCGGTGTTTGGCTATGTCTTCTGTACTCTTTCCGGGTGACCTTGAGAAGACATAAATAATGGAACCACAGGTCTATCAGGTATGCAATTGGAGGTGGCTAATATGAGGTTGTGCATCGGGCTGGCAACCACATTATGTAAAATAAATTGCTATTAAAACCACCACTACAAGAATGCATGATGTGCCGTGATACATCCTACTTGATACAAGAATACATGATGTGCCGTGGCACAACCTACTTGATACAAGAATACATGATGTGCCGTGGCACAACCTACTTGATACAAGAATACATGATGTGCCGTGGCACAACCTACTTGATACAAGAATACATGATGTGCCGTGGCACAACCTACTTGCAAAGGACCAACTACACATGTGGCCACATGCACCTCAGGGAGAACAAAGAATTAATGATCCAGGGCTGGATTAACCATTAAACAAAATAAGCATGTGCTTAGTGTGGCAACATGGATGATAAATTCTGGCCACTTAGACTGAACTCCCATCTCTCCTAATTTCAGTCTGATTTTGTCACACCCATTTCACTTCTTTTCGTTTTTGTAGATACAAGCAGGGGTAATTTACTTGTCATTCTGGAAGCTGATAGGTTCACTCCCCTTTTTCTGTAAGGTAGGGAAGAGATAATTGACGCGTCTCGGACTCACTATCGTGGACAGCGGCATCTTTTTTAGAGTTCGTTTGACCACGAGTCAAAAGCCGACACTCAGTTTGAGAATTTAGCGGCGAAAAAGTCCCGGGTCTTTGACACGGGAAAATTGTTCCTAAAGAGTTCCATGTGCTTTGATGGCCAGGAGAGTCTAGGACCCGCTAGGGTAACCCTCTTTTCCCTGTTGCACCAAATTCTGTGTAGCAGGTCTCCTAGAAAAGTCTCTGGGTAACTATTGCGTGTTATTTTTCCTGCTCCCCTATGCAGGTGTTCAAACCACGCTGAACACCTGTGGCTAATTCTCACTATATATAGGCAGTCTTGTCTGTCTCTCATTGCTTCAGACATAAGATTTTTGCCGGGAGATAGTAGCAGACTTAACACCAGCTTGCCTGCTTTTGATTATAAGAGTGGGAGATTCTGACAGTTGCGGTAAGCATGTTTAGAAATTGGTACTTAGTATAAATTTTGTGCTTGGGATATGTGATAAGTCGGAATAAGCCTTCATAAAGGGTTTCTTTTTATGTGGTAATTACAGCAATCATTCAACCAGAGATCTAAAGCTATAGCCAGTTTTTATTGTGATTGTATGCTACTACCAGTTATAAGAGCCAAATGGTTGTAGGACTTGATGTCTGATATAGTTCATTAAAAGAGTAATCGACTTAGTATATATATATATATATATATATATATATATATATATATATATATATATATATATATATATATATATATATGTGTGTGTGTGTATAACTATTTAACGGAATGTTTTTACACCAAAGGGTTATTAATTTTATATCCACCCCAACAGCCCAACAACACGCAAGAAACTAAGTAAACGAACGGGAGAAATGAGCATTAAGACCTACAAGCTGAGAGAGCCAGAAATTAAGACCAGATATCAGAGGCTTATTGCTGCAGCGGTGAACAACACAGAAGAACAACCTGATGACTTGGAAACCCTCTGGCTTAAATTCAAGGACATCATAAAGACAGCTGCTGCAGAAGCATGTGGTGAAGTCCAGCTTGGGAACAAGAGAAAGAGGACACCTTGGTGGACAGAGGAAGTCAAAGAGAAAATAAGAGAGAAGAAAATGGCATGGAAACAATACTTAGGACCTAAAAACACAACAGGACAGATGGAGAAACATAGAGAATATGTGACACTCAGAACAGAAGCAAAGAACAAGGTGCTAGCAGCAAAACAGAAGTCCTGGGAAGAATTTGGATAAAAGCTAGAAAAAGATGCACAAGAAAACCAGAAATTGTTCTTTAAGACCCTAAAGAACACGAGGAAGGAAAAACAATGTCCTCTCAAATTTATAAAGGACAAGCAAGGCAAATTGCTTACTGCCCCGAAGGAAGTAATGGAAAGATGGAAAGAATATTTCTCAGAACTCCTTGATGGTGAGCAAGGTCAAGCATCAGAAATGATAGCCACAAGCACAGAAGAGGAAACAAATGGTGATGAAGATGACATAAAGATGGAAGAACTGAAGGCAGCACTGGAGAAAATCAAGATGGGCAAAGCAGTAGGGCATGATGGTATAACACCAGAAATGGTTAAGTACATGGGAGCATCAGGCGACCTATTACTCTTAAGGGTCCTACAGACAGCGTGGTGCAACAAGACCATACCAAAGGATTGGGAGATTGCCATCTTGTTAAAGTACTGTCCGCCCGTTCATTTATTCCCGTGTATTAAAAGAGTTTGCATTTGATATATGTATACCATTATTATTCCCATATGTGTCTATATGAATGTTAGAACATTGGTATACAACAAAAGTGTCACGCGAATGTTTTATTCGTGGGTATGCCAAAAACTGCACTGTATCGTCCCTGTATTATTTATGCAGTGTTCTCTCACAAGGGATCCCGAATTAGTAATGTCTCAGATATGCCCAACAGCTCAAATATAACCAGGTAAGAAGCCAATGCTGTTCCGGTAACATAACAACACAGTTTATTGAAAACTCATGATCCATGAGACATGATGAACCGTCCTTAGTTAATGTCATTCTGTCTATTCGTAACATAGTGTTATACTCCTTGACGGTAATACATTGTTGCTTATTAGTCCCAATACTTCTATACATCTCTATGTATTGATTATATCCGTGCCCTTCTCCCGTACCTTCTTTTCAAACTCATATAACTTCATTGACATGAATTTCCCAAAATTCAGCACACATTAGCGACAAAGCAGGATTTTTTTAGACTCCGATTTTTACGGTGTATAGACCTGCCCGTCTACCAAATGTATAAGCATCAAATTATACTTGATTCACAGTACTCATCCTGTTATGCACTCCTATGCATGGCACGAATCAATATACCCTTTTTTCACGGGTTTTCAAGCAAACCAGCAAACACAAGGCTGTTCACGTCTTGTTTTTATTTGGGGTCCATTTTGTTCTCTACGTCATTGTTTCAAGACCCAAAAAACTCCTACGTCATCCTTTTTTTACTGCGCGCAATAATAATGCACCTAAGTGTACTATTCACATATCTTCAAATATTTTCACCAAACTCAACTCAGCGCTCTTTGATGCGCCACAACAAAATGTTGTAAAAAACCATACGCAACACATCTTAACACCAATTTTCAAAAAGGGTGACAATCGACAATGTGGAAACCATAGAGGCATATCCCTTCTCAGTGTCCCTGGTAAAATCTACTCTAGAATCCTAGAGCAGAGACTCCGACGCCTAGCTGAGCCACAATTGGATGAGGTCCAGTGCGGTTTCCGAGCAAACCGAAATACTCAAGACCTAATCTTCACACTCAGACAGCTGAGTGCAAAGGCCCTTGAGTATAAGAGTAAGATGCATCTTTGTTTCATAGATCTGGAAAAGGCGTTTGACAGGGTCCCTGTAAAGGGCAATTTTTACTATCTTGCAATATAATACATTTATATTCTTATTATGTTCGCAAATATTTTGGAAGCAAAGTATTTCCTTTTTTAAGTGCTTAAGGAGAAGTCATTTTTGGGTTGCTTCCCTTGAAAATAGTTCTGTCATCTTCGATCGGACTCCGCAGACGACTCTAGGCCTACTGCGATTTATTCTGTGGCTGGGTAGGAATAGATTGTTCTTGCTTCAGTATATCTATGGCCTGAATTTATACGTAGTGTTTGTATGAGTAGGACGAGTCTGTCTTATATATGGATATCTTTGCATTTCTAAGTCGAACTAATTTGGTTGTCGCTAGAAAAGGTCAAAGGCTATGCAGCGGAAGTATCGCTAGCAAAGGGTGTGATCCATGGCTGTCATCCTGTGAGGATGCCGAGTTTTGTTGTAGCAGGCTTTTTGCCGAAATAGTGATCTATATATGGATGGGGAAAAGTGATAGTCATTTAGACATGTTGTATGTACTTTACCCCAGTGTTTATTCTCTTTTGCCAAGGAATGGCAAAGTTATATTTCGCATAAAAAGGTAAAACCACAATTTATTATGAACTTGGGCTTCGCCATCGGTGTTGATAAGCAGATGCACAGTGGTACTTTTAAAAAGAATATCCATTCAAAGGAAGAAGACATTCCTATGTATCAGCACTGGATTGTATGATATTATTCAATTACCTCTATGAGAGAACCTATGAAGAAATGAGGACATTTAATGAATGACTAATTTTGGTCTATATTCTATTGTGAGTGAAGCTCACGAGAGAGAGAACAGCCATGTTGAAATTCATATACTTTGTATTTATCGAGTGAGAAAAAGGGATGCCTGTACTATCGCTCGATGAACCAAGAGATCACTGCTACATGTGAGAACCCATGTCTGGGATTCCTATATTATGAAATATATATATATTGAACTTTACGTGAAGGAATATTCGCTAGACGAGGTTAGGTCTAGGAGCCTTCCTATATACTGGTTATGGTCTGACGTGCCCAGTCAGTAAAGCCAGATGATTTACATGATGGAACGCTGAATGCTTATTTACGAATGCTCCATTATGATATTTGCCAAGCATGAATGCTAACTTAAGATGATATTCCTGTGATCAACATTATGCTGTCTATGTCGACATTTGTTCCTGTAACCATACACGTACTGTCCAAGTGTGCGTCCCATTAAATGTTATAAAAAGACCACCGTAGTTCCAGTACTTCTTGAATTCGAACAGTGTGAGTATGAGTGATGTACTACCAACCTGTCAACTCTATCGAATCATTCTACCATTCGCGTACTGACATTCAGATACACACTCATTGTTTACACTCACATTCTTGTCGGAGCCTCATCACGTTCCAGGACAAGATGACCTGTATGACCAAAACTGTGCTGGGTTTGATGAGTTGACAATCGTTACACTTTACTACACCAGTCCCAACATCTACATTTATCAACTGGTGGACATTCACATCATTTAACAAATAAAGCGTGATTCAACAACTAGTAGCCAGTATGAGTTAACTACACAAAGAAAGAGTTTAACAACTGGTGTGCCAGCTTCCTGGGTCAACCTGCACAGTGACCATATTGAGAAGTAAACTACTGAGACCAGACGTTCCTTGGGGTCTGTTACGACACACAAATACATCAACAGTACAACTCTACAGTGATGTCAGCGTGACCTGTCCTGTCGAGAGTATGCAGTAACTAGGTCAGGGTTTGTTGACATTTGGTTCGTTGGACATTTGACATACAACTGACAGTGTTACACAGCAAGCTTGGTTGAAACATAGAACATTACACATCAGGACTGGAGAATATTTGACAGTGTTTGCGAAAGAAAATGTTATTGAACTGAGAAGTCCTACATTGATTGTTATCATTCAAATCAACGATGGAGCTTCTATTTCTGTGTTGAATTTAAAATAATTAGACCAGAAGTATTTGTTTAATAAAGTACCACAGTACTGTACTATTAGGCAGTGTAACTGAGCCTTCATTCCAACACTCTATTTACATCATATTGCCATACTATTTATGCATTTATGTATTTATGTTTAACTATTTATATGTGATATTTGTTTGTATCCAGCGGGTTGTTGTTTCGGTTGGGCGGTGTCACACAGCAGAGTATCCCACGTAATAGAGGGTCTGATGTGTGCGTTTCTATAGGTGCAATTTTCTTGATTGAAAATTTGCTGCGACAGCTGTTGCTATTAGTGTTAGCTGTGAAGTCTGTACTCGTTGTTTTTGTAATATTCCTCTGTTCTTTAGTTTGTTTTGATTTGTTTGTAATTTGTTGGTCTACCCTATTCTATCTTTCAGTTCTATTCTCAATTTATATTTATATACTGTGGCGTTATTTGTATTTGTTATCCTCTTGCGGGTTTATCTTTTATTGTTTTTCCCATTTGATTTATTTCATTTCCGCAAATGTTTTCATGTTCTTCTGTATAACTGTTTTGTTTTGTGCCTGATCGACATACACTATTTTAAATATAGTTGATCATATAAATTGATGTACAAGAATCAACTGATAGTTAATTGCTATTACTAAAGGTACACAGTTGATGATATAAAACACTATTTCTGGTGCACTGCACTTATATTATAGAGTGAACCAGCAACTTATAGCTGTTATTATATAAGGATTTATACAAGACCTTTGTAAGGCTTGTTTCCCACAGTGATTGGGATAGTTAAGTACTATTTTTCCACAGGTTAATAAGTTATCATACAAGGTCTTTGATTTAGACTAAGAAAGTAAATTTATTTACTTTTGCAAATTACTGATCTTATTAGACAAGATGTCTACCTTAGATTATTTTATCACACAAGGCAGGGCTCTTGATATGACTGGTCAGCAATTAGAACAATGGGCAGTTGCTCAATATGACAAAGCATTAGCTGCAGAAGAGAGAAAACTTGCTGCTGCTGCTGAAGAAAGAAAGGCATTGATTGAAGAAAAGAAATTAGCAGCTGAGGAGAAAAGATTAGAAGCTGAGGAAAAAAAATTACAAAGGGAGGATGAACAAAAGAAATTGCAGATACAGACTGATGAAAAAAGATTCCAGATGGAAATGGAAAAAGAGAAAAGAAAAGATGAGGCTGCTGCTGAAGAGAAAAAATTACAAGCTGCTGCAGAAGAGAGAAAATTACAAGCTGAAGCTCAAGAAAAAAAAGCAATAAGAGAACATGAACACCAAAAAGAACTTTTAGCATTTGAGTTAGAAAAGTTAAAGTTAACAAACATAAGTAATGTTAATGAAGCATCTAGTGGTAATGGTAAACCCTTTACTTACAAGGTCAAGGTACCAGCGTTCAACCCTTCCAGTGATGACATAACATTCTGGCTAAACAGATTTGAACGCTCGTGTCGAGCACATAATGTGGACAAATCACAATATGCTAACCAGTTATCAGAAAATCTGAAAGGTGATTCTCTGACTAGTTTAAGTTTGGTTGAAGAGGCTGACAAAGATAACTATGATGTTATTAGGGCAGCCTTATTAAAGAAGTATCAGTTGTCTGAAGAGGGTTATCGGAAGTTGTTTAAGACAATGGTGCCTGAGGCAGGTGTAGAATTCTCAGAATTCATTGCAAGAACACGTCTTACATTTGATCGTTGGATTGAGCTATCCAAAACAGAAAAGACTTATGAAGCCCTTATGGACTTGATACTCAGAGACAAGATTATGTCAAGTATAAATAAACCTTTCCTCGAATTCTTACATGAGCGTAAACCTAAGTCTCTAAAAGAAATGGAACAATATTGTACCCAATACGTCACTGCACATCCGGACGTAGCTATTAGCAACAGTAAGGTTAAAGAAGGTATGCCAGTTGCTTCTGCAACACCATACAACCCTAATCACTCTCACAAATTCCAAGGACCTCAAAATAGGTTTAATAAAAAAGGTAACTATTACAGTTATCAGAACCAAGGTAACCAATCATTTCAGGGTTCTTCTTCGAATACCTGGAGAAGAGCTGACAGCCCTCGATTCAGGGGTGGTCATAATTACAGGAACTTTCGCAAAGGAAGTCATTCTAGAAACTATCCAAGTTTTCCTTCATGGAGACAACAGGATCATAATTACCGAGATACTCATTATAATGAATATGATGATAGTAACCAAAGGAGCTATGATTCAAACCCGAGTAGGGGTTATAATAGTGGAAACAATGATAAGTACAGAGGCAATAATAACAGAGGTAGAGCACAATTCAAAAAACATAAAGCTCATTACCAGGCGAACTCTGCACAGCAAGAGTCCCACGAAGCCTATAAACAAAATAAAGATAATGATGACTCTAATAATATGGCATGTGCCGCTTTTGATTTTGGGAGAGCATCTCAGTGCCCCCAATGCAAAACATTATTTGAGCCAACCACAGTGTCTACTTTAAGCTGTGGCCATCCTCTTCCCGCTCTTCCTGCGTCAATCGCGCATGATGGGAGAGGTTCTCTTGTCTTACACAAAGGTTTAGTAAATGACAATCCAGTCTCAGTACTTTTTGATTCTGGATGCACAACTATTGGGGTTAGGCAGTCACTCATAGATCCTTCTCATTCTACAGGCAAAGTAGTCAAATGCGTAACATTTGGCGGCACCATAGAGAAATACTCTACCGCTATCATTAGGATTGCTACTCCTTTCTTCACAGGAGATGTACACGCATGTCTTTTGCCGGATCCGATCGCTGATCTTATCATCGGTCGCATTCACGGAGTCAAAGAATGCACTCCGGAGCAAATTTCCGTTTGGGAAAATCAAAATATGCAATCTGCTAATGCAGTAGTCACTAGAGCTCAAGCTCTCAATATGCCTGAAACTTCATCTGTTGAAGATAATGAAGTGCATAACCGAGATGATCCCTTGGTAATTTCTCGTGACTCGTTTATAAAACAACAAGAAGAAGATCCGACTCTTAAGAAATTCTTCACTCTTGTAACAAAAGGTGATCCGAATAAAGATTCAAATTGTAAATCTTGGATTACAATGAAGAATGGCGTACTTGTACGTATGGTGCAAGACTCCACTAAGTCAAGTCATTCTCAGATTCTTGTACCCAAGAATTTGAGAGTTAAGATCTTACAACATGCACACGACTCTCAGTGTGCTGGTCACATGGGTTTTTCCCGTACTAAGTCAAGAGTTCTTGCGGCTTTCTTTTGGCCTTTTGTGAACAAGGACATACGGATCTATTGTCGATCCTGTAAAGTATGTCAAGAGGTCAAATCCAAAGGTCCTCGTCATGCTGTGCCTATTCAGGCTGCAGATATTCCTATTCGTCCATTCCAGAAAATGGCGATAGACATCATTGGTCCATTCAAGATCAAATCTGCTAGAGGACATCAGTTTATCTTAACGTGTGTAGACATGTGCACACGTTGGCCAGAGGCTATCCCTCTAAAGAGCATTACTACCGCTGACATTGCAGATGCTCTTTGGCTTATATTTTCTCGGCTGGGATTCCCCGGAGAAATATTATCAGATCATGGCACCCAACTGATATCGGATACCATGTCTCAAGTAATGTCTACTCTACGGATAGAGAGATCTTTGAGTAGCATCTATCATCCTATGTCCAATGGGATGGTCGAGCGACTAAATAGAACACTTAAGAACTTATTAGGGAAGATAACTGAGGATCATCCTCAAGATTGGGATAGGGTTTTTACCCGCGGCCCTCTTCGCGTACAGAGAGGTCCCCAATGAACATACAGGGTTTTCGCCCTTTGAACTTGTCTTTGGCGCGCGACCGCGCGGCCCAATGTCTTTGCTGCATGATCTTATAACAGCTGACAATATTGACGATGACACAAAATCTTCTTACGAGTATGTCATCGCGCTGAGACAAAAGATTATCGAAGCATGCAAATTGGCAACGTCCTCTTCTGAATTTGCTAAGCAGAAGGCAAGACAATTTGCTAATAAGAAGAGAACTTTACGACAACTTTGTCCTGGTGACAAAGCATTTGTTTTGCTACCTTGTCGTGAAAATAGACTCCTTATTAGTTGGAAAGGTCCGTACGATATAATATCGAAAATTTCGGATGTTGACTACATCGTCGATATCAACGGGAAGCATAAAACCTTCCACATCAATATGCTTACGGAGTTCCATGAACGTCCTGACTATCTACAGCCTATTTTCCGGGCAACGGACGATTCTCATGTCAAACATGGTCATTACTCATCACTGTCTGTAATACAGGATGAGGAAACAAGTTTTTCGGATGTTAATCTCCCGCTTCCAATGATCCCACTTCATTCTAGTGAATCATGGAAAGACGTTACTGTTTCTCCTGATTTGTCTCTAGGAGAACGGCGACAAGTTTCGTCTATGTTACAAACATTTCAGGATGTCCTCACTGACATCCCTGGACAAACTCATGTCATTGAGCATGACATTGTTCTAACTGAACATACTCCAATTAGGGTTAGACCTTATCCTATCCCTATACATTTCCAAACACAGGTTGAAAAGGAGTTGGATGAAATGATAGATTTACAAATAATCGAACCATCCACTTCTGCATATTCTTCGCCGATGGTTATTGTTCGAAAAAAAGACAATAACATACGTCTTTGCGTTGACTATCGCAAATTGAATCAAGTTACGAAGTTCGATGCTGAACCTATGCCTTTACTAGAAGAGTTACTTACTCGTCTTTCTAAATCGCATTTTTTTCACTAAACTTGATTTGTCTAAAGGATATTGGCAAGTTCCATTATCCGAACGCGCCAAACCTCTTACCGCTTTCTCTACTCCCAGAGGCCTTTTCCAATGGAATTTTATGCCTTTCGGCCTTATGAACGCACCAGCTACATTTGTACGCATGATGCGTCGAATCCTATCGTATCGGTCAGATGTCATTGCTTATCTAGACGACATCTGTCTTTTAAGCGATACTTGGGAAGATCACTATTCAGGATTAGTTGAATTATTATCAACTCTGCGTGAGTATAACCTGACAGCAAAACCATCTAAAGCTTGCATTGGCTATAGCGAAATTGCTTTCTTAGGCCATCGAGTAGGTCACGGTTTCTTGAAGACAGAAGACCATAATATCACTAAGATACTTAACATCTCTATCCCTAGGACTAAAAAGCAAGTGCGAAGTCTTTTAGGTCTCATACAATTTTATGGACGTTTCATTCCGAATCTGTCCTCTATCATGGCACCTCTCTCTACACTATTAAAGAAAGGGTCGCCTAACATGGTTCACTGGTCTCATGAATGCCAATCTTCACTAGAGAAGATCAAAACTATGTTTTCATCACCACCTATTTTAGTGTTACCTACAACAGATAAGACATTCGTTCTTCGTAGTGACGCTTCATCCACTGGGATTGGAGCGGCACTAATGCAAGAGTACTCTGGAACTCTGCATCCTGTAATGTATATATCCAGAAAACTTAATGCTGCAGAAAGGAATTACTCGGTTTTAGACCGTGAATTATTGGCAATGGTTTGGTCAATTCTCAAACTCCAAAGATTCCTTCTGGGCGCGCATTTCGTAGTGGAAACTGACCAAAAAGCTCTTACGGCTATCCAAAGTAAGAACTTGAAGAGCTCGAGATCAACTCGATACGCAATCGCTCTTCAACCTTTTCATTTTTCGGTACGAGCTATCCGTGGTTCAGAAAATGTGATGGCGGACATTCTGTCCAGATACCCACATGATGCCACTTAACTGTTAAATATTGGTTTTTTTTAATATATATAACTTTACAACAGTTATTTTTTGGTTTCTTTACTAAGATACACATTTGTAATTTAATAATAGAAGGATGGTATCGCTACTTAGCGGTTTATTGATGTTAATTCACCGCTGTTTTTTGATGATTGTTTCTTCATAAATCATAAATTTAAGATTATAGTGTGAATTTTTGGTATGCATTGTATAATTACCAGAATTGTATTATACGTACATCACACCTTCCTGGAAACATTTATTCGTAGAGAAACAATTTCTCTCAGATTTTGAGATATATATTCTCACCAGTCATATTAGGAATTATAGTTATTCCTGATATTTTCATCTGCGCAGTATTCTTGCGTTGTGAGCCTATTCTACAGTGCTCCTAGATGTATTTAAAAAAAAAAATTTTTTTTTTTTTCCCGGGAGGTGTGGTAAGACTGTAAAGGGCAATTTTTACTATCTTGCAATATAATACATTTATATTCTTATTATGTTCGCAAATATTTTGGAAGCAAAGTATTTCCTTTTTTAAGTGCTTAAGGAGAAGTCATTTTTGGGTTGCTTCCCTTGAAAAATAGTTCTGTCATCTTCGATCGGACTCCGCAGACGACTCTAGGCCTACTGCGATTTATTCTGTGGCTGGGTAGGAATAGATTGTTCTTGCTTCAGTATATCTATGGCCTGAATTTATACGTAGTGTTTGTATGAGTAGGACGAGTCTGTCTTATATATATGGATATCTTTGCATTTCTAAGTCGAACTAATTTGGTTGTCGCTAGAAAAGGTCAAAGGCTATGCAGCGGAAGTATCGCTAGCAAGGGGTGTGATCCATGGCTGTCATCCTGTGAGGATGCCGAGTTTTGTTGTAGCAGGCTTTTTTGCCGAAATAGTGATCTATATATGGATGGGGAAAAGTGATAGTCATTTAGACATGTTGTATGTACTTTACCCCAGTGTTTATTCTCTTTTGCCAAGGAATGGCAAAGTTATATTTCGCATAAAAAGGTAAAACCACAATTTATTATGAACTTGGGCTTCGCCATCGGTGTTGATAAGCAGATGCACAGTGGTACTTTTAAAAAGAATATCCATTCAAAGGAAGAAGACATTCCTATGTATCAGCACTGGATCGTATGATATTATTCAATTACCTCTATGAGAGAACCTATGAAGAAATGAGGACATTTAATGAATGACTAATTTTGGTCTATATTCTATTGTGAGTGAAGCTCACGAGAGAGAGAACAGCCATGTTGAAATTCATATACTTTGTATTTATCGAGTGAGAAAAAGGGATGCCTGTACTATCGCTCGATGAACCAAGAGATCACTGCTACATGTGAGAACCCATGTCTGGGATTCCTATATTATAAAATATATATATATTGAACTTTACGTGAAGGAATATTCGCTAGACGAGGTTAGGTCTAGGAGCCTTCCTATATACTGGTTATGGTCTGACGTGCCCAGTCAGTAAAGCCAGATGATTTACATGATGGAACGCTGAATGCTTATTTACGAATGCTCCATTATGATATTTGCCAAGCATGAATGCTAACTTAAGATGATATTCCTGTGATCAACATTATGCTGTCTATGTCGACATTTGTTCCTGTAACCATACACGTACTGTCCAAGTGTGCGTCCCATTAAATGTTATAAAAAGACCACCGTAGTTCCAGTACTTCTTGAATTCGAACAGTGTGAGTATGAGTGATGTACTACCAACCTGTCAACTCTATCGAATCATTCTACCATTCGCGTACTGACATTCAGATACACACTCATTGTTTACACTCACATTCTTGTCGGAGCCTCATCACGTTCCAGGACAAGATGACCTGTATGACCAAAACTGTGCTGGGTTTGATGAGTTGACAATCGTTACACTTTACTACACCAGTCCCAACATCTACATTTATCAACTGGTGGACATTCACATCATTTAACAAATAAAGCGTGATTCAACAACTAGTAGCCAGTATGAGTTAACTACACAAAGAAAGAGTTTAACAGTCCCCTGGAGCAAACTTTGGGACTGTTTGGCAAGGAAGAACATTCCAGCACCTCTGATTCATGCTATACAGAACTTCTATATGTCTTACAGAAATTATGTGAGGACAGCAAACCATAAGTCAGAAGAGTCCAGGACCACCACTGGTGTAAGACAAGGTGATATCCTGTCACCTTACCTTTTCATACTCCTCATGGACGATGTCATCAAGGCATGTAAGGAGAGAACAAGAAAGTATTCAGTGGGGTATTGGAAGATGAGACAGGTCTGTATTTCAGAGCTGGCATTTGCTGATGATGTTGCCCTGATTGCTAAATCAGAGGCATATCTCCAATCCAACCTGCAAGTCTGGAAGGAAGAGCTGGAGAAGAGAGGGGTGGTCATAAGCAGCTCTAAAACAAAATCCATGGTGATATCACGAGAAGAAAGAAGACATCAGATTAAGCTAGGAGAACAGGTCATGGAGCAGGTCGACCATTTTAAATACCTCGGAGCTATTATAGACCGAAAGGGAGGCATCAAAGAAGAGTTGGCCACTCGAAAAGCAGCAGCTGGGAACCTATGGGTTTTTTCCCGGGAGTGTTCCCAAAATTTTTTCTGCTACCCTTTGGTTTGAGTGTCCCGTACATTTGATATCTGCATATTACTGTAGTTTTTTGTTGTTGTAGTGGTTGATTCCATGCTTATTTTACCAGAGTTTTTTCTGTTGTTAATATATATATATATATATATATATATATATATATATATATATATATATATATATATATATATATATATATATATTATATATATATATATTATATATATATATTATATTTATATATATATATATATATATATAAATATAATTTCTTTTTTACGGATCAGGTTTCCTTTCCTATCTGTTCCTGTACTCTTTACCTTGTACTCGTACTGTTGTATGTGGATACACTGTAGTGTAATACAACCTTATCTCCTAGTAGAGCAAGGGGCAGTGTGGCAGTAGTTGAATAAAAGGTCACTGAGTGGCGAGGGGAGAGTCAGTATAGGTTCTCACCCTTTATAACTATAAGTCACACTATCCACTATCAGCAACATTTCTCGTCTATCATCTCAGATCTCTCTCAGATTTCGTCTTGTCTCTGACATCACACAGACTTGGTTCTTGTCAGACAGACTCTTTCATAACCCACTCGTGACACGTAGGGAAGGGGGAACCAGAGAGTTTTTCCCTTAGCTATTATGCCCTTAACTCTCAACTCTTTCACTGCCACACTCGACTACAGTCGATTTTTTTGTAATTGTCTTTATTGGCCGTGTTTCCCTAGTTATAAGTTAATAATTTGCTTATATTGCACACTCAAATCACAGCCGTAAATAATTGAAACATTCGACGCTTAAATCATAAATCGACAAAACACATTAATTTTCAGAAAGAATTTACTTTATATGTAAGCTAGTAACACCAACAGTTTAGTAAATGAACCAAGCGATAGAGATTTTGTGAACATCAAAAGAAACGAAGTAATAAAATCTTTCCAATACTGTAATCCTGTGTAGCCCAATGACCGGACCGGATGCAGCCCTCGAACTCATGTTTTCGACCAAGTTGATCTACCACTGGTTGTCGTCTGCTACATAGAAGGAAAAAAAAACTTTCTCTTTCACCGCCTCACTTCCAGATGAATCTCCAAAACGTTTACAAATTTAAAACTCACAATGGGCCTACGTGTACTTGCTAAAACATTGGAGAAATTTACGTAATCTAGATTCAGTCATCGACACTATATGGTTCCATGCAAATATCAAAATTTAAAAAAAATATATTGATTTTGACTCTTGTGTATCCTAGAAGCTATCTTGTGTATCCAGGTCCAGGACTATTGGATCATCTGCAGTAACTTTACTTGCCAAATCTGTCAGAGAGTGAGTCGAAGAAATTGTTTAAGGCATTAGCAACCGTCTCTCTCGTGTTGGTAGAGAATTCTCGCAGCGCTTGTCCTCCACAGCGAGTAGCCAGAGAAAAAATCTGACGCCAAACTCTGATAATATAGGGGGAAAAATGCAGGAAAAGATTTAGACTATTGTGGCTCTAGTATAATGTTCCAGTTGTTTCAAAGTCACTGACATAACATCGTGAACACACTGAGGTGTAATACTTGCTACTCATACTTGTAAATGCAAAACATAAACACCTAATTTAAAATACAAAATATCTGCTCCTAGTTCGAAAACAAAATAAAATCAAACATAAGCTTACAGTTGTAAATACACAATATACGCTTATACTATAGTGATTCAAATGTTTAAATAGAAAATATAACTTCCTAGCGACCATAGCTAACAAAATCAAAACGAAACAAATTACAGTTCCTAGATATTAGAACACAATTTAAGCTGCTGATTTAAAAATGATAATTTCTAGTTATCTGTATATAAAAAGCTGTTTAAAACATGTAATTCTACATCATCATCATTTTCCTTATCGTTCTCCACTGATCACGGAGCCACCACTACAGCTGATCCCCATACAGGACGCCCACCCCAAGGCATTCAGTCACGTGCTTGTGCTGCAGTCATTTCTGTAGACATTTGTGTTACTTGATGAGGTTGCTAGTCCCTTCACAACCTCATACCCGTGTCACCAGTTGTTCTATTCTTGCTCGGTCTCCTATGAGACTACCGGCATCTACATGGGGTAGAGTACCATTTAATCCAACATTATTTAAACAACAGATCAAGAAATATTTCTTTTCCTTTATAAATGCTGTTTCAAATCTAGTATCTGAACTGATTGTTTTGTCTCACATCAGTGTTCTTCCTCCCATACGCTGAACGATGACATGCAGGCCTTACGACTATCCGCTGAACCCAGTATATTACCTGGGCCTCGCCTTAGCCTTTTTACAATCCATTCCTGAAAATGAAATTCTTTTTACCCCACTGTGAAACAATGCGAAGGGACATCACAAACACCAGAACATAGCTCTCGCAGGACCTGGTGACATGTATATGAATATAAATGTTATGTCCGCACCAGAAACGCAAGTTTTATTTCTAAACAATACCTACAGGCATAAAGAAAAATAAGGTCACAAAGAATTAGATTGTGAAGCACACAATAATACACACAAACTTACTTGCCCGCACGTCTTGTGAAGAGATCTCTGGCCTCGTAAACATTATAGAAATGCCTGGAGTCTGTTTCAAACACGTCACAGAAGCTATTTTCTGCAAGAGAATAAATTAATATGAAACAAATATAAAGGTATGTTATCAGGCACTCGCAGGAAATAAAGAAGTAGAACACCAGACAACAGAAAAACAACAGACATGAGTGGCTCACCCAGGATTTGAACACTGGACCTTCCGTGCGACAACCCCGCCTAGCCATGCAAGCGAATCACACTATCCGCTCTGCCATCTACGCATCATCAAAAAATGATGTTTCAATGGCAGGTCAATAGTGCGAACCACAATACACGACACCAGAAGTCCTCCATGGGCAGTTCAGCCTATTAATGACGCAATCACTTCTGTTGTATTTCTATCAAGCAGTATAGGCCGAATCCAACAAGACCCTTAGGACCTTAATACTGTGTCCAGTAAATGATAGTAGACTAGAACAGTGAGAACAGGATAGTGGGTAGGTTTGGTATTGTACAAACATTTATTACAAATAAGGGAGGGAAACCTGAGGCCTGTAAACAGTAAATTAATATGAAACAAATATAAAGGTATGTTATCAGGCACTCGCAGGAAATAAAGAAGTAGAACACCAGACAACAGAAAAACAACAGACATGAGTGGCTTACCCAGGATTTGAACACTGGACCTTCCGTGCGACAACCCCGCCTAGCCATGCAAGCGAATCACACTATCCGCTCGCCATCTACGCATCATCAAAAAATGATGTTTCAATGGCAGGTCAATAGTGCGAACCACAATACACGACACCAGAAGTCCTCCATGGGCAGTTCAGCCTATTAATGACGCAATCACTTCTGTTGTATTTCTATCAAGCAGTATAGGCCGAATCCAACAAGACCCTTAGGACCTTAATACTGTGTCCAGTAAGTGATAGTAGACTAGAACAGTGAGAACAGGATAGTGGGTAGGTTTGGTATTGTACAAACATATATTACAAATAAGGGAGGGAAACCTGAGGCCTGTAAACAGTAAATTAATATGAAACAAATATAAAGGTATGTTATCAGGCACTCGCAGGAAATAAAGAAGTAGAACACCAGACAACAGAAAAACAACAGACATGAGTGGCTCACCCAGGATTTGAACACTGGACCTTCCGTGCGACAACCCCGCCTAGCCATGCAAGCGAATCACACTATCCGCTCCGCCATCTACGCATCATCAAAAAAATGATGTTTCAATGGCAGGTCAATAGTGCGAACCACAATACACGACACCAGAAGTCCTCCATGGGCAGTTCAGCCTATTAATGACGCAATCACTTCTGTTGTATTTCTATCAAGCAGTATAGGCCGAATCCAACAAGACCCTTAGGACCTTAATACTGTGTCCAGTAAATGATAGTAGACTAGAACAGTGAGAACAGGATAGTGGGTAGGTTTGGTATTGTACAAACATTTATTACAAATAAGGGAGGGAAACCTGAGGCCTGTAAACAGTAAATTAATATGAAACAAATATAAAGGTATGTTATCAGGCACTCGCAGGAAATAAAGAAGTAGAACACCAGACAACAGAAAAACAACAGACATGAGTGGCTCACCCAGGATTTGAACACTGGACCTTGTCTACTATCATTTACTGGACACAGTATTAAGGTCCTAAGGGTCTTGTTGGATTCGGCCTATACTGCTTGATAGAAATACAACAGAAGTGATTGCGTCATTAATAGGCTGAACTGCCCATGGAGGACTTCTGGTGTCGTGTATTGTGGTTCGCACTATTGACCTGCCATTGAAACATCATTTTTTAGATGATGCGTAGATGGCGGAGCGGATAGTGTGATTCGCTTGCATGGCTAGGCGGGGTTGTCGCACGGAAGGTCCAGTGTTCAAATCCTGGGTGAGCCACTCATGTCTGTTGTTTTTCTGTTGTCTGGTGTTCTACTTCTTTATTTCCTGCGAGTGCCTGATAACATACCTTTATATTTGTTTCATATTAATTTACTGTTTACAGGCCTCAGGTTTCCCTCCCTTATTTGTAATATATGTTTGTACAATACCAAACCTACCCACTATCCTGTTCTCACTGTTCTAGTCTACTATCACTTACTGGACACAGTATTAAGGTCCTAAGGGTCTTGTTGGATTCGGCCTATACTGCTTGATAGAAATACAACAGAAGTGATTGCGTCATTAATAGGCTGAACTGCCCATGGAGGACTTCTGGTGTCGTGTATTGTGGTTCGCACTATTGACCTGCCATTGAAACATCATTTTTAGATGATGCGTAGATGGCGGAGCGGATAGTGTGATTCGCTTGCATGGCTAGGCGGGGTTGTCGCACGGAAGGTCCAGTGTTCAAATCCTGGGTAAGCCACTCATGTCTGTTGTTTTTTCTGTTGTCTGGTGTTCTACTTCTTTATTTCCTGCGAGTGCCTGATAACATACCTTTATATTTGTTTCATATTAATTTACTGTTTACAGGCCTCAGGTTTCCCTCCCTTATTTGTAATATATGTTTGTACAATACCAAACCTACCCACTATCCTGTTCTCACTGTTCTAGTCTACTATCACTTACTGGACACAGTATTAAGGTCCTAAGGGTCTTGTTGGATTCGGCCTATACTGCTTGATAGAAATACAACAGAAGTGATTGCGTCATTAATAGGCTGAACTGCCCATGGAGGACTTCTGGTGTCGTGTATTGTGGTTCGCACTATTGACCTGCCATTGAAACATCATTTTTAGATGATGCGTAGATGGCGGAGCGGATAGTGTGATTCGCTTGCATGGCTAGGCGGGGTTGTCGCACGGAAGGTCCAGTGTTCAAATCCTGGGTGAGCCACTCATGTCTGTTGTTTTTCTGTTGTCTGGTGTTCTACTTCTTTATTTCCTGCGAGTGCCTGATAACATACCTTTATATTTGTTTCATATTAATTTACTGTTTACAGGCCTCAGGTTTCCCTCCCTTATTTGTAATATATTTTCTGCAAGAGAGTAGTAACAGGGTTAATGGTCTAGCGCCTTAAGAGGGTTAATATAAAATAACCATTTGGGCCGACTGACACAGTCACTGGTCGTGAATGTAGTGTATAAAAAGTTTAGAAAAATAATAAGTAATCTAATGCTGGTGCGCAGACGTTGAGACAAACGGAAGATCTCATAAGTGGACCTTAAGAGAATTTTACCAACGAATAAAAAAAAAAAAAAAAGAGTGAGGCATGAAGACTACAACTCAAATGTCAAGACAGGAATGTTTGACATTCATTATTTGACGCGGTGGTGTACGGGGGTAGTTTCCTGGCATTCATTATTTGACGCAGTGGTGTACGGGGGTAGTTTCCTGGCATTCATTATTTGACGCAGTGGTGTACGGGGGTAGTTTCCTGGCATTCATTATTTGACGCAGTGGTGTACGGGGGTAGTTTCCTGGCATTCATTATTTGACGCAGTGGTGTACGGGGGTAGTTTCCTGGCATTCATTATTTGACGCAGTGGTGTACGGGGGTAGTTTCCTGGCATTCATTATTTGACGCAGTGGTGTACGGGGGTAGTTTCCTGGCATTCATTATTTGACGCAGTGGTGTACGGGGGTAGTAAATAAATATTAGACAAACATAAAAGTATGTTTTCAGGCACTCGTAAGAAATAAAGAAGTAGAACACTAGACAACCAGGGAGGATAGTGTGATTCGCTTGCATAGCTAGGCGGGGTTGTCGCGCGGAAGGTCCTGGGTTCGAGTCCTGGGTAAGCCACTCACGTCTGTTTTTTTTTCTGTTGTCTAGTTTTCTACTTCTTTATTTCTTACGAGTGCTTGAAAACATACTTTTATGTTTGTCTAATATTTATTTACTGTTTTCAGGCCTCGGGTTTCCCTTCCTTATGTGTTATAAATGTTTATACAGGATCAGTTTCCTGGCTTCAGCTACTCGCCCCCAACCCCTATATTTTCCTAATATGTGATGGTGGTTGAGGATCTTTTCTCTCCCCCTCCCCCCAAACGCTTAATAGAACACGTTTTATTTGGGGGGAGGGGGTTTATTTATTAAGAGAAAAATGCCGTTCAGCCTCTAATGTGTAATAATTAGGATATATACTGTCTGTATGTCCTCGTAAAATGTTCAGTGTGGAGACATGCTAACCGGGGCATCATACCTTCTGTCCAAATACTGTAAATATTGTAAATTAAAATTTCCTAATTGTGTGTGTGTGTGTGTGTATGTGTGTATCTTTTTTTTCTCCTCCTAAATCCTATCACGGTAGTTTTATCATACTTGTCATGGTGTATAACAATAACAACAAATAAGAAAAAAAAAAGAAAAAAAAAACAACAAACAAAACCTTTTTAAAAACCCAAAAAAAGTAGGTTAATTGAAGACATACCGGTGAAGCAGGGAGTGATAGCGGATATAGCATGATGTTCCAATTCATGGCAGTCAACGGAGTCTCTCTCGTACAGGTCCTTGAGTGAGCGAGTCAGGCAAACCTGAGCATCGTTCAGGAACTGCTGACCCTGGAGTTGAAACAGACGAGGATCGTTTTAATTCACAAAAATTGGGTAGTTTTAATTTATAGAAATTATAATAGTTTTAATTTATAGAAATTATAATAGTTTTAATTTATAGAAATTATAATAGTTTTAATTTATAGAAATTATAATAGTTTTAATTTATATAAATTATAATAGTTTTAATTTATAGAAATTATAATAGTTTTAATTTATAGAAATTGTAATTGTTTTAATTTAAAGAAATTGTAATAGATTTAATTTATAGAAATTATAATAGTTTTAATTTATAGAAATTATAGTTTTTTTTAATTTATAGAAATGATTATAATTTTAATTTATAGAAATTAAAAAAGTTTTAATTTATAGAAATTATAATAGTTTTAATTTATAGAAATTATAATAGTTTTGATTTATAGAAATTATAATTGTTTTAATATATAGAGATTATAATAGTTTTAATTTATAGAAATTATAATAGTTTTAATTTACAGTAACTGTAAAAGTTTTATTGTACATAAATTGTAATAGATTTAACTTACACCACTTGTATTAATCTATAAAAGAACATTGCAATTTGTTCCGCACAGAATATGAGTCTCTTAGAAATAACTCTTTACAGATTCATATTCTGTGCGGAATGAGTTGCAACGTTCTTTTGGAGATTACCTCAAATGTAGTAGTTTTAATTTACACAAATTATAGTCGCTTTGATTTACATTAATTTTTGTGGTTTTAATTTACATAAATTGTAATTTTATTTTATATAAACTAGTAATTTTAATTTACAAAAATTGTAGCAGTTTTAATTTACCGAAACTGTAGTAATCTTAATTTACAAAAATTGTAGTAGTTTTAATCTATAGAAATTGTAATGATTTTAATTGACAGAAATTGTAATAGCTTCAGTTTACATAATTTGTAATAATTTAATCTATAGAAATTGTATGGTTTTAGTTAACATAAACTGAGGTTGTGTTAGCTTACAGATTTTGCAATAGCTTAAATTTCAAAATAATGTGATAGTTTCAATTTACAGAAATTGTAATAGTTTCAATTTTCAGAAATTATAATAGTTTAATCTATAGAAATTGTATGGTTTTAATTAACAGAAATTGTAACAGTTTCAATTTTTAGAACGTTACTAGTAAAAGTTTCACTTTGCACAAATTTTAATAGTTTCAATTTACAGAAAGTGGGATAGTTTTAATTTACAGAAACTGTAATAATTTTAATTTAAAGAAATGTAATAGTTTTAATATACAGAAACTGGAGCAGTTTTAATTGACACAAATTGTAATAGTTTTACTTTACAGAAACTCAGTTTCTATATTAGTTTATATAGTAGATATTTTCATGTCTTGATTAAAAAAATAGGAGGCATCTTTTATATCCACTTCGCTTAATGTCTGCATACAAAATTCCTAGTGCTTGTAAGACATAAAGACACGAAAATAGGCGTGGATAAATTATGAGATAGACAGATATTGAAGTACAGGGGTTCTGCGTTAACCAACGTGCATACTAATAAGGAAGCAAGGTGGGAGCCAGGTGGGAGCAAAAACGTGTGGATATATGTAATATGTTTACATAATCTATCACAGAGATTTTACATGCAGATACAAACAACAGATACTGTAAGAGATTTTACAAGCAGACACAAACAATAAAGAGTGTTAGTGATTTTACATGTAGACATAAACACCAGAGAGTGATTTTACATGCAGATACAACCAACAGAGTGTACGAGATTTTACATGTAGATACAAACAATAGAGAGTATACGAGATTTTACATGTAGATACAAACAATAGAGAATATAAGTGATTTTACATGTAGATACAAACATTAGAGAGTGTACGTGATTTTACATGTAGACACAAACAACAGAGAGTGATTTTACAAGGTACATGCAGAAACAACCAACAGAGTGTACGAGATTTTACGTGTAGATACAAACAATAGAGAGTGTACGAGATTTTACATGTAGATACAAACAATAGAGAGTGTACGAGATTTTACATGTAGATACAAACAATAGAGAGTAAGTGGTTTTACATGTAGATACAAACAATACAGAGTAAGTGATTTTACGTGTAGATACAAACAATAGAACGTAAGTGATTTTACATGTTGATACAAACAACAGAGAGTGTACGAGATTTTACATGTAGGTACAAACAATAGAGAGTAAGTGATTTTACATGTAGATACAAACAATAGAGAGTAAGTGATTTTACATGTAGATACAAGCAACAGAGAGTGTATGAGATTTACGTGTAGATATGTAGAAAGTTTATTGTTCCCAAGTGTCTAGGAGGATACAATGAAACAATATTACTACTGCTTCCATGTCGACATGAGTGACTAACATGATGTTGCATTTGGGGCTGGCCACATCATCACGTAAAACAAATGTCTACAAAAATCACAACTGTAACACACATCAACGTATAGGTGCAGGCTTCCTGTAAGGGAACCAACTACAGTGGTGACCCAGTGCTTCATACATAGCGGAAAGAGGAGATAATGCAGAAATCCTTTCGTATTGATAATTAATCCCAGCTGTGTTTAACTTGACGGTGGATTTGGGTTGGCCACGTCCTCGGAAGAGACCCTGATGCCATCACAAAAACAGCTGTGCTATGGACCCCTGAAAGGAAAGCAAAAGAGAGGCCGACCAAAAACAACTTGGCTGAGAACGGTGGAGGCCGAGATGCAAAGAATGAACCAGAGCTGGGGCGCTGCACGAAGGATGGCCGCCGAACGAGCAAAGTGGAAGCAGTTTGCTGCTGCCCTGCAAGACGCCACCAGGCGTGATGGCCGCTGACTGCGTTGATAGTCGGCGGATTAGGATCAAAGAAGAAGAAGAAGTGTTTGACTCACCTCCTGGGAAAAGCTGCTTCGTCCTCGCAGTATCTTGTTGCAGTAGTACTGGCCACTTTTCAGTATGTACCAATCACGTCCACAGGGTAGGCGATTCTCAAAACAAGTGTAGAACCCACAGCTTCCCTGGTCAGCAAGTGCTAGACACGACTCGTTGATTGCTGAACCACAGATAGATTTGCCATGTCAGAAGCAGACATACTGAACACGTGACAAGTAGACATTTTTGACACGTGACGTACTAAAGTATCTTAGTTGTAAATAATTTCCAGTACTTAATTAGAATATTCGCCAAGTGTAGTTCCCGACAGAAAATGACTTCTGCTTCTTCTGGCATGTCTTACAAGGCGACTAATAATGGGGTGCATGGCACTGGCAATTTCATCATATAAAACAAATTGCTACAAAAGCATATGAAATGTTTGGTCCGGGCTTTCTATCAGGGAACCCGCTACAGTGGTGGTTCCATACTCCATAAGGGGTGAATGTGGTAATGATGATGATGATGAATGAATTAGAATACGTCAAGTTAAACTTTAGCTCTTCTTTGAGTCATTGTATCACTCGTATTTATTAAGTGTTAACATTTAGGTATAATTCTTAATCTGGGAGCTTTTTACCTTATTTTGTCGAGATAGTGTGCTTGTCCCCGGAAGATTAAAAAATTGTTTGCAGTATTCTCCAGATATCACTATCTAGTGAAACACTTTCACCTTCTCCTTTACTTCTTGCTATCTCGAATAGGTCTCTCTTGTTACATGACGAGGCAATTTTCGGGAGACTTTAGTGATAATATTTCTCATGTAACATACCTACTCACTTATCTCAATGCGAAGCAACAATATGACAGGATCCGTTGTATCATTTTTTGCTTGTGCTATTTTATTCTTCATTTCCTGGATGAAAATAATAAATGAATTGTTCTTCTAGCTCACTATCCAAGTGCTTTGATTTAAAAAAAAAACAAAAAACTGTGTCTACAAGCGAAAGCTTTAAGACTAAGTGATACTTCGTTCTGGGGAAAAAACAAAAACAATGAAATCTGGCAAGATTGTCTCAACACGTTCTGCTTTAGGAAACATATTTTTAAAAGAGCTTCATATGTTTAGATTTTCCTATGAGAGCACAAATAAAGTAAAAGTATAAAACGAAAGTTTTAAGAGATAACATTATTTTTATATAAAAAATTAATACAAGATTTACTGTCATAACGCACTTTGACATATTTCAAATAAAGTTTAGAAAGGGAAATAACTACAAATAAATATCATCATCATTTCCTTTGCTCTCATACGGAGCATGAAGCGACCATTGTAGCCGGTCCACTTTCATGAAGCCTGCACCAAACATTTACATACACTGACAGTGGTGGTTTCGGTGGAAATTTGTTTCACATAATGACGTTGACAGCCCAATGCACAATCTCTCTCTCTCTCTCTCTCTCTCTCTCTCTCTCTCTCTCTCATTGTTACGTGCAGTCTTTGATATCTTACAATATTATACATTGGTATACTTGTTATGTTCGCAAATATTTTGTAAACAAAATAGTGCTTAAGGAAAAGTCACTATTGAGTTACTTCCCTTGAAAGTTGTGTCGGCTCTTTCGATCGAACTCCGCGGATGGATCCAGTTTTCTGCGATTTATTCTTTGTTTGGGTAGTAATAGATTGTTCTTGCTTCAGAATATCTATGGCCTGAATTTATGTGTATTGTTTGTCTGAGTAGGACGAGTCTGTCTTATATCTGTATATCTTTACATATCTAAGTCGAACTATATGTTCTGTTGTCTCTAGAGAGGTCAAAGGCTATTCGGCGGATGTGTCGCTAGAGTGTGGTGTGATTTGGCTTCGTCCTGATGGGGACTGTTTTTTCTATGTCGGCTTGTCGCCGGAAAAAAAGTGATCTCAGTATTTGTGGGGAAAGTGATAGTCGTCTAGACCTATCGTGTATGCTTTACCCCAGTGTTTATTCGTATTGCCAAGGAATGGCAGAATCATATTTCTGATACCAAGGTAATAATAGATACTCTTATGAACTCTCGTACGAAGCCACCATTTTCGATAGGTACGATTTGAATGTCTAAGAGAATATATTTGACTCGATGAAAACGACTTCGATTCCTAGCAGCACTATATCCTGTAGAATGCAGTCAATTGTTCATGATCAAATCTACAGAGCAATGAAATGTTTAATGAATGACTAACTTTAGGACAGATTCATTATCTGTATCCAAACGTGAGTGACAGCTCACGAGTGAAGCCATCTTGGAACCAAACAAGTAGTGACTTTCAAGAAGAGAAAAGGGATGCCCGTATTATCGCTTGATTAGTCCAGAGATCACTGCTACACATGAGAACCCTTTATTAGCGGTTCAATATTATTATATGGAAAAATATGTGCTGAACATTATGTTGGAGAATCGTCGCTAGACGAGATTAGGTCTAGAAGCCATCTGAAATATTATTTATAAGCTGACGTGCTCAGTCAGTGAAGTCAGTTGATATATATATGTATGGGCGATACTGAGTGCTTGGCTACTGACAGTCCATTATACAATTATTCCACATGAGTGCCCATGTAACATTGCAAGACCATTTATCCACTGTACCATGATGTATTATGCCAACCTGTGATTTGTCACTATCTGTGCTGTCGAGTGTATACGTCCAATTAAACTGTAGAAAGGTACACAGTCGTTGGTGTCGATGACTTCCAGCCATACATGAGTGTGAGAAAAGAACATTTGTCAACACCACGAACCCTTATTATCATTCGCACATTATACACTCAATCCATGTCTACACACCACTGCGTAGGTCAAGTTGACATTCCATACACTACAGTGGAGCAAACAACACCATAGAGATCTTATCAACTGATGATGATGATGTCTGCTTCCATCCACTTATATTTATCTTTTGGTGGATATCACTAACTGGGATAAATAGAGGACTTTATCAACTGGTGGACCAGCTTTCTGGGTTTGACCTCGCAGAAGTTCAGAAGTCAACAGATTACCGATACCAGACCGTTTCCTGTGGCTGATACGACACACTTGCAGTATTGGTTTGCTCTTTGTCAACACTTCGTCACGTGACCTGTCAAGTGAATGCAGTATGTAGGTCAGCGTTGTTGACATTTTTTACATTAGACATTACAGAGTTTCACAGAACAGTTGGATCAATTCTTGTCAATATTAACAGGAAGACAGTATTAGTGAACTAAGAAGTCCTATTTTCATCGATGGATCTTCTTGTTTTCTATATATGAACTTTAATATTTAAGGCCAGAATGTTTAATTGAATAAAGTGGCAGTTTGTTTATTTTCATAAAAATAACTTTGCCATTACTGTAAAACTGAGCCTATTTTGCAACACATACTATCATACACATAATTTATATATATATTTATGTTTACATGTTATTTGTTTGTATAGTAGGTTAGTTTCTATGTCAGCGGGTTGTGTTTAAGGTTGGGCGGCGTCCTCACAACAGAATATCCCACGTCATAGAGGGTCCGTTGTGGGCGTTTTCTATAGGTGCAATTTTCTTGATTGAAAATTTGCTGCGACAACTGTTGCTTTTGTGTTAGCTGTGAAGTCTGTAATTATTGTTATTTTTGTAATATTTCTTTGTTCTTTAGTTTTGTTTTGATTTGTTTGTAATTTGTTGGTCTAACCTTTTCTATCTTTCAGTTCTATTCACAATTTATATTCATATATTGTGACGTCATTTGTGTTGTTATTCTTTGCAGATTCTGTGATTATTTTCATTGATTTCCCTATTTGATTTATTTTGATTTCTGCAAACGTTCTTGTATTGTCAGTCCTATTTGTACTTTATGTATTCTGTTGGTTGACATATGTTTTATATAGGTATATTTCATAATACACAATTGCCTGTGCATTGCACTTGGATTATGGTATAAACCAGTACCTGATTATTATTACTGTTATACAAGACCTTATTAAGGCTTGTGACCCACAGATATTGGGATAGTATACTGATTAATCAAGTCAGTAAGAACTTGTGGTATTATTATTGGTTCAGGTGATTAGTATTATTGTTAGACATCATGTCTACATTAGAATACTTCATTACACAAGGGAAATCCCTTGATAAGACTGGTCAACAATTAGAACAATGGGCTGTTGCTCAATATGACAAAGCATTAGCTGCAGAAGAGAAAAAAGCTGCTGCAGAAGAGAGAAAAGCCATGGCTGAAGAGAAAAGATTAGAAAGAGAAGCTGAGGCTGCTGCTGAACAAAAGAAATTACAGATGCAGGTGGAGGAAAGGAGATTTGAAGCTGAACAAAAAAAACTAGAAAGAGAAGCTGCTGCTGAACAAAAAAGATTAGACAGTGAAGCTGAACAAAAAAGATTAGACAGTGAAGCTGAACAAAAAAGATTAGACAGGGAAGCTGAACAAAAAAGATTAGACAGGGAAGCTGAACAAAAAAGATTAGACAGGGAAGCTGAACAAAAAAGATTAGACAGGGATGCTGAACAAAAAAGATTAGATGCTGAAGAGAAAAAAGCAATAAGAGAACATGAATTTGAGTTAGAGAAATTGAGATTGACAAGTATGAGTAATGTTAATCAGGCATCTAGTGGTAATGGTAAACCTTCTACTTACAAGGTTAAGGTTCCACCGTTCAATCAGTCCAGTGACGATATTACATTCTGGCTGGATAGATTTGAACGTTCTTGTCGTACACATAATGTGGATAAATCACAATACGCTAATCAATTAGCAGAAAACTTGAAAGGTGAATCTTTGACTAGATTATGCCTTGTAGGAGAAGCAGATAAGGATAATTATGATGTCATTAGGGCGGCTTTGATAAAAAAAATACCAGCTAAGTGAAGAAGGCTATCGCCTTTTATTTAAGACGATGGTGCCTGAGACAGGTGTAGAATTCTCAGAATTCACTGCAAAGGCACGTCTCACAGTTGATCGTTGGATTGAGCTTTCCAAAACAGAAAAAACGTATGAAGGACTTATGGATTTGTTGCTCAGAGATAAGATTATGTCATGTGTTAACAAACCCTTCCTTGAATTTATACATGAGCGTAAACCCAAATCTCTAAAAGAAATGGAAGAATATTGTTCCCAATATGTCACTGCACACCCCGACGTGACTTTTGGCAATACTAAGATTAAGGAGAGTATGCCAGTTGCTTCAGCAACACCATACAATCCCAATTATTCACACAGATTTCAGGGACCTCAAAACAGATTTGATAAAAAAGGTAACCATAATAGTTATCAAAACCAAGGTAACCAATCATTTCAGGGTTCTTCTTCAAAGAACTGGAGACGAGCTGATAGCTCTCGACACAGGGGTGGTCATAATTATAGGAATTTCCGTAGAGGAAGTAATTATAGAAACTATCAGGGTTATCCGTCTTGGAGTCAACAAGATCATAATTACAGAGATACTCATTATAATGAATATGATAATGGTAACCAAGGGAACTATGACTCAAACCCAAATAGGGGTTACAATAGAGGTAACAATAACTACAGAGGTGATAATAACCGAGGTAGATCTCAAAACAAAAGACATAAACCACATTTTCAGGCAAACTCTGCACAACAAGAGTCCCATGAAGCCTATAAACAGAGTAAAGATAATAATGATGCTAGTAATATGGCATGTGCCGCTTTTGATTTTGGGAGAGCATCTCAGTGCCCCCAATGCAAAACGTTATTTGAGCCAACCACAGTGTCTACTTTAAGCTGTGGCCATCCTCTTCCTGCTCTTCCGGCATCAGTCGCGCATGATGGAAGAGGTTCTCTTGTCTTACATAAGGGTTTAGTGAATAACAATCCAGTCTCTGTGCTATTTGATTCTGGATGCACCACAATTGGTGTTAGGCAGTCACTCGTAGATCCTTCCCGTGCCACTGGACAAGTAGTCAAATGTGTAACATTTGGCGGCACATTAGAGAAATACTCTACTGCTATCATTAGGATTGCTACTCCTTTCTTTACAGGAGATGTACACGCATGTCTTCTCCCGAATCCGATCGCTGACCTCATCATCGGTCGCATTCATGGAGTCAAAGAATGCACTCCGCAACAAATTTCCACGTGGGAAAGGCAAAACATGCAGATTGCTAACGCTGTAGTCACTAGAGCTCAGGCTCTTAATATGCCTCAAACTTCATCTACTGAAGATAATGAAGTGCATAACCAAGATAATCCCTTGGTAATTTCTCGTGACTCGTTTATAAAACAGCAAGAAGATGATCCCACTCTGAAGAAATTCTTCATTCTTGCAACTAAAGGTGATCCGAATAAAGATACAAGTCGTAAATCGTGGATTACAAAGAAGAATGGCGTACTTGTACGTATGGTTCAAGACTCCATTACGTCAAGTCATTCTCAAATCCTGGTTCCCAAGAATTTGAGAGTTAAAATTTTGCAGCACGCTCACGACTCTCAGTGTGCTGGACACATGGGTTTTTCCCGTACTAAGTCAAGAGTCCTTGCGGCTTTCTTTTGGCCATTGGTAAACAAGGACATACGGATTTATTGTCGATCTTGTAAAGTATGTCAGGAAGTTAAATCCAAGGGTCCACGGCATGCTGCACCCATTCAGGCGGCGGACATTCCTATTCGGCCGTTCCAAAAAATGGCCATAGACATAATTGGTCCATTTAAGATCAAGTCTGCCAGAGGACATCAGTTTATCTTGACGTGTGTTGATATGTGCACACGTTGGCCAGAGGCTATTCCTCTGAAGAGCATTACTACTGCTGATATTGCAGATGCTCTTTGGCTTATATTTTCTCGTCTGGGGTTCCCCGGAGAGATATTGTCAGACCATGGCACCCAACTAATATCAGATACCATGTCTCAAGTAATGTCTACTCTGCAGATAGATAGATCTTTAAGTAGTATCTACCATCCAATGTCTAATGGTATGGTCGAACGCCTTAATAGAACACTTAAAAACTTACTGGGGAAGATAACTGAGGATCATCCTCAAGACTGGGACAGAGTTTTACCTGCGGCCCTCTTCGCTTACAGAGAGGTACCCAATGAACATACAGGATTTTCTCCCTTTGAACTCGTCTTTGGCGCGCGTCCGCGTGGCCCTATGTCGTTGCTTCACGATCTCATTACATCTGACAATATTGACGATGACACAAAGTCATCCTACGAATATGTCATCGCGTTGAGACAAAAGATTATCGAAGCATGCAAATTAGCAACTTCTTCTTCTGAATTTGCGAAACAGAAGGCAAGGCAATTTGCCAATAAGAAGAGATGCTTACGACAACTTTGTCCTGGTGACAAAGCATTTGTATTACTACCTTGTAGGGAAAACAGACTACTTATTTCTTGGAAAGGTCCGTACGATATAATATCGAAAATTTCCGATGTCGACTATATTGTCGATATTGATGGGAAGCATAAAACCTTCCACATCAATATGCTTACGGAATTCCATGAACGTCCGGATTATTTGCAACCCATTTTCCAAGCAACGGACAATTCTCCAGTACAACATGGTCATTACTCATCACTGTCCGTGATACAGGATGAGGAAACAAGTTTTTCAGATGTAAATCTTCCTCTTCCAATGATCCCACTTCATTCTAGTGAATCATGGAAGAACGTTACTGTCTCTCCTGATTTGTCTCTAGGAGAACAGCGACAAGTTTCAACTATGTTGCAAACATTTCAGGATGTACTCACTGACATCCCTGGACAAACGCATGTCATTGAACATGACATTGTGCTAACTGACCATACTCCTATTAGGGTTAGACCTTATCCTATACCTATACATTTTCAAGCACAGGTCGAGAAAGAGTTGGATGAGATGATAGATCTGAAAATAATCGAACCATCCACCTCTGCATATTCTTCGCCGATGGTTATTGTTCGTAAAAAAGACAATAACATACGTCTTTGCGTTGACTATCGAAAATTGAATCAAGTAACGAAGTTCGATGCCGAACCTATGCCTTTACTGGAAGAGCTACTTACTCGACTCTCCAAATCTCATTTTTTCACTAAACTTGATTTGTCTAAAGGATATTGGCAAGTTCCTTTATCTGAACGCGCCAAACCTCTCACGGCTTTTTCAACACCTAGAGGTTTGTTCCAATGGAATTTTATGCCTTTCGGTCTTATGAACGCACCAGCTACATTCGTACGCATGATGCGCCGAATCCTATCTTATCGGTCAGATGTCATTTCATATCTAGACGACATCTGTCTTTTCAGCGATACTTGGGAAGATCACTATTCAGGGTTAGATGAATTGCTGTCTACTTTGCGCGAGCACAACCTGACAGCGAAACCCTCTAAAGCCTATATTGGTTTTAGCGAAATTTCTTTCCTAGGCCACCGAGTTGGTCATGGTTTCCTAAAGACAGAGGACCATAATACTAGTAAGATACTTAACATCTCAATCCCTAAGACTAAAAAACAGGTGAGAAGTCTGTTAGGTCTTATTCAATTTTATGGCAGATTCATTCAGAATCTATCCTCTATCATGGCACCTCTTTCAACACTTCTAAAGAAAGGTTCGCCTAATGTGGTCCACTGGTCTCAGGAATGCCAATGCTCTCTGGATAAGATTAAAACATTGTTTTCAACACCACCTATTTTAGTGCTACCTACTAAAGATAAGACATTCGTTCTTCGTAGTGATGCTTCATCCACTGGGATTGGAGCGGCACTAATGCAAGAGTACTCTGGAACTCTGCATCCTGTAATGTATATTTCCAGAAAACTTAATGCGGCAGAAAGGAATTATTCGGTTTTAGACCGTGAGCTATTAGCTATGGTTTGGTCGATCCTCAAACTACAGAGATTCCTTCTAGGCGCACATTTCATAGTAGAAACCGACCAAAAAGCTCTTACTGCTATACAGAGTAAGAATTTGAAGAGCTCGAGGTCTACTCGATATGCAATTGCTCTTCAACCTTTTCATTTCTCTGTGCGAGCTATTCGTGGATCAGATAATGTGATGGCAGACATTCTGTCAAGATGCCCACATGATTCCACATAACTATTAGGGCTTAGACTTCTTGATATGTCTAGTTCTATAGTAGTTCCTTTTCTATATCATGATAGATACACATTCGTAATTTAATAATATAATGATTGTATCACTACATAGCGGTTCATTGATGTTTATTCACCGCTGTGCTTTGATGATTTTTTCTTCATAAATCATAAATTTAAGATATCTAATACGAAATGATGATATGAATTTTTTAGGCATTGTGTAATTGCCAGAATTGTATTATACTTTGATGACACCTTCCTGGAAAAATATACTTGTAGAGAAATAATTTCTCTCAGTTTATGAGACACATTCTCACCAGTCGCTCCATGGGTCGACTTAGCCTCATATTAGGCGTTATAGGTATTCCTGATATTTTCATCTGCGCATTATTCATGCGTTGTGAGCCTATTGTACGTTGCTCCTAGATGTATTTCAAAAAAAAAAATGTTCCATTTTTTTTTTCCCGGGAGGTGTGGTAAGACTGTTACGTGCAGTCTTTGATATCTTACAATATTATACATTGGTATACTTGTTATGTTCGCAAATATTTTGTAAACAAAATAGTGCTTAAGGAAAAGTCATTATTGAGTTACTTCCCTTGAAAGTTGTGTCGGCTCTTTCGATCGAACTCCGCGGATGGATCCAGTTTTCTGCGATTTATTCTTTGTTTGGGTAGTAATAGATTGTTCTTGCTTCAGAATATCTATGGCCTGAATTTATGTGTATTGTTTGTCTGAGTAGGACGAGTCTGTCTTATATCTGTATATCTTTACATATCTAAGTCGAACTATATGTTCTGTTGTCTCTAGAGAGGTCAAAGGCTATTCGGCGGATGTGTCGCTAGAGTGTGGTGTGATTTGGCTTCGTCCTGATGGGGACTGTTTTTTCTATGTCGGCTTGTCGCCGGAAAAAAAGTGATCTCAGTATTTGTGGGGAAAGTGATAGTCGTCTAGACCTATCGTGTATGCTTTACCCCAGTGTTTATTCGTATTGCCAAGGAATGGCAGAATCATATTTCTGATACCAAGGTAATAATAGATACTCTTATGAACTCTCGTACGAAGCCACCATTTTCGATAGGTACGATTTGAATGTCTAAGAGAATATATTTGACTCGATGAAAACGACTTCGATTCCTAGCAGCACTATATCCTGTAGAATGCAGTCAATTGTTCATGATCAAATCTACAGAGCAATGAAATGTTTAATGAATGACTAACTTTAGGACAGATTCATTATCTGTATCCAAACGTGAGTGTCAGCTCACGAGTGAAGCCATCTTGGAACCAAACAAGTAGTGACTTTCAAGAAGAGAAAAGGGATGCCCGTATTATCGCTTGATTAGTCCAGAGATCACTGCTACACATGAGAACCCTTTATTAGCGGTTCAATATTATTATATGGAAAAATATGTGCTGAACATTATGTTGGAGAATCGTCGCTAGACGAGATTAGGTCTAGAAGCCATCTGAAATATTATTTATAAGCTGACGTGCTCAGTCAGTGAAGTCAGTTGATATATATATGTATGGGCGATACTGAGTGCTTGGCTACTGACAGTCCATTATACAATTATTCCACATGAGTGCCCATGTAACATTGCAAGACCATTTATCCACTGTACCATGATGTATTATGCCAACCTGTGATTTGTCACTATCTGTGCTGTCGAGTGTATACGTCCAATTAAACTGTAGAAAGGTACACAGTCGTTGGTGTCGATGACTTCCAGCCATACATGAGTGTGAGAAAAGAACATTTGTCAACACCACGAACCCTTATTATCATTCGCACATTATACACCCAATCCATGTCTACACACCACTGCGTAGGTCAAGTTGACATTCCATACACTACAGTGGAGCAAACAACACCATAGAGATCTTATCAACTGATGATGATGATGTCTGCTTCCATCCACTTATATTTATCTTTTGGTGGATATCACTAACTGGGATAAATAGAGGACTTTATCAATATATATATATATATATATATATATATATATATATATATATATATATATATATATATATAATATATATATATATATATAGTCCCATATATTTACATTGCAACACAAGTTGATTGAAATGGCTTTGAAATCATTGAAATCTATTTAAAAAATGTCAATAATTTAGTTTAACAAAGATAAAAATATAACTTACGTCTGCCATCAGATGTTGCAACTGGAAAATTTGGCCGTGACAGCAACGCAGTCGCCGAGGACAGGCACAGAAATAATGCAGTGATGGTCAATCCAGTCATGGTCAATGTTATAATTTAGTGACAGCAGTGCCTCAAGGAACCACGCAAGGACTTTGAGTAAGATGCGACAGATGACTGCAAGTTTTGGACACGTTTGTGACAGATAATTACAGTTTATCCAACAAAAACTCCTGAGTAAAAAGAAAGACAACAGAGGAAACCAACGTTTGCTAACAACTAGAGTCGCATCTCAGCACTTGTGCATTGTAGCAATTATGACATATCATTCTCTGTGATGTTATAATTAAAACAAGTTTAACAAGCCTCGACGATTACACGCCAGCAAGTAACGGAATAAGTGGGTTATGTAAGAAAAACTTAACTAAAATGTGGACATTTCAAGTGCTTCATGTTGCATGAGTCGTCATTTCCGAGTTAGTGGGATGAGTCCGCAAACTTCGTATCTATGTTCAGCTTTTACTAAGCTGAGTAATCTTTCACGCGCATAGCGCATACGGTACAATCAGGGCCGGCTCTAAGGTATTTTCCGTCCTATGAAAACGGCGCATTAGCCACCTTAGGCAACACTCATTTCCCATCTCGTAAAGATAAAATGATATATGTCGAGGTGTTGTCACGTGTTATAAAGTATGTATACGCTGCTTATACATACTATCGCTGGCTTGGCCATATTTATATATATATCGCATCCCAAAAGGTATCTTCTACACACAATTAGCAGGGGTCCTAGAACAGTTGGGACCACAGCTGAGTTCAAAGATGTGTGCAAGAGAGAAATGAGGGCACTGTTACATGGATCCAGCAACATGGGAGGATGAATTGCCCGATCGCACTAATGGCGATGTATTTAGGCACCATATTATGGGCTTGACCGTCGGCACACAAGAAGGGTGAGGAAACGTCGAAAGGAGCACCGGGAAAATAAGCATGCCGGCCGTCACCTCAGGACGCATTCCCAGAGTTATGCTGAAGGGGTACCCATTTGGTATAGTCCACCCAGGGCAACGTTTTTGCCGCCCTAAAAAATCCCATATATCATCTATATATATATATATATATATATATATATATATATATATATATATAAAATACCACACGCTACACACACGCCACGCACACTAACACACTATACAGGGTGTCCCAGCGGACTCCCAGTACTGTGGGAGTTCATATCGGTCATTTGAAGAAAAAAAGTTCATATCAACATGTGTCCCATTCCGAACATTTTCCGCGAGAGAGCTGTTTGAATTTGTCGCGCAATACTTTCCTTCCCTCCCTCCGTGATGAGCACGCAACTGTCGGAAACATGTGATACGGAGTTAAACATGAGTTGGCTGTTATGATTTATTGACAGTGGCATTGTAGAAGTGTTGATGAAAATGCCACATATCTTCACTAATGTCGAATCTGCAGATATGCTGTATGTTTATGGTTTCTCCTATGGTAGTGCCACTGCTGCTGTTGAAGAATACCGTCGATGGTTTCCTAACCGCAGAATCCCGGATCGAAGAATGTTTTACAAGGTTTTCGATACATTCCGTGAATGTGGTGCACTTTTCATTTGAACGAGCACGTCAACAAAATGTGGATGAAGAAGGAAAACATTCTTCAAACTGTAGAGCGTAGACCTACCAACAGCACACGAAGAATTTCTACACGTCTCGATGTTTCACGAACAAGAATATGACGAACATTACACGAAGACAGCTTGTATCCATTTCGCATATAGCATATACAAAACTCCATTTCACTTATAGTGTGTGCGAAACCTCCACACAGGGGACAGTGCCATGCGACTAGAATTTTGTAATTGGTTACGTACTAATTGTTGATTGCTTCCATTAATACTATTCACTGATGAAGCTACTTTCACCCGTAACGGAATCAACAACACACGTAACGCTCACCGATGGTCTCACGAAAATCCACATGGTGCCGAACAAACAAATTTGCAACATCGTTTCTCAATGTGTGGTGTGGTATCATCGATGACATTTTGATTGGTCCCGTTATTTTAGATCATATGATGGGACAAAAGTACCTAGAATTTCTGCGTAATAAATTACCGGAACAATTAGATGTTTATTTTGCTTGACAGATTGCTATGTACTTTCAGCATGACGGAGGCCCCTCCCACACACACACACTTTATACCCGACAAGTGATGCAACATCTAAATGAAACTTTCCTTAATCGGTGGATCGGTCATGGCAGTGCCATTAACAAGCCACCAAGATCTCCGAACCTAACCACGTTAGATTATTGTTTATGGGGTTGGATTGTCACGGATTGCCTCCCCTGCTTTGCAGTAGTGGTCCACTTATGGCCAAAAACGCAAGCGTATCTAAAGTAGGTCGTCCAAGGTATCTGTCTTCGCGCAAGATTACTCTTGGCAGAGATGTAGACAACAGGTGAATGGCGCTTCTGCCTTATGGGGAGCCTTCACAAGATATTCCCAGAAATCAAGAACAAAAGCTGCTTAGGGCTGAGCAGTTTGTTAACTTATGGGGAATAAGGGTTGCTATAGGTCTCATCCAAAAAATGAGAAATGCCTGCAACCAAGCCAACCGTACCTTCACGCGTGGTCCAAATCTTGGACCCGGTGCTCCCTGTTTCTACCAACACGGCTCTGGCAAATGGCGAGTATCTGGCGCCAACAAACCAGACCCCCAGAGTCTACTGGGGTAAAACTCTAGACTATGTGGGAGGTAACCCTACAGAAACCTCTGGCAGAGCAAGTCCTCCATCAGATGCGGCCGATGTGGGCCCACCGGCGCGTGGACACGTCCCGATCCCCATCAAGGCAGACCCGGGGAGCACACCCCGGCTCTAAAAGCAGAGAAGGCTACTCTCCAAAACCTCAAATTTCTTGCGGGCAGTGTTAGGGTGTACAAGAACATGGACAGGAAGACTCCACAACTTCCCCCACCGAAGACGGAACATGTCAGCCTAATAGGTTTGGATACCCAGCAATGGAAATGGGACATGTACGCATCATACAGTTAATGACTATGCTCGACTTTATTACACGAAGAAATGGGGCTGCCACTGTGGGTCATCACTAGGAAGGCGGAGCCCCAGACCCTCAGCCTCGAAAGGGTCCACCAAAGACCACTGATGATGACTCTGCGTATCGGGGACCCGGCATTAAGCAAAGTAGAGCTACCGGCCAAACAAAAAATAACACAATTAAAATTATGCAGTGGAACAGTGAGGGTGTAATGAAGAAAAAACTTGAATTGCAGAACTTCCTCCAGAAAGAAAAGATAGATGTTCTGTGTATCCAGGAAACTCATTTGAACGAAAGCTGCAGATTTTCTATCAGAGGCTTTGAATGTTTCCGACAAGACAGACTAGGTCACAAAGGTAGGATCATCACTATGACAAGAAACAATATCCCCACTACAAAAATCGCAGGGAACCTAGAGGATTCAGAGCATCTCACCATCAAACAACAGCAGAACCTCGGTTTGCTACAAACTTCTACTGCCCAAACAATAAAAAACTAAACCTTAGGAAAATTCCCCTTTCAGAATCAAACCACATCATAGTGGAAGACTTTAACAGCCACACCCAGTTGGGGATATCCAGCCATGGACTCACACGGGGAAGAAGTAGAAGACTGGTTGATAGAAAACCGACTAGTCCTCATAAACAATACACAAGCAGAGCCAACCTTCTACTCCAAACGATGGACATCTCAGAGCACCCCAGATCTTGCTGTTGCAACAGAGAATATCCAGCGTGTGACAAAAAGAGCAGTAACCAAACAACTTGGAGGGAGTGACCATAAACCTATCATCCTCACAATAAAAGTGACTTGTGCACAGAAAAAAAGACATAAAATTGCCAGCTGGAACTACAAAAAAGGCAAATTGGAATGCCTACCAAACCCTCACAGAAGAAAAACTGGAAGCATACTGTGAACCAACAAATGTGAGGGAAAATACAAAAGATACTAACAAACATAGTCTTGGCAGCTGTCAACAAAAATATACACAGAGGCAGAAGGCATAATTACAAACCTTCCTGCAACAGAAAACTCCAAAAGATTCTTGATCAGGCATCTGCTGCAAGATTCAAAATGGAAAATAATCCAATTGAAACTAACATCATTGAACACAAAAAAACAACAAGTTATATTCAGAAGAGAAAAACTGAACTGCATCAGATTCCGCTGGAGAGAAAAAACTGCATCACTTAACAACATGGAAAAGACACCACAAAAATATGGCAACTGGTCAAATGTCTCAATGAAGAGAACAAACTACAAGGAAGCATCATTATTGAAGAAAATAGAAAATCCTACACTGGCTCACAGGCTGTAAATGTTCTAGCAAACTTCTACGCCGAAGAAAGCACAATTAAGATAACAAGAACAAGAACTGCTAAAGTAAGACAAGAGATAAAAAACCTTCTCCGAATTCAGCAGCCATGCCCGGACTCAATGGCCTCACTCTTTAAAAAAAACAACAACTGAATATAGCAATCCAGAATCTTAAAAAGAAGAAGGCCCCTAGGGCAGACGGAATCACAAATGAAATGATCCAGCATCTAGGACCTCGCGGAAATGCAAGAATATTAGACCGTTTCAATGAGTCATGGACACAAGGGATCTTCCCAGAAAAATGGAAAGGCAGAAATAATTCCAGTTGCAAAGAAAGGGAAATCAAAAACTAACAAATCAAGCTACCACCCCATCAGCCTGTTAAGCGGCCTGGAAAAAGTAATGGAAAGGAAGGTCAACAACAGACTTCTGAATTACCTTAAAGAAAACAAGCTACCAGATGATTGTCAATCAGGCTTCAGAAAACACAGAAGCACTGATGATCAAATAGCTTATTTTGATAAAGTCTTGAAAGAGCGACTGCTGCTAAAACTAGTCTAGAAAGGAATCGGAAGCAGAATGCTGCAGTGGATTAAGAACTTCCTTCGTGGAAGACATGCAAGTGTGACAGTGCCATCTTGAGATCTGTCGTTCTCGGCGCTGGCCCCATCTGGTCAGCCATATTGTCTCTGTGGTTTAATGCCTTTTCATCACGTTATCTTCAAGCAGATTTATTACAAGGCCATAATAAAGCCTACATATTAGTTGTGTTTTTGCTCTAGTTGTGTAAATCTGTGTTTTCATGCATTCTGGAGCAATAATCGCGTGTGTTATCTGTGTGGCGCAGATTAATACGCGTAGCGCGCAGTAACTTGAGTGGTTAGGCCAGGGCTTATAAAAGTGGTAGCAAGCGGCGAAACTGGTCTATGTTTGAGAGAGCCGCCCAGTGAGAACAGACGAAGAAGACACACAGAGCCAAGCTGTAAATGCCTTGAGCACACAGTCTATGAACACTGACTGGGTGTTTGTTGGATTGTTTGTTTGATTGTTTGTTTGGTGTTCGGTTCTGTTCGGTAGAATTAAATGTTGATCTGCATAAGGCTTTGGGTTGCTTGAATTGTTAAATCTGCTGCTGAGAGGGTTGCAAGCAACCAATAATTGCAACCCCTGTCAAACGATCCTTAATAAATTTTCTTAGTGCACGGGTCTTGGGTGTGAGGTACACCTAGCCTCTGTCACACAAGAGTTAAACTCCAGGGAAAGAAAAGCAGAATGGTTGACATACCAGAATGGGTCCTACAGGGAGGAGTCCTATCCCGAACACTCTTTATCATCTTCATAGACGACCTGCCAAAGCTATTCACACCATACATCCACAGTGCACTACATGCTGACGATCTTGCTACATGCACTCAGTCTGAATACACAGGAGTTACAAAAGTGAGGATGCAGGAGGCAATAAATAAAGTTGAAGAGTGGACCAAATCTTGGGGTGTCCAAATAAACAAGAATAAGACTGTCACTACACTCTTCTCCCTCTCCACCAAACCTGAAAACTACACTCTCACACTGGACAACACTCCACTGCCAACAGAGGATAACCCTGTATGCCTGGGACTAAAATGTGACAAAAAACTGACGTGGGGACCACACATCCAAGAAACAGAAAGAAAATCCACACGCAAACTGCAGTTAAGGGAAAAACTATCTGGGACCAGCTGGGGAGCAGATATACAAATCATGAAGCAAGTATACGTAGGCCATATCCGCCCAACTCTGGAATATGGAATGAGCACGTATGCAACAGCAGCAAATACAAATCTCCAGAAGCTGGGAGACAAAATACAGAATGTAGGACTCAGAATCATTACGGGAGGACTAAGGAGTACACCAGTGACAACAATAGAAGCAACAGCAGGACATTTACTTACCTAGGATGCATAGTAGCAAGCAAGGACATTAACAACAGAATGAATAAAGCGAGAACAGCCTTTGCTAGTCCCAACAACATTTTGAAGTCTTCCCAGTACAGCACAAACACAAAATTAAGATTGTATGAGAGCTGTGTACTTTCTGTGCTTCTCTATGGTGCGGAATGTTGGAGAATAACAGAGAAGGAAATGTCGAAACTGTCCTCCGTCCACACAATCTGCCTACGGAAAATTCTCCGAATCTTTTGGCCAAACACCATCTGCAACCAAGAACTACTTATTCGGAGTAACCAGGAGGACATTGATACCAACCGTTGAGTCACCACTGTTAATATTCTAATGTTCACTGTTTAGATGCTGCCACTGTTAGTATCTGTGTTCGGTATGTATTAGTGAGGGTGTGCCAGAACAGTCACTCACAACACAGGTACGCACATAGATGGTTGTAAACGGTGGTGACATTTAACAATGGTTTATTAAGTCACGGCACAAACACGTTCACATCAATGTACACATATAGTCAAATTACAAGTCATAGCAATACAATACTCCGCTTCTCAGCTACTCCACTTCCCAGCATCATCCAAGATACTCTTCTGCTTATAATGTCCTCACGACTCACAAGACTGCACTCCTGGCAGTTAATAATATCATGGCCTATAATGTCCTCACGACTCACACGACTGCACTCCTGGCAGTTAATAATATCATGGCCTATAATGTCCTCACGACTCACAAGACTGCACTCCTGGCAGTTAATAATATCATGGCCTATAATGTCCTCACGACTCACAAGACTGCATTCCTGGCAGTTAATAATATCATGGTGTTGACTCCGTTTTATCGTTGAGTTCAGTTTATACTGGTGAAGTGGTAGCTTAAAACGCGAATGGTTAAAATGAACGAATGTCAACAATATTCTTCAAACGAACTTCAACAAGTAGTATTGAACTGGGTGAACTGGGCAAGTACTGGCAGTACAGAAGTCGGTGGTGACTGTACATAGATTTTATTCAACACAGCACATACGGAGTGGACAAGACTAACATCGTCACAGGCGCAGAAATCATACGTCAACATGTTGATAATTACTTTTAAAGTTCCTGAAGATTCTCTACTAATAAAGTCCTCTGACTCAAGTGACTGAGGATCACAAAACTGTTACCATATACTATTCCGCTCATTCAAGTCCATTGACCTTCCTTCAAGGACGTCCATCATGGTAACGTATTCATACTCCAGGATAAAATTCTTCCATATCATACTTCACAATCCCAGACTTTCTCCATACATCCCGTTATATATAGTATATAGTTTTCAAACAAAGTCATACATGATAATACGAACAGGTTAGAGATTCCAGTTGACTAACCTCTCCCATTCTATGCCACGCTTCTGGCATTGTAGTAACAGCATATTAAACATGTGAAGCATATAAATTCATTAACTTGATTTCTTGTAGGTATTCTCCCTCTACGAAAAGATTCAAAGGCTATCGACTCCGTGTGTCCAATTCTAGGAATGTCATCTACGATGAATTCCCGCTAGACCATTAATAGGAGCGGCCTGATACTTTAATGTACATAAATAAACATGCCATAAGAAATGGGGCGACACTTACTTTATACTTCCACTATTGACTTCGCCATGAAGATCAATAGATACGAATACAACTGATGGCTACTTCACATTTGCCAAGAATCAAGGGATAACACAGCGGACATAAATATGGTCCGAGCTGCCCCTTACATGACGTCAGAAACTACTCAACTAGGTTACACGTGCGTCCAAAGCAACTCACCCTGCATTGTGCACGTCAGTGCGTGAATCAATCGAACGCACAAATAATATAACTATATAAAACTGGTGCGTACATTTGGCAGGACCGAAGACTACCCCCGTAGGTAATAAATGTACGTAACAGCTCCCTTATTACCTCCCCTTAAAAAAATTAATTCTATTAATTTTTTTCGAACTAATTACTCGAGAGAGGTGAGTCAAAACTACAACAAGATTTTTGACATGCATAAAATTATATCATATTAAGAAAAGAATATTAAATGAAAACAATATAACTAAATGATAGTATGCATTAAAGCACACATCCACCATCGACCTACTTTGGAACGATGTGGTAATATTCGAAGTAAAAGAAGTTGAAAATGAAAATGAAATAAACCATTAAAAAAAAGATGATAATAAAATTCAACCAAATTTTTTTTTAAAAAGAAATTTGAAACATATGATTTCAAAAATGAAAATGAACAGCAACACTGATGATGATCAATGATAAAAGAATCAATAAAACAGAAAATTTTAAAATACAACATGCAAAATGAAACAAAGCATAATTAAACACTTTAAGAAGCAACGCACTTACTATTTCCTAACACTAGTAAGTTTGACTAGTTATCTAAAAGTGAGATATCATGTAGTGGGATACGTGAATACACGTATTGCGAGACACTAATAAAGTTAGTAGATGTGTGATTTATAATCAATCAAATGATTAAATTGAATTATAATAATTAGTAGTACTTAATTTATGAACAAATAACTAATTACTAATTTATTCTAAGTGATTTCAATTTCACTCATTGTTAATATTCTTTTAGAACTAGTTAAATCGACAAGAATATGTTCTCAATGTACCATGTCTGAAATACGCTTACGAACACGATATGTAGTGTAATCTGTTCCATAACAATAGTGAATGTCTATTTGTCACTCTTACCAATGTTTCCATACTAAAAAAAAATGTTACTTTAATATCACTGTTCCCGTTCTAACAAAACGTTACTTCACAAGAAATAATGTTATAATCCATACGTAAGTATATTCTGAAAGTTATATATATACGAATACTGCAGAACTACACATAGTCTCCACAGATGTATAATCAGTGACCATGTACAAAGTTATTCATGTTTCTGTGAGGACGTTTCACCATCTGGAAGTGGTTTAATTTCGACATGTTCACTAGGGCATCTTGAAAGACAGTCTGCAAACACATTCTGTACTCCAGGAATAGCTCGTATCTCAAAATGGAACGGTTGAAGCGCAATAGCGTAACGCGCTGACTTTGATGACTTCACGTTCCCTGTGTTCAGTGCTGTAAGAGCTTTCTGGTCGGATTCCACCACAAAGTGTGATCCGAGGAGATAACGATCCAGTTTTGTGATTGACCAGACAAGAGCGAGGAGCTCTTTATCTAGAACGGAATACTTCATCTCGCTCGTCGTAAGCTTTCTGGATACGTACATAACCGGAAATAAGGTGCCTCCGTATTCCTGCATCAAAACTGCCGCGATAGCGTAGGAAGAAGCATCACTGCGAAGAACAAAGGTGAGATCTTTGTTAGGCAACCTTAAAAAAGGCTTATTTGAAAAAAATTGTTTTATATAATCTAAAGCCGTTTGATGATCCTGCGACCACTTTATTACATTAGTTGTACCTTTTTTTAGTAACGAAGAAAGAGGTGCAGTTATAGTAGACAAATGAGGGATGAATTTAGAATAGAACTGTATTAGTCCTAAGAGCGACCTCACTTGTTTTTTTGTCTTAGGTGCTGAGATGTTTAAAATTTTAGAGACGTTACTGTCTTCTGTATACATTAAACCGCGACCTATACGGTGACCAAGAAATGAGATGTCATGAAAACCGACAAAAGCCTTTGAAGGTTTCGCTGTTAAGTTATAATCCCGTAAGGTAGAAAGTAAAGATTTTAAACCCTGAATATGTTCATCCCAAGAGTCACTGAAAAGACAGATGTCATCTATATAAGTAATGACATCGGGACGATGAGACAATATGCGGCGCATCATGCGTACAAAGGTAGCTGGCGCATTCATTAGACCGAATGGCATAAAATTCCATTGAAAAAGACCCCGTGGCGTCGAGAAAGCGGTGAATGGCTTTGCTTTAGGGGTTAATGGCACTTGCCAATAACCCTTTGAAAGGTCAAATTTCGAAAAGAATGTGGCATGAGATAATTTCTCTAATAATAAGTCGTCTAAAAGAGGTAATGGTTCCGCATCGAATTTTGTAACTTTGTTTAATTTCCTGTAATCTACGCAAAGACGTATATTGTTGTCCTTCTTCCTAATGATTACCATAGAAGAAGAATATGGTGATGAAGATGGTTCAATTATATTTAATTGAAGCATCTCATCCAATTCCTTATCAACCTTATCACGAAAGTGTAAAGGAATAGGATATGGGCGAACTCGAATCGGTGTATCGTCAGTCAGAATAATGTCATGTTGGATGACTGACGTATGACCTGGGATGTCAGTGAGGACATCCTCATACGTGTGTAGAATATTAGAGACTTGCTGGCGTTGATCATCAGTAAGAGTAGATAAGATAGTAACATCATTCCATTTCTCAGTGGAATGGAGTGGTACAACTGGTATTGGTAGTTGTACATCATCGAAAGAAGATTCCTCTTCTTGGATGACTGACAAACTAGAATAGTGTTGAATAGGAGGTGTAGGATCGTCAGTTGCTTGGAACACTGATTGTAGATAATCAGGACGTGAGTAATATTCCTTCAACATATTAATGTGGAAGGTTTTATGTTTACCATTAACATCAACGATGTAGTCGACATCGGATATTCTTGAGATGATCCTGAAAGGACCTCTCCAGGTAATTAAAAGACGATTATTATGCGCAGGGAGTAATACAAAAGCTTCATCACCAGGTATGAGCTGGCGAAGACGTCTATATTTGTTTGCAAATAGACGAGCTTTTTCTTTGGCTTGTTCGGATGATGCAGTAGCTAATCTACAAGCATCTATGATTCTCTTTCTCAGAGAGATCACATACTCATAAGAGGACTGAGTTTCCTCTTCAATATTCTCGTCAACCAATAAGTCGTGGATTAACGACATCGGACCGCGTGGTTGCATGCCGAAAACAAGTTGAAATGGAGAAAACCCCGTTGCTTGATTTTGTACTTCGCGATACGCAAAGAGACAAGCGGGTAGGACCCGATCCCAGTCTTGGGGATGGTCTTGAGTCATCTTACCCAACAACTGCTTGAGTGTCCTATTTAGACGCTCAATTAACCCATTTGACATCGGATGATAAATAGAACTTAGAGATCTGTCTATACCTAATGTCTTCATAACTTGAGACATGGATTCAGAAATGAACTGAACCCCATGATCCGACAAGATTTTCCGTGGAAAACCAATGCGTGAGAAGATTAACATCAATGCCTCTGCTACACTGGCAGATGAAGTGTTCTTGAGAGGGATGGCTTCAGGCCAGCGAGTGCACATATCAATGCACGTAAGAATATGCGTATGCCCTCTAGCAGATGGTAGCATAGGACCAATAATGTCTATAGCCATTTTATCAAATGGTCTAATCGGGATGTCCGCAGCTTGAATAGGAGCCGCATGAAATGGACCCCGTACCTTAACTTCTTGACATATCAAACAGGACCGACAATAGAGAGTGATGTCCTTATGGACGCCTGGCCAGTAGAATGCCGAAAGCACTCTGGATTTGGTACGCGAAAAACCCATATGGCCCGCACATTGCGAGTCATGCGCATGTCGTAATATACGAGATCTCATACAGGATGGGACTATAATCTGAGAACATAAGGATGAATCCTTTTCTCGTATTACTCTAACCAAAATCCCATTCTTAAGTATAAAATCATGTCTAGATTTTGCAAGGTTGGTGCTGGTATTATTTTTGTTCACATACTGAAAAATTTTTTTTAATGAATCATCATTCTTTTGCAATGTTGCAAACAACTCCCGTGAAATAGGAGCATCATCATCACAAGTGGTATGAACTGTAGGTTCCATAGGTGTATCATGCGACATATTAGTAGCTTGCGCTCTAGTCACTACTGCATTTGCAGTTTGAATATGTCGCTCTTCCCATTCAGCAATTTGCTGTGGTGTACACTCTTTAATACCATGTATGCGACCAAGTATTAAATCACAAATTGGATTCGGAAGGAGACAAGCTTGAATCTTTCCTGAAAAAAATGGTGTATTAAGATCAATAATAGCAGTGGCAAATGTTTCAATTGTGCCACCAAACGTTACACATTTGACAACCCGGCCCGTGGCACAACTTGGGTTGATCAGCGAAGTCCGGACGCCGACTGTGCTGCAACCTGAGTCAAATAGGAGAGAGCATGAAATATTGTTGACAAATCCCTTGTTAAACTTAAGAGAGCCCTGTCCCTGGTGTACTGACGCAGCAGTGGCCGTACAGACTGCAGGTAGACTAGGCAAGGTATGTCCGCAACGCAGCGTCGTGATCGCCCTGGGCTGGAAAAGAGTAGAGCATTCTGAACAATCTTTGACTTGGGTACAATCAAGAGAACAACACATAGCATTATGAGTTTCAGCTCCTTTACCCTGTTCAATGTTAGCCTGTGTATCACTAAAAGCGACATTAGAATGTCTATTCGTATTACTCAACGATCTATCTCGTCGACGCGATCGATTTTGATTTTTGTCATTAAAATTGCCATAATTGTAGTTTCTGCTAGAGTTAAAATTTGGATGAGTCCGATAATTTGTATAATTATCGTTATGATGTTGGTAAAATGGTTTATTTCCAAAAAATTTTTTGTTTTGCGGACCCTGAGATCTTGATCTCCAGTTTTGTTTATTATAATGTCCTTGATTATTTTTAAAATTATTGTTACCAAAATCTCGCGATCTGTGAGCCTGGTTCCAAGAAACATTAAATGGAGCAGATTGTTGAAATTGCTTCCCTTTGTAAAAATTACCATTGTTAAAATTGTCATTATTTCCCTTCTTGACATATCTGTCAGCACTAAAAGAACGATTGCGTGAAAAATTGTTTTGTTGTGCTGCAAAAGCAACAGGCAATTCATTCTTAATCTGTGCATTACTTAGATCCATGTTTGGGTGAGCAGTGCAAAAAGTTTTAGCATGCTGTTCTAAGTCTTTCATAGATAAAGGTTTCCGTTCGTGTAAAAAAGCGAGAAATGTAGGATTTACAGACGAAAGTACCTTATCGCGCATCAGTAAATCGAAGAGACCTTCATACGACTTTTCAATTTTGGATAATTCGATCCATCTTTCTAATGTTAGTCGTATTTGTGACAGAAAATCACTAAAATTTCTGCTAGATTGAGGTAGTAATGTATGAAATCTTGATCGATATTGGTCTTCTGTCATTTGGAATTTTTGCAGAAGTGCCGCTCTAAGAGCATTATAGTCATTTTTCTCACCAATGCTGGTGGTATGATAAACTGCTAATGCGTCCCCTGTAAGTAATCTGGATAAATATGTACAGTATAGAGCTTTATCCACGTTATAAGACACACAAGTGGCCTCAAACCTATCCAGGAAGAATATCACGTCATCAGACGGGGGATTAAATTTTGGTAATTTAAGGTGAATTTCCTTAAAATTATCATGTCTGGATGAAGTTTGGCTTTCAAAAGTTCTCTGAGAATTAGCTTCCTGAGTTAACCTAAGTCTCTCATATTCTGACTCTGCTAATTTCAGTTCATGCTGTCGTTTTCTTTCATTCTCTTCCATCTCAAGCTGAAGTCGTTTTGTGTTTTTGTTCAGCTATTAATCTTCTTTCTTGCATTTCTTTTTTTTGTTTCTTTTTCAGCTATTAATCTTTTTTCTTCCATTTCTTTTTGTTTAACTTCCATTTCTTTTTCAGCTATTAATCTTTTTTCTTCCATTTCTTTTTGTTTAATTTCCATTTCTTTTTCAGCTATTAATCTTCTGTCTTCCATTTCCTTTTTAAGTCTATCTTCAGCCTCCCTTTGCTTCTGTTCTGCCTCTCGCTGAAATCGTTTCTCTTCTAATTCAGCGGCTAATCTCATTTTTTTCTCCTCTTCCTCAGCTATAAATTTCCTCTTCTTTTCATCCTCCTCAGCAGTTAATCTCATTTTTTTTCTCCTCTTCCTCAGCTATAAATTTCCTCTTCTTTTCATTCTCCTCAGCCTCAATCCTTTTTTTGATCTGCCTCAAATTTCAAATTTTCCAAACGTAAAGTTTCTAACCTTCTCTGATCAGCTTCTATTTCTTGAGCTTTCTTATATTCTGCAAGTGCAAATGCTTTTGCTTCCTCAGGAGCCATCTGAAGAGCTTTTGCTTGCTTAATGAAATAGTCTAAGGTAGCCATTATTCAATTTTATTATGTAATAATACTACTTAAAATTGTTACTACAACTAGTGGTTTTCGTTCCTGTTCTAGAACGGTAAAATCAATTTATATAATAGGCAATAATATTAATAATTAATAATGTAATTTATAACATGAAATGGTGTGAAAGCAATAACGTGACAGACAATAGCACAATACTGACACGACACGATAATCAAGACAAATGACTACAGTCGTAGAAATCAAATAAAATAAAATGTGGAACTAAAATAGAATGTCGTAAAAAATTACGATGACATCTACGATCCAAATAATGCACAAGACAATTGACAACATAGTGTAAAAACATATGCTTTGTAAAAAAAACTGAACGACAGTCAGGTAAGATGGACAATAATCACATACAAAATACATCATGAAAATAAGGTACAAGTAAAAATAACTACCAAAAACAACAATTAAAACTTGACGAAACAGCTAAAACAGTCAGGTGTCACAGACTACCAGACACAGTGGACCAAAGATCCTTCTATGCTCACGCATAGGAACATTCCACTGCGGGAAGTCTGCAAAATAATGTCCTACAGAACGTCTGACGAAGAGCCCGAATTGGCTTCGAGATGGATCTCGTTCGTCAGATCAACCTCCCTACCTCCCACGAAGAATACACAACATATAACACTTAACACGAAAAATATGAATGTGGACATATCACGGAAGGCACAACTAAGCGTAATAAAGTGTACAACGGAAACACGTTATACTCATCTCGCGTGCAGGTAAAAAATCAATGTGCCTCGTCTCCGTGGATGTACGTCTACAGATAAAATACTTCGTTCTGCTTCTCTAGATTACAGCTCGCACGCAATAATGATGAAGAGATGATCTCCAAGTAATCAGTCACTGTGAAACTTGACGTGGAGGTTGATTGAAGACCTTGACCTTGGTAAACGTAAGTTGAATCTGATTTCTCATCCCACTGGGTTCCAAGTTCGAGATGTTGGTGACTTGAAAGTTAAAATCTTCTTTTCAAACGATAATTTGGATGGGTACGTTCCTTTGAAAGTTAGTTATTTCCAGACCACACTGGCATACCAATTATTGTTGACTCCGTTTTATCGTTGAGTTCAGTTTATACTGGTGAAGTGGTAGCTTAAAACGCGAATGGTTAAAATGAACGAATGTCAACAATATTCTTCAAACGAACTTCAACAAGTAGTATTGAACTGGGTGAACTGGGCAAGTACTGGCAGTACAGAAGTCGGTGGTGACTGTACATAGATTTTATTCAACACAGCACATACGGAGTGGACAAGACTAACATCGTCACAGGCGCAGAAATCATACGTCAACATGTTGATAATTACTTTTAAAGTTCCTGAAGATTCTCTACTAATAAAGTCCTCTGACTCAAGTGACTGAGGATCACAAAACTGTTACCATATACTATTCCGCTCATTCAAGTCCATTGACCTTCCTTCAAGGACGTCCATCATGGTAACGTATTCATACTCCAGGATAAAATTCTTCCATATCATACTTCACAATCCCAGACTTTCTCCATACATCCCGTTATATATAGTATATAGTTTTCAAACAAAGTCATACATGATAATACGAACAGGTTAGAGATTCCAGTTGACTAACCTCTCCCATTCTATGCCACGCTTCTGGCATTGTAGTAACAGCATATTAAACATGTGAAGCATATAAATTCATTAACTTAATTTCTTGTAGGTATTCTCCCTCTACGAAAAGATTCAAAGGCTATCGACTCCGTGTGTCCAATTCTAGGAATGTCATCTACGATGAATTCCCGCTAGACCATTAATAGGAGCGGCCTGATACTTTAATGTACATAAATAAACATGCCATAAGAAATGGGGCGACACTTACTTTATACTTCCACTATTGACTTCGCCATGAAGATCAATAGATACGAATACAACTGATGGCTACTTCACATTTGCCAAGAATCAAAGGATAACACAGCGGACATAAATATGGTCCGAGCTGCCCCTTACATGACGTCAGAAACTACTCAACTAGGTTACACGTGCGTCCAAAGCAACTCACCCTGCATTGTGCACGTCAGTGCGTGAATCAATCGAACGCACAAATAATATAACTATATAAAACTGGTGCGTACATTTGGCAGGACCGAAGACTACCCCCGTAGGTAATAAATGTACGTAACACATGGCCTATAATGTCCTCACGACTCACAAGACTGCACTCCTGGCAGTTAATAATATCATGGCCTATAATGTCCTCACGACTCACACGACTGCACTCCTGGCAGTTAATAATATCATGGCCTATAATGTCCTCACGTTCACAACAACAAGTAGAGCAAGCAATAGTATTCAAGCATCCACTGTTATTTTTACTCTGTTTACCTTGATTATAAATGACTCTGGGCTCATGTTGAACAAAATTAGCACAATTGCGCTTATTATTTGTTCTATGGTCAAAATACTTATTATTACCGTTGCCTTGTTTACAAATAATGACTTTAGTCTTTTGTTGAGGAACATTACTCTGGTGATGTAAAGCAACATTTGAAAAGCCATTATCTTTATCATACTTTCCAACATTCTTACAATCAAAACTTTGAGATTTGTTAAATTGTCTACAGTATCTAGGAGAGGGAAAATTATTATTTACTGATCTCCCTTGGTACTGTTTAATCTTGGGGTTATCTCTCTTACTAGAACTGTTTTTCTTTTCCCCTATGGGAATATATTTACCAATTGTTTCAAACTGACTGTGCTGAGTTTGACGACTGCCAGAAACAATAGTATCTCTATTGTTCCGCATATGGGTTTCATCCCTGGGACAAGTAGTAATAGTCTTAACACCCGCTATTAATTTCTGAGAATTTCCAATATTCGAGAAATATTTGCTCTTTTGAGTCTTGACCTGAAATGTATCACCTTTCTTTTCCTGACCAACAGAACTGGCTGTTACACAAGAATCTTTGTTGGTCTGACGCCAAGAATTATTACTGGAACTATCAGTAATATTAGAACTTCGAAAGTTATATTTACCCCGAAAAGATCTGTCTTTGACATCTCTCTGAGCAAAAAGTGTATGGGGCTGACTTTTCGCAACTTTCTGTCTATCATTGTCAACATTGACAGAAGACCACATATTGTTATTCAAGACGATGTCAAGCAGGCCATCTGTCTTTGGTAACTAGTCTTCATTTCATTCCTTCTTTTCTGTTGTCTGTTCGGTATGGATTTCATATCTTGTTTATACTTTCGTAAATTAATATTAGACAAACATAAAGGTATGTCCTCAGGCACTCGTAAGAAATAAAGAAGTAGAACACTTGGACAACAGAAAAACAACAGACGTGAGTGGCTTACCCAGGGTTCGAACCCCGTACCTTCCGTACGACAACTCCGCCTAGCTATCAAGCGAATCACACCGACCCCACGGCCAGCCAGGCATCCCCAAAAAAGGATGCCTTACTGACCATTTATCAGTACGAAACACAAGATAACACCGGAAGTATACAGTGGGCAACTCAGCCCCTTAATGACGCAATCACTTCTGTTGTTCCCCTATTAACAGTATGTGTCAGTCCAAACAAGACAAAGACCTTGATACTGGGTCCAGTAAATAGTAGAAGACTTAAGGACATTAGTATAGAACAGAGGGTAGGTTTCTGGTATTGTATAAACATAAATAACACATAAGGAAGGGAAACCCGAGGCCTGTAAACAGTAAATTAATATTGACATAGCATAAAGGGAGTTGTCGTACGGAAGGTACGGGGTTCGAACCCTGGGTAAGCCACTCACGTCTGTTGTTTTTCTGTTGTCCAAGTGTTCTACTTCTTTATTTCTTACGAGTGCCTGAAAAACATACCTTTATGTTTGTCTAATATTAATTTACTGTTTACAGGCCTCGGGTTTCCCTTCCTTATGTGTTATTTATGTTTATACAATACCAGAAACCTACCCTCTGTTCTATACTAATGTCCTTAAGTCTTCTACTATTTACTGGACCCAGTATCAAGGTCTTTGTCTTGTTTGGACTGACACATACTGTTAATAGGAGAACAACAGAAGTGATTGCGTCATTTAAGGGCTGAGTTGCCCACTGTATACTTCCGGTGTTATCTTGTGTGTTTCGTACTGATAAATAGCCAGTAAAGCATCTTTTTTTGGGGATGCCTAGCTGGCCGTGGGGTCAGTGTGATTCGCTTGATAGCTAGGCGGAGTTGTCGTACGGAAGGTACGGGGTTCGAACCCTGGGTAAGCCACTCACGTCTGTTGTTTTTCTGTTGTCCAAGTGTTCTACTTCTTTATTTCTTACGAGTGCCTGAAAACATACCTTTATCTTTGTCTCATATTAATTTACTGTTTACAGGCCTCGGGTTTCCCTTCCTTATGTGTTATTTATGTTTATACAATACCAGAAACCTACCCTCTGTTCTATACTAATGTCCTTAAGTCTTCTACTATTTACTGGACCCAGTATCAAGGTCTTTGTCTTGTTTGGACTGACACATACTGTTAATAGGAGAACAACAGAAGTGATTGCGTCATTTTAGGGCTGAGTTGCCCACTGTATACTTCCGGTGTTATCTTGTGTGTTTCGTACTGATAAATAGCCAGTAAAGCATCTTTTTTTGGGGATGCCTAGCTGGCCGTGGGGTCAGTGTGATTCGCTTGATAGCTAGGCGGAGTTGTCGTACGGAAGGTACGGGGTTCGAACCCTGGGTAAGCCACTCACGTCTGTTGTTTTTCTGTTGTCCAAGTGTTCTACTTCTTTATTTCTTACGAGTGCCTGAAGACATACCTTTATTATGCTGTATTGTTGAGTTTCAAATTACGTATTTCCTTTTTTACAGGATCATTCTTTCTTTTAGATCTTGATCTTGTGTTTTCTCCTTTCCGATCGGGATGTTGTCCGGTTTGGGTTTGTACTAAATATTCGTAACTTAACACAAATTTGGAACTGATCAGCAGCTGTTATATTTAGCTAATTACTTTTTATACATTAGAGTAAAACAGATGATTATGCTGTATGTCTTTTCCAATTGGCCAATCTGCCCTACACTTTAATTCTCCGATATTTGTTGTAGATATAATTTTGATTTAAAATAATGTGATTTTTGTAAGCATATGTTAGATAGTTCATCTTTGTCTTCTAAATTTTTTGGAGTTGGGTTGGCCACATCCTCAGAAGGGACCTTGATGCCATCACAAGAACAAGCTTTGGCTATGGACCCCGGAGGGAAAGCGAAAGAGAGGCCGACCAAAAACAACGTGGCGGAGAACTGTGGAAGCTGAGATGCAAAGAATGAACCACAGTTGGGGCACTGTACGAAGGATGGCCGCCGACCGAGCAAAGTGGAATCAATTTGTTGCTGCCCTACAAGACGCCACCAGGAGTGATTGCCACTGACTGCTTTGAACGGTCGGCGGCTAAGGAGGATCAAAGAAGAAGAAACTTCAAGGTTTATTTGGTAGACAACGAGGTTGAATGAACTCAAGACGACACCGGATTAACAGTAGACATCATCATTGTGACAGCAAATCTACCAAAAAAAAAAAAAAAAAAAGTTGGAGACACTGAGCGATACTAACTCGGATCACTAGCTACTGATAAAGATAAAAACTAAACAAAAGTGTAACTATTCAAAAGGATATAAAAAACTAACATTCTATGCAAAAAATGGCCAAATGGACAGTTTTCCAAACCGTAAAATAGCAGGCGGCACGGTGAACTACAAACAGTAATGGAGAAACATAGATACATTAGCAGCAAACAGTCCCTCAGAGAAGAAATATTATCAGTTTCAGCCAGACATAAGCCAGGCTCAGATTTGGCACCATTTAATAAATACAACATTAAAAACAAAGAAAAAAGGGGGGAAAAATAGAAAGATAGAACATTGAATAAAAATCTCAGCACCTTCGTGAACAAACAGTGCACAGAAAAATTAAACTTATGAAAACAAGCTCTATAACTAGAATAAATAGGACCCAAGTCGACTTTGAACAATATACAAGAATAATAAAATGAGACTAATAAAAATAATAACTAAAATAAATGAAACTTACCTGAAGGTGTCAAAGCGAGAGAGAAAAATATGGTATCATGGAAGAAGAAACATTACAGACACCATAGACATTAAACATTGTCACAGCAAACGGCAGATAAATTACAACCTGGAAGAGCCAACAAAAACAACAAAGTAATACACTATATGCAATGATGAACACTATATACTCAAATTATAACCCACATGGGGTTGAACCGGGTATCCCTTGCACACAAAAAAAAACACCAGTTTTCAAGTGCAGGGTTAAAAAAACCTATAAAAGGTAAGGTAACGGATCCCGTTACACGCCCATTGAGGCACATTGGGAATATGGTGTTAGGCCCTTATTTTCTTGACCATCGGCATTCTAGGGGTGACGTGGTCGGCATCAAGCCGGCCGCCTTAACCTTCCCAGAGTTGCGCTGGTACCCAATTCATGAGGCTGGGTCGACCTCGGAGCTGTTTGCGGTCTAATAAAATCTCGCCTCAAGTGGGGATCGAACTATGGACCACCGAGCTAGAAAGCCAGCGCACTAACCACTGCGCTACCGCGGCTCCAAAAAACCTATACCTGAAAACTTTCTGACCGACCCTTAATGATGAAAACAATCAATTACAAATGTGTGCTACAAATCAAAACCAAATAAAAAGGAAAAGAAAGCGAGTTAAAATACCAGTACCATAGCCAGATATTTGTATAATGTAAGTTCAAGTAAAAACCGATGACAGAAAGGAATAGATACAAGAGAGAAACTATTAACATAACTCAACTGGGAGGAGATAAAAAACACAAGAGAGATACTATGAGTATTAACATAACTCGAATTGGAGGAGATAAAAAAACGTAGAGGAATGTTGTTGTAGTTATGCTACAACTAAAACCAGATAAGGAGGCACAAGATGTTAGTTCCAATAGCACTGACATTCCCATTTGGGAAAATAGTGGAAACCGTGGTGAACAAGAAGATTAGAAATGTTTAAAAAAATAAAAATAAAAACCTTTCCTGCCCAACCCAATCTGGTTTCAGGAGAAAAAAAAAAAAACACGGTGGATCAACCTATCCGACTCGAACATGAGGTAAAAACAGCATTACAGAACGCGCAAAATGCGGTTACTTTCGTGTACGTAACAAGATCATTTCATGAATACTGTAGAGAGAGAGAGAGAGAGAGAGAGAGAGAGAGAGAGAGAGAGAGAGAGAGAGAGAGAGAGAGAGAGAGAGAGAGAGAGAGAGAGAGAGCGCACTCTACAAGATTAATAAAGTAGGTATGTCAGAAACTATTTGTAACTGGATTGAAAACTTCTTACAAGACATATTCTTTACAGTACGTGCCACACACTTCTTACTCCTAGTTTGGGACCAGATGTGACGATCCTTTAAATACAAGCAAAACTGGAGAAGCTGGGGCTCATGACTTCAACTGAACGCGTTTCGGAATGGCAAAAAAGCTACAGGAAACGCTTAGATCTTCTTCTTCTTTGATCCTTAGCCGCGGACCTCAAAGCAGTCAGTGGCCATCACGCCTAGTGGCGTCTTGTAGGGCAAGAACAAATTGATTCCACTTTGCTCGGTCGGTGGCCATCCTTCGTACAGTGCTCCAACTCTGGTTCACTCCCCGCATCTCAGCCTCCCCAGCCCTCCGCCAGGCCGTTTTCGGTCGGCCTCTCTTTCGCCCTCCCTCAGGGGTCCAAAGCATAGCTGTTCTTGTGATGGCATTGGGGTCTTTTCTGAGTACATGACCAACCCAGCTCCAGCGTCTGCCAGCTATGATGGTGTGCATGTCCTCTTGCTTGCTCCGAGTAAGCAGATCTTGGTTGGTGATGGTATTCGGCCAAAAGATTCGGTGAATTTTTTTTAGGCATGTTGTGGGAAAAGAGGACAACTTCGACATTTCCCTCTCTGTAACTCTCCAGCATTCCGCACCATAGAGAAGCACAGAAAGCACACAGCTCTGATATAATCTTAATTTTGTGCTTGTGCTGTATTGAGAGGACTTCCAGATGTTGTTCAGGCCAAAAAAGGCCGTTCTTGCCTTATTCATTCTGATGTTGATGTCTTTGCCTGCCCCGCCGTCTGGTGTTACTATGCATCCTAGGTATGTGAAGGTGTCTGTCTGCACCAGCCGCCGATTCCCTACTGATATGGGCCCAGGGTTGCTCACATTGAGCGTCATGACCCCTGACTTCTCCAAATTGATGCCCAAGCCCACCCGTTTGCTAAACTTATTAAGTCTATCCGTTTTTTCCTGGATGTGTTGATGTGAATGTACTAGTAGTGCAATGTCATCTGCACATTCCAGATCTTCCAATGTAGAAAATGTAGTCCATCCCACTTCTCCTGGACCGCCTTCCGCCGCCCGGAGCACCACCCAGTCCATGACCGCCAAAAATAGAGCGGTTGACAAGGGGCATCCGTGCCGCACTCCCGTCCCCACCCCAAAGGTCAGGCCGCCCCGCCCAACACCACACGCAAAGCTGGCATAGAGGCTTTTTATGATTGACACTATGCAGCTTGGAATTCCATAAGCCCTCAGTATTTTCCATAAACTGTCCCTATGTATGCTGTCAAAAGCCTTCTCAAAATCAACGAAACAAATGTACAGCTGTCTTTGCCACCCCGAGCACTGCTCTATAATGTTCCTGAGAGTGAATATATGATCTACACATCTTCTGTTCTTTCTAAATCCTGCCCGCTCCCTCCCCGGCCCGTGGTCCACTGCCCCTGAAACTCTCTTTACAATTATCCCGCCCAGTATTCCGTCGGGAACTGAGAGAAGAGCGACCCCTCTACAACCATTACAGTCCGCAAGATCCCCCCCCCCCCCCCCCCCGTCACGAGTTGGATTTAAGTTAGAGTTATGCCCAAGTGTAGGACAAAACCCTAGTGTGAGAAAAGACTGAGATAATAGATTAATTTTGAGAAATGACAGTGAATGTAGTAAGGTGAGTCTATCGGCCCAAGGATGATAACCGAAATTAAATCTCCCTCGACAAATCGTGACTTCAAGGAAGGCTATAAACTCACCACCTCTGGCTACCTTTAACAGACTAAAGGAGATAAGGTTAAACTAACACTACAGACACCACTGTACAGACAACAGTTAAGGACTATACAGGGACGAAGCTGATCCAGTGAACCATTAAATAAGTTTATTATACAAATCAACAGAATTTTCATAACATAGTAACAAACAAAAAGAAAAGCATATATCGTGCAAGGTTGCACCGACCTGGAAAACAAAGAAAATCAATTTGATTATAAGCACACCAAATTAAAACTCCAACCACTTTCACTCCTTCATACACCCTGCTGGGGACAAAATTTAAAAAATGATAAGTGATCTTAACTACAGTCTAATTTAGTGGCCCTCAACTGTAGCCACCACTCTCTATTACACTACTATCTCTAAAGTCAATGGCTGCTGACCCTTCATGAAGACTATCTGCACAGCTGCTAACTCTGTCAGCGGTATACGCCACTAAGTCACACTCTGCACTGCTATGTAATAGACTTTTTCTAACTCTAAGGCTCAGAGGCTATCCTCTAAGAATATTATGAGACTCTGCAGGTCCCTGATCTATTTTTCACCATCTCTCTCCACTTCTGCCTTGCTGCTCTCGTTTCATTTCAGCAACCGGGAAATGATATCCCTTTCTTCCTGGTTCTGACGACTAGGCACTTGCCGTAGACTGTAGAGGCTTCTCTATTTGGCGAAAAGAAAGCTGATTTTCCCTTGCTATGTTACCCCTCATTTGGGTTTAGGCCCTTCGGTATTGTTACCGAAGCTAAAAAAATGACACACCAACCCGCGTGCTTGGGTTCGATGGGTGTGTATATGAGCTTAGAGCTCCGGGTCTTAAGAAAACCCTTTTCACTGAAGACTGCGTCACTGTCTCGACCTGCTCTTCCTCGCTCCCTCTCTCTGGGGCCACAATAATCAGAACCGATACCCCTCCACGGTACAAGCTCTTACGCCTCTGGCGTTTCCTCGACTTTTCTCTCTTGAGAAGACTGGCTACCTTAGCCAGCTGTCAGGAACAAGATTTATTGGCAACCCCCGCTCTTCGGGCCGTGACCACTGCTGTGGACACAAAAGACATGCCACTGTACTACAATACCAAAATACTTCCATATAATAAACTTACATATAAAACGTAAACAGTGGATGCTTCAGTCACGCTCATATCTTAGCACAACATGTAAACACCCAAAACACAGACTGCTTCACCATTTCCCCTTTCATCTTGTGCACGACAATACATAAATATTTACTGACTCTGGGTCATCTCCCCCCGACTACACCCTGTCTGTCTAGTAAACCCGACTCACTGATCAATACTAATTATACACAGCTTGTCTCAGGCCTTAAAACATTAAAAACAGGTAGGGGAACCTCCCGTACTTAGGCCTACTTTAACTCTGTAAACGGTCTCAGGACCTTATCATCGTTTCCCCCTTATGATAAAAATGCACAACAATTAACTGCACATCAAATGTTTAAAATTCACCATTACATTTATATTACATCTCTATACACAGAAATATATCTATCTCTATAGACTATATTTCCTAGAACTCATTAAATTCCATAACACACAAATCAAATACTACTCTGCATAATATTTAATTACACAACCACTTAAGGCACCATAAATTTCCTTTCACCTCTACCCCACGTGGTTTTCCCTGCAATTATATTTTAACTCCCCCGATAGAAAAATAGTTAATTATCTACTCTATCCATCCAGAATTCCTACTCGAATAAATCCCGATAAACCACGTGATTAAATTTTCCCGAAAAAAATCCGTTCCCGTATTTTATTAGGAGACTTATCAGAATTAATCTCTCAATGAAATAAAATACACGTGCTTCAGAATATTCTGTAAATAATATAAATCTAGGATGCGTGTATGTCTACAGACTTTCTATTAAATCTACGGAGCACACCTACGTAATATCTCTTTATCACTCATAGACACTGTAGAAATAAATGATGGCGTTACAAGTTTTTATACAATTTCAAAATAAATTAAATTAGAACGGACTAAGGCTCTATTAGAGAACTAGATTTAATTACCACGCTACTTTAAATTATTGACATACCAAATATTGCGTTCAGCGTTAGAAGCCGACAATATGCTTGATACACGGCCCAGGATTTTCTGCAGGAAGAGACGCTAGAAAATCGAAAAGCGCTACTTTATCTTAGATTTTCCTGCTCTGACCCCCGACCTACTTGAGGCTAGGCGTCTCCCTACAACCAATAGAATTAAAGATACTCTAAAATTTTCCATGCGCTCATCTCTAAATTTAGAACCAGTGTATTCGTGCTTACTTTAAATGCGCGCGTAATTCCGGCTACGTAACGTTACCTAACGTCGTCCGCTAGCGTGAGCAGAAAGTTGGGCGTTACCTGGGTAGGGGTCATCTCCCCTTCCCCACGAAAAATGACCGCGATAAATTTAACAACGCAAAAAAATGGAATTTCAAGATCGCGATATTTAGAAATAGGCCGACTGGTGCCATTCAGTACTAACTTACGTTAATCCCTATAGAAAAAAACCTGCAATTACTTTACCTACAGAAAAAATCTAAACACCCCTATTATTCAGAGAGCAAAAGAGTACTTTCCAATCTTTAATAGAGGGAAGACAAAAATGGCAAACTCAATAGTTACGACGAGAAAACGAAATGGGGCCTATTGAAGACTAAATCACAGTAACTCCGTCACACCCCCCCCCCGGGCAACCCGACAACCACTCCCCTGTTCCACTCCGACGGTGCGGTCCCCGCCCTCCAGACCCGCGCAAACAGTGGCTCCAATAGCTCCGCCGCCAGCCCAGGGCCCGTCCCAAATAGCTCTGCACTCAAGTCATCATGGCCAGGAGCCCTTCCGCTCTTTAACCCTTTGATTGCTGTGATGATTTCTTCTTTTTGTGGAATGTCTGTATTTACATCTAGATCGTTTTCAGCCTCAGGAATATTCAGTTGTGTCTCTGGTGGTTCCTTGTTCAGAGTTTCTCTGAAGTGCTCTGCCCATCTTGTTTCTTGTCTCTCTGCTGTCGGGATGAGACACCCCCGTTCTTCCCCCCCCCCCCTCCAAACCTGTCGGGACCCCCCCCCCCCCCCAACCCACCCCCCCCCCCCCCCCCCCCTTCCCCCCCCCCCCCCCCCCCGCCTATCTCTTACCAATGTAATATCGTTTGCACCCCACCTTCCGCTGATGAATTTAGCCATTTTGCACACTGTGCTCTGTTCATCTCCCAGTGCCGCCCCCTCTGCCTGTCCCGCAAAACCGCCCAGGATATTCCCCTTGCTGGCTCGGGTTTGGCGTTTAACTTCCCTGTCCAGCTGACTGCACTGTTCGCCACATAGTTGCTTTAACCTGGGGGACCCCGCCTCTGTTTTCTTTCCCCTCATTTCCTCCCCCAGTGCTATGATGTCCAATGCCTCTGGTGCCATGCAGTCCCGCCTCCTCCTTTCCTGGAATCCCAAGCATGATTTGCTGCTTTCACCATTTCAACAATACATAAGGATAAGGATAAGGAAAGCCCAGATCTACAGTGTAGATAATACCAAGGAGTCGTCAACTTGGTATTGGCTCCTAAAGAGCGAGAAGCTCAGCAGTCCTAGTTAAACAACAACAACAGTACGTGTAAATAATGATAAATCAGAGATACGCAAACAACAAAATGGAATCACCAAAGAATCGATACTGAAGCCGTCAATGTTTACTATACTAACAAATGACACCGGGTGAGAGGATAGGAGTTTCAGAGCCGCAAAAAATAAACCCACAGTCTTCAGGCGATTCTGCTGCAATTATTAAGGACCAGAATAAACTGTACCAAACTTTAGGAAGATCTACAATTTCAAATAAAGAAAGGTGCAAGCATGAACACCGAATGAATAACAGTAGCATTTCAATAAATGTCCATAAATTAAATGTAAAAAGAAGGGTACTTGTGGTGAATATTTCACCGCTAAACTAAAATTTTCCAAATTTTATTCCCCAAACTGACAACCGTTTTTTTCTTTTTCTTGAACTGAAAAAGGTTGATTGTCACATTGGTGATTTGGGAGGGCAAGCTCGTCGGCATTCAATAGTTGACACGCTTACCGACAGACCCTGCCCTCCGCCTCAACCCCCCCCCCCCCCCGGTATTTTAAAGTTTTATAAGCATATAAAAACGGTATTGAATTGGGACCTAAGATGCGTCAAACAGTGGCTCCACTACCGCGTTAATTTACCTGGGTTTTCTGGTTCAAAGCTTGGTAAGCGTCATAACCAGCTGTAAATGGGTACCATGACTCTGATCTTGAGTTAGTGAAGGCAAACCAGACACGAGGACGGGAAACAGGATGTCCACGCATCAGTCCTAAACCAGCTGAAAAATGGGTTACCTGACTCTGATAGGGGACTGGCCTCTCCTCGTAAATTTTGCAGCTTACGAACGAACAAGTGTCTGTCCTGATATGTGCCTCACGCTTCCCAGCGATCCTTGGTGATCTGTTTTCCCCTCACCGGTCCTTTTTCAAGGGCCCACAAATAAACCACAAAAACTGCACCTACACGGTCCTTTTTAGGGCCCACAAAAACCACAAAACTGCACCTACCACGGTCCTTTTTCAGGGCCCACAAAAAACACAAAAACTGCACCTACCACGGTCCCCTTTTCAGGGCCCACAAAACCCACAATAACTGCACCTACCACGGTCCTTTTCAAGGGCCCACAAAAACCATAAAGACAAAACTGCACCTACCACTGTCCTTTTCAGTGGCCCACAAAAACTGCACCACGGTCCTGTTTAGGGCCCACAAAAACCCACACAAAAACCTGTACCATGGCAAATAAATCCTTTAATTTGTTTTCACGCTGCAGGTTGTGGAGGGTCTGGGTAGGGATGTTGGTCCCCATCCCTCACTAATGCCACTGATTCTTGTCAATTATTTGACCTAATCAGAGCCGGATTTAACGTCAGTAGCAAAAAAGGTAAGCATTTGCTACGAGGTCCCCGCGCTTTTAGAGGCCCAGCGCAAATAAATATGTACAATCATTTTTTGGTCTTCTTCTACTAATACGAGCGTTAAAACTAAACCAATGATCTTGAGATGTATGCCATTCTTTAAGCCGCCTTTTCCATTTGAATGTCACGAAAATGGGAGAGAAAGAGCATAACAGGGGGTGACTTAGTGTGACTCTTTATTACATTTTATCTTAACTGTTACAGACAGAAGCAGTCCATTTTTCTTTGGGATTTTGTTGGGACAGCCTGTACACCTTCTTTTCTGCCTCTAACCTACCGGTGGGGTCCCTCCGTTCTACTGCATTATGTGCTGGCGGGTAGTAGTCATAATAAGTCCCCATTTGCCCCTTTGTGGAAATGGTCCGCTTGGGGCAGAATGCGAACAAAAAAGCACTTTTTACACCGCTTGTTTGCATTACAACAAGTTCTTTGGGATAATATTTCAGATAACAATGATCAGAAAGGCAGAGTGTCGTCAACAAGCTCGTTGTCTACTTTCAACCATGATGAAGTTAGAAACAGGAACCAATGATCATACTGTGGGGATCATGTATTACACCGTTTTCAAATGACCAGTGCTTACTTTTTGGCATTCTTGCTGACCAAGATTTGAATACGGCTTGTTGACTCACTATGAATCCCCTGCGGGAGGTATATTTCTTAAGCTATGCGGTTCTCCTTTTGCAGACATTGAGGCAAAAGGCCAAGGATGTGAACTGAGTTGTGGATACATTATCAAGAACAAACTCGAAGGAAACACAAACGAAATCCGAGAGTAATGTATGCTTTCAGTGGTTTCCAGCACAATTGATGAAACTCATTCGCCTTCCTCCAAGCAGTTTAAACAGCCGAAAATAAGTTGTCCTTTAATTGATTGCTTGCTACCTTGTTCAAAACGCCCAGAAAAGCTTTATCAAAAGTTGAATGATGTATTTGGATTCCCTTTCCGGTTCAGGCACAGTGTTTCTTACAAAATACATAGAAGAAGCATTATCCAAGCAACACCTGGACCCATGCATACACAGATGGATCAGAAAACCAAATGCGACCAGAAAATGGAAATGGTGAGGCGTCTTTCTGACCCTTAAGCACTGAGTGCAGAAAAAAGGCTGTCAGTGGCGACAGGACGATTCTCCAGCAACTTCAGAGCAGAGGGCAGAGGCCCTGAAAAACTGTAGCTAGAGGTTATAATGACAGAAGAAAGCGCAGAGGCAAAAGACGGGTTGCTTTCTTTTCTGATGCCCAGTCAGTAAATTGCGGCATTGAACAAGCCAACATAATACAGACCTGGACGATCTCAGGAGTAGTGCTATAACCAGCTCCCCTCCTTTCGGATGCCTTTACCTTCAGAGCAGAGTCCCAGGTTTCCATCTACTTACAGCTGGGTAAGGACATGTTAGCGTGACGCCACCATGTTCCTCCAGCCCACCACCTGTGGTCGCGAGAAGGCCAGCGCTGAAACCACGGACGCCCTCATAAATGGTTTGTTGTCTAACATAGAAGGATTTGGTAGCGGTATGAGACAAGATCACTAATGTGCAAAACTGATTGACAACGACCCAAGGCAAGTGCCAGAAGAACGAGACATGAGAAGAAGACGCTGAAGATGGATTAGGAGTACACCACCTGAGCAAACTTGCTTATAGCTTATACCAGGCAAGTCCCTTGGTCTGGAAACCCCCAGGTATGTAAGAGAGGCAGAGGACGACCAAGGGATACAACGGAGAAGAGAACTGATGAACAAGACAAGATGTAGAGGATGAAGAAGAAATTATTGGCACGACCATTAGAGCTGAATGGCACAGGACAGGAAGACTTGGTATAAAGCAAATGCTCTTAGAGACTTGAAAGCTGATGATGATTGACTAGGTAGAACGGGACGCGGCCCGCGCCATGGACGAGGCAAAAAAAAAAATTTTTTTTTTTACATTAAAAAAAAATTACATAATAATAATAAAAATAGCTCCTTCAGTCATAAAACTGACCATGGGAAATTCGCCCCCGAGTGGCAGCCCCTCAAATACTAACCCACTACCCCTAGACCTTGTTTTAAATGGACTAGTCCCGCGCAGGGCGGAAAAAAAAGGCCGCGCAGGCGGAATATAAAACAAGAAAAAAATTGTAAGGAAAGAGTTACGGTATATCAGTTTGGGTAATAAAATTTGGAAAATTTTAATTTTAGCGGATGAAATATCACACAACTTACACTTAACAACTTTATCTAGAATAAAATAGAGGATAATCAGTGGAGAGATCCAATTGAATTCAAAACATGGGCAAAGATTTACTCGATGATGAGGCAAGTAATCAATGCTAAATCAGAGGTTTACATCTTCAGTCCAACCCAGCAAGCCTAGAAAAGAAGGAACCTGGCGGAAAAGAGGAATAGTCCATCAGACGTTCCAAAACAACAAAACCAGGTTGATAATCGCGAGGGGAAAATAATGCATACGAGATTTAAGCTTGGAGAGAACAGGTACCTGTGGCAGTGTCAACCCACGTTAAATACCTCCGAGTTGTCATAGACAGGAAGGAAGGCAGTCAGAGAAGAGATGCTCGAAGAAGCAGCAGCTGGGACATCCTTTTTTCAGGGCCATCAAATCGTGCATCCTTGGCAACTAAAAAGAAGTATTGGCAAGAAGACAAACGATGGCTGTATTACCCGCTCCAGCCATCCTTATGCGAGTCATGGGCAATGCATCAACAATCATACAAAAGCCGATCCAAAACCTCAGAAATAACCGCATCTGAGGAAGGTGGTTTTAAGTCAAAAGAAGAGACCATGGTCCCGCAACCAAGATGATACGTCCATAGGCCTAAAAAACCAAGGCCCCTGCAGACCCAAGTAAGAAACAGATCCCAACTAAAATGGTTTTGGCGAGGTATGCAGGATGGGAAGAAGATCGGCTACCTCGACAAGATCGTCTACCACGACAAGTCTTTGTAAGACGCAAAGAGCCAGGAATCTGGGGACCTTCTAGAACGACCAAGAGGACAACATTAGACAATCTCTGAAGGACCAAGGGCTAGAATGGAATCTGGCCAGGAGGAAGACAGCCGATAGGATAGTGTAAGCGCTCTCTCTGTTCCAAACCTCTACACCTCACGGTAGAAGTGGAACGACCTAAGCAAGTAAGAGCAAGTATAAAGGCCAATGATGTGTGTTCTACGGATCATTTGTTGGGGGAGGGAGGAAAGGGAATTGGCTATGCACGTATAGTATGGTATATTTTACCATTCAGCGGCTCCCAACAGCAAGGAAAAATAGACAGAGCACATTACCAGGCACTTCACATAAAATTTGCCACAGTAATAGAAAACACTAAAACATTTACGAGCAATGGTCTCCTAAAATGCAGGAAATAAATTATTCTTAAATTACATGGACAATGTACCATTAGACAAAAAATCAACCAACATAAATAATCGTTTATGACGAATCACCCTACGGTCTGGGACACCCCACTAGATCTTAAAATATATCTTATGGGATAGATGTTTATGGAGGGATTTGAAAAAAAAAAACATCTAACTTTAATTAATACAATAAACTGTAACAGCGAATAGAAACTAGTGTCATGCAATAAATTGAATCAGGTAAACAGACATTGTTAGCGAAATCTGTAAAAATAATCGCTAAATTTTTTTCCCCAGGTAAGATTTTTAGTCCTATGACTAATAAATACCCCAGGCCGCATGTGTTTCTGACTATTGGCGTCTTCTACGCCAGCAGAGCGCTGCCTTCAGTGCAGGGGCAAAAAGCTGTTTAAAACGATACCCCCTGTAATATCTAACACGCTTTTTAGTTTTCGGTTTCGAGACATACCATACAACTAATATTTAAACATCTTGCCCGATCTGCTGCCATTACACACTGCGGGCCAAACTTAATAATTAACTGTATATGCCAGAAGTGTGAATCCAAATTGCGGTCTGAAATAACGTAATAACATTTATCTTTTACGCCGTTTAATTGTAAATCATTTATCGGACATTTTATTAGTAGTAAGTACGAAACGAGTTGGTTAATAATTAACGCAAAATACACTACCCACTCGTTTTGAAAAAAAGAAACCTCTATCGCTGATGCACGCGGTTTCTTTACTATATACATACTGTGGTGCACAGCCAAGCCCGAAATAAAAACACACACAGGCAGTTTAAAGTCTCGGGCCGAGTAGTTGTCAGTTTTGGCGTCCACCTAAACAAGTTGGTTTTATTTGAAAAAAATTAAATAAAAATTGAGACAGAAAGAGGGGGAAAGTTGGCCGTCTTATGTAAAAAAGTTCCGGCAATAATTTGAACGGATTGACAGTGGACAAAACTGAAAATCTAAACGCAAATGAAATATTAGCCATAAAAAATCATATAATTAGGATAGCTTAGTGTATTTCTGGAGCTCAAATATGTTTTTTAATATACATGGTAGCCAATTATTAGCCAAGAATATTGTGATTTGAATATTATATGTCTACTAACGTTAGGTCGGACAGACGTGTTGTATTCTTAGCTCGTTATACATAACGGTAGTGGGGGTACGAAAGTTAAAAAAGAGTCATTGGAGTAATTCCAATCCGATTGGTGGGTATAAGAGGATAGACAGAGAGTATTAGGTTTGAGGCAAGAAAAGGTAAAATTTAGATTTAGAAGAATCACCTCCTAGAAAAAAAAAGGGGGTTTGGAGTTTGTGTTTTTGGTAAATTTGAAATTGAAAAAGCTAGGACCCTCGCTTGTGATTGGGCCCGGTTTTAGAGGATATTGGCCCCCCCCCCCAAAAAAAAAAAACCAAGTTTTTCAAGTCTTGGGTGCCATTTGATACAGAAATATTAAGAAAGCAAGCTGCGTTTGAGATCAGCAGTACCAAGAGTGAATTTTTAAGCTTATGGCAATTCCCTTGGACAGAAGGACAATGCTAAACTTAATAATTAATTGCTAAAAGCCAGTCAACGTAATGTTTTGTGATATTTCTTTGGATTTGTGGTAAGAACGAAAGTTATTAATCTTGTTTTTACAACAATAATTTAGTGTATGATTGATACTGCTTGAGTTGGGGAAAGGTTTACGACTAAATTCAGAGGTTCCCAGCTGTAATATGCAGGGCCCTGTGGTGGTCGCAAAACCAAGCAGTAAAATTGATATGAATTTGTATAACGTAAAAATTGATTTTCCACAGTTTGCCCAGTTGGGGAAGCTAACCCACCTTATTACTATGGGAGGATAATCAATGTTTGCACGTGGACAGAGGCGTTTTTTGTAGCCTTAGGAAAAAGACATAGGACACTGGTTAAATGAGTTGTCAATCTTCAGTTTGGAAATTTGGGTGTGGTCAGTGAGAGCTGAACCCATTTTCATTTTATTTTATGTTTGGCATTTAATATTGGTGGGAAATAGTATTCTAGATGTGACTTTTTAAGAATCATAACTTGGTTTCAGAGTTTTTTTTGTTCTGGTACTGTGTCTTGGTAGCAGTACCCTGGTGGCGTTTTTTTACTACTGTTGAAAGAAAGTGAACTGTTGTTGGACCAACGAGGGTATATTATAACTGCACCAGGAACTTTGTCAGCGTGGTCATAACGAGACGAACATAGGAGAAATGTCAGCATCATCATCTACTCTAGATAAGTGGCCACCTATGTTGGCACGAACGATACAGTACATCCACTTTTAATTATTGTGTAACAGTAACATAAAATAAATTGTTTCTGCAAAAAAAATTCCAACGGTATTTTTAAAAGAGAATGAGGGGATGATGATAGCACCCCACCCCTACACAATAATTACCCAGTGTCATTTAGTTAGAGAATCAACTACAAATAATTAGATTGCATTATAATTTGAAATGGACAGATGATTCCATTGAAGTATTTAAATCGGATACACACACGAAAATAAGAGAATCTTCAACTAAAATGTGAAAGTACCAGTCCTATTGTAGGGCTTCTGAGACATGAGAAACAACAAAGGACAACAACCAAAAAGCTACAAGACTTACATAAATGGTTGCTTTGCGTAGTATTAGCGGGGATTAAAAATGGATATGGACCAAGGTTACCAACGTGGAAACTGATGACAAGAACTAGGACAAGTGCCAGTTGGAACAAGAGATGAGAGAAGACGATGGCGATGGCTACGGACACACACTGAGAGACACTGTTTTTGATTAGCATATAAAAGGCAGTCCATGATCTGGAACCCCCAGGGGCAAGAAGGCTGAGGGAAGATCTAGAAAGTACATGTGAGAAGAGGAGTGGAAACAGATGGTGATAATGATGAGGAGAAACATGGAAAAGAATTGAGATGATGGCACGTTGAAGGGCGGACTTGGCATGATGTTTGTTTGAAGGCCTATGGGCTCCTTTGGTGAAGTGGAAGGGATTATGCGAATAAATGGATAATACATTCATAAAATATCATTTTGTTGTTGTTGGTTCTGACTCTGAAAATTCGAATCAGGGCCCAAATAAATTGTAAAATACCCTTTTTAGCCAAAAAATTCAGCCACAATCATTCTCTAGAAGATATATTCATAGTTAGTGTCAGTACAGTTTGTGCTTGTTGTTTTGAACTCAGTCCTAAATATACATGATGTTAGAATTGTAAAATGTGTTTTGTATTAAATTTTACTTTACATCTTCCATCTCACCTTCATAACCCTAGACAATTAGATGTAGCTACCATACATAATAGTCAGAGAATAAGCTCTGATTGAGGTCATTAGGGTGGTAGCAGAAAAGGTTGCTCTGATTAACTCAACCCAACATTTGTTAAAATCAGGGACCGTTCACAAGTACAGAGAGCTGCCTCATTCAGATACAATAGAAATAACATTGATCATAACATCTGTGTAACACATAATCCACCACATATATTGGTAGGCTTGTCCCGGGATTTGAACTTTTCATTAGGATAGACTCCCAACACCAATACGTATTATGGGAAATCTCATAAATAAAAATTAAAAATCATTTTGTGTGGAATGTAATGTGTGGGATGTGAAATGTTAGTTGCTAGAGTTTTTGTCCTAATTTTAGAGTTATTAAAGTTACCTTAGAATATTGTTAACGTTAATTGATATAATATGGCTGACCTTGGACTAAGTATAGATCTGCTGCTGTGCAGAACTGCCAGGGGAGATGGAACATGGAGGGTCAAGTCTTGCTAGATTGTATATTTCACCTCAGACTGCGATAAATTTATTGCCAGGGTAAGAACATAATGTTAGCTGAATGAAAGGATGATTGGCAAGTTAGAAGATGCCAGGGAGATTGAAGAAATTAGAGTTTAAGTTTAGAGAGGCTGAAATTAAGAGGCCCTCCATTTGGAGGAGAGAAAAAATTGAGGCTGAGAAGGAGGCTGGGGCCCTTTGAGGCTGATTAGAGAGGCTAAGAGATTAGAAGCTGAAGAAAAACGACAGCAAAGGGAAGCAGAAGCAGAAGATAAAAGATTACAGAAGGAGCATGAGCTGCGATTAACGGAGTTGGCATTGCTTAGGCCATGGCTCCTGGACTATTGTCATTGCCCCTCTACTCTTGATGCTTCTGGCTATGTTCAGGAGGGGGGGCCCTCTAACTCAGCCAATGGGGTTCCACTTAGATTATTTTGTGGAGGAGAGATGATGATATTGAAATCATATTTTAAGTAGGTAGATGGTATTTAGCTACAACTTATGGGTAGAAAGGGAAAGATGGAGCCTGAAGTTATCCCATGTGCTTTAGGGGAACAGCTTATGAAGTTTTTTTCAAAAATGAGCTATGGATGACCAAGGACAATTATGACATGTTAAAGCAGGGCTCTTTTTGTTAGAAGATACCGAAAAGAATGGTGAATTTTACAGGAACAAAGTTTAGAAATGCCCAAGCTACTGTCGGGTGAGACCTATCACCAGGTTCTCTGCAGGCTAGTTTGGAGAGCCCCGTACTTGGAGAAATGGACTGCTCTGGGGGAAAACCCAAGATCTTAAAGAAATGATCCTTATTGAGCAATTGAGAGAGTCCATGGCTCCAGACTTGAGAAAGTTTTTTTCTCATGGAACAGGTGCAGAGAGGCTGGGCTGAGTTACTTAATGTCGCTAGACCAGGTATCAGGCAGCCCAGGCAGAGGTAGCTGGCGCCAAAAAGAAAATGTAGACAATTATAAAGGCTCCCACAAAACTCTAATAAATTTGACAAGAGGTAGAACCAATGGTAAGCAAATATTTTGATAGGCCATGCAATGCGTAATTATTTAAAAATAAAAACTCACCAATTCCATATGAACAGAAAGTTTGATGAAAAGAAAAATCAAGGTGAGGCTATATCCGTATATTGCAATTCAGGGAAGGACATTGATCATATACATTCGCGTTGTAAAAGTAAACTGCTTATTTGTACTATGACAGTTGGATAGACTAAAGGATAGAAACAGTGACAAAACTGACTGTCCAGGAGACAAGACTGAATCTCTTTCGTGTACAGCTCAGTTTTTGCTCAGGACCGTTCTGTATAGTAAGGAGGAGGAACCATCTGGAGTGCCTATCTATGAGACCGCTATTAGATTTATGACGAGGAAAATGTTGTAAGTTCGCAGTGAAGGGAACCCTCACATCAGGGTATACTACATGAAAACCCGTTGATATCAATTCGGATGACCACAGTGAGTTGCACAAACTCCGGACTTAATTCTAACTCCCATTCCCTCAGGATAACGGTGAAAAATTTGGGTGAAGGTCTAATGTGGAGCACAACTGACGCAGCCATGCTATACCCCTCTGACATTTGGGAGTCAGTAACATTTAATTCAAGTAGGAATCATAACCTGGTGGTCACTTAGTGCAGCAGTCTAAGTATTGTGTCTCAAATCAGATGAAGGAGGGGAAGTTGAACCTACAGAGAAAAACATGTCCCAGGGAGACAAGGAGGTACATCTGAAGGCAAGGTGAAGTTGCGGTCGACTGCACTCAGGGTACAAGGACATCCCTCATCTGTACCTGGCCTTATTAATACTGGCCAAGAAAAGTGAGCCTTTTTCTGAAACAAGAGATAAATCGATGCAGACATATTTGTCGAAGGCCGGAATCGATTTGACCATGGCCCATGGACATTACTTGGAAAACTTTCCACAAGATGAAAAAATTATAGGTGTCAGTCTGCGATGTGAGAATAAGTCAGTTACATCGTTGGAAGAACATGGGGACCACTGAGAAAGTCGCGTTAATTCTGCCAAGAAGGTTTCTCAAAAATAGTGTACTTATGCCAGATACCCACAGCATAATGGGTGTATTGAGCATTTTTAACGCGATTTTACGGAGCCACTGAAGGCAGTATGTTCATGAGCGAACCACCCACATGTGGAACAATAATATAACCATGACTGAGTAAACATTGACAAGGGGAAACATAAGGAACTGAACGGTATGATTATATACTATAATGGTAAATTGTAATGGTGATAACTCAGCACAGGGAATGGGAACCCCCTTTTCCACAGCACAAGTTCTTTAAATCTGAATGTGTTTTATTCAATGGCAAACTTGCAAACGCGCAAGGTCACGAGTACAAAGGATCCATTTTACCAATGTCAGAAATTAAGCCCGAACAATCCCTCAGAAGTACCTCGTAATTAAGTGAAACTTGGTGTTGTGAAGATTCCAAGAGAGAGAAATCTCTCACAAGTGAATTTGAACTTGTGGGATAGGAATAAAAAACTCTTCCAAATCGAAAAATGTTCAAATGAATATTCGAGTTTAGTGGTGATTTGCTGGTGTCAGATGATTGCTAGTTGAAGGATAGAAACGTCCCTCCACTAGGCTTCCAATGGGAAAAGACTCCAATTACAGGTGACTGGAAACATAGTGTCTACAAGTACTTAAAGGTCCCTTATATTGATAGCCCTGTAGTGGTGGACGTTTCCTCCTGCGGAAAAAAAATCAGAGGACAGAATCATCCAAATATTACCGAATCATTATTCAACGTGATGAACCGGGCTGATGGGTGTGACTCGTATTCCAAACTTATACTGCTGAATATGGTTATAACTTGCTGCTACTACTGCTTTATTATATTACTCCAATGCACAAGCTCATTTCTCCGACAAAAAAGGATTGATAAGCTTATTCTTATCACTCTTTGTACTCGTTTCGTTACAGACTCCGTTGCCCATTCTAACGACATTCAAGTATGAAGAGTATGGTGTGTGAAAATGGGGTGCCTACACATTCCACTTTGTCTCAGTATTACAATTTTATTTTACTCCATTTTCAGGCCTAAGTCAATGTCCCGTGGCGTTCTAGAGTCCTGGTGTTATTATTGTTCCCACTTGTGGGTGGTTTCCCATCATGAACAGAAGGGAGGCCGCTAGCTTCTACAAAATGCTCTCAATGATTATCTTTTCATCTGGCCATTAATATTTCTGGAATAGAGAAACATTATTTGGCAGAATGAGGTACCTACACTTTCTCGTCGGTCCCCATCTTGTCCAACATGTAAATGGAACTCCTCTCTATCGAACTGAGTTGATGTCTGCCCTAAACAACATCTTGGGGAAGTACCAGTTGGTCCATGATAGTTTTGAAACCAGTTCCGGCCGTTCCTATATTACAATTTTAATTCTCATATAAAATTGTGGACTGCTGCCAAGACCACAGGTCTCTTGGGATCCCCCAAGAAGACATAATGACACCCCAATATCAGAGGGTAGATGGGTGCGTCGATCACTGCTGCTCTGATTACACCTTCCACATAGCGAGTTTTCACCGTTATCCTGGCAATGGGATGTTTCATAAGTGGTAGGTCCTTGGTCGCCCCTTGTATCTCCACTGTTTCTGCGGTATACTGATCTGGGTTCACCAACTGCGAACTTACAACAGAATCAAAATCCAAACCGGTATCATACAGGCACCTAATGGTGACTCCATTACATACAACATCCTAACACACTGGGGGGTGATAAGGTTCCTGCTGTCAAGTAGGTTTGTCCTTTTCTTCCTTTTTCCCCAACTTCATAGGAGCAAATCCAGCAGGTTTACTTTTACAAAATGTTATGTCATGTCCTTCCTTCTTACAATATCTGCAAAATAATCTACCTTGATGAAAAGGTTTTCTTTCATCAAGCTTTCTGTCATTAAATTGTGGGTTTTTATTTTTATGATCATTGCGTGGCCTATCAAAATGTTGCTTACCCTTGTTACCCTGATCTTTGCTGTCAAATCTATTAGAGTTTTGTGGAGCCTTAAAATTGTCTACATGCTTCTTTTTGGTGCCAGCTACCTCTGCCTGGGCTGCCTGATACCTCTCAGCGACATTAAGTTAGTCACCCAGCCTCTCTGCACCTTGTTCCATAGAAACTTTCTCAAGTCTGGAGCCATGGACTCTCTTAATTGCTCAATAAGGATCATTTTTTTAAGATCTTGGGTTTTCCCCAGAGCAGTCCACTTCTCCAAATAAGTCTCCAACCGTGCAGAGAACTGGTGATAGGTCTCACCCGACAGTAGCTTGGCATTTCTAAACTTCTTCCTGTAAAATTTACCATTCTTTTCGTATCTTAACAAAAGAGCCTGCTTTAAAATGTCATAATTGTCTTGGTCATCCTTGCTCATTTTTGAGAAAACTTCATAAGCCGTTCCCCTAAGACCTTGAGATAACTTCAGGCTCCATCTTTCCATTTCTAGCCCATAAGTTGTAGCTAATATCTCGTACCTAATTAGATATGATTCAATATCATCATCTCTCTCCACAAAATAATCTAAGTGGAACCCCATAGCTGAGTTAGAGGCCCCCTGACTAGCAGTAGCATCAGAGGTAGAGGGGCTATGACCATATTCAGGAGCATGGCCTTGCAATTCCAACTCTCTTAATCGCAGCTCTGCTCCCTCTGTAATCTTTTCTCTTCTGTTTCCCTTTCGGCAGCCAATCTCTTTTCTTCTGCTTCCCTTTGCAGTCGTTTTTCTTCAGTCTCCAATTTTCTCTCCTCAAATTGGAGCCTCTTAATTTCAGCCTCTCTATCAGCCTCTAAGGCCCTAGCCTCCTTCTCAGCCTCAATTTGCAACTTTTTGAGTTCTTTCGCAGCCTCTCTATCTAACTCTAATTTCTTCATCTCTCTAGCATCTTCTAACTGCATTCTCCTCTCTTCAGCTAACCTATGTTCTTCCCTGGCAATAAATTTATCACATTCTGAGGTGACATTGTCAATCAAGACTTGACCCTCCATGTTCATCTCCTTGGCAGTCTGCACAGCAGCAGATCTGAACTTAGCCAAATCAGCCATATTTTATCAAGCAGCTTTACAATATACTAAGGTAACTTAATAACTCTAATTTGACAACAACACTAAGCACTAACAGTTCATCCACTATTTAAATTCCACAAAAATATTTTTAATTTAATTTTATGAGATTCCCATACATGTATTTGGGGAAGTTTTTAAAAAAAAAATCCCGTAAATGAGCTACCCAAATATAGCTGGTGCTATAAGAAATTCAAATCCCGGGAGCGAGACCCCAATATATGTGGTGGATTTGGTGTTATTAGATGTTATTCCTAGTGTACTGAATGAGGTCATCTGTGAAGGTCCCTGATTATAACAAATGTTGGTTGAGTTATCAGAGCACATTGCTGCTACCACCTTATGACCTCAATCAGACTTATTCTTGACTAGTCTGTATGTTAGCTACGTCTAAATGTCTAGGGTTATGGATATATGATGTAGTGTAAGTAAAATTAATACAAACACATTTAAAGTCTAATATATATATATATATATATATATATATATATATATATATATATATATATATATATATATATATATATATATATATATATATATATATATCTAGTACTGAGTCAAAACAACAAGCACAAACAGACTGACACTCTATGAAATATCTTCTAGAAAGTCTGTGGCTGAATTTTTGGTAAAATGTTAATTTTTTACAATTTATTTGGCCTGATTCAGAATTTTCTTAGTCAGGACCAACAAACTAAAAATGAAATTTATGAATGTATTTACATCAATTTAAACACCACATTGGATCTTCTGTCCATTCAAATACTAATACTTCTTCTTCTTCTTCCTCGTTCGCCCTGAAAAGGATGGTGGTTGCGTTGTGTCTGTTTACGCCGTAGCTGTGATATCTGCACCTTTCGGTCGACACATCCGACTTCAGCACGGCATTTTTTGGGACCGGGTTTGCCTTCCCAGTTCGATCCGTACTCGCTCAGCCAGACTGCACTGCTGCAGACTGTTTCCAGGACCACACCTAAATACTAATACAATCTAATTGTATGTAGTTGATTCTATAACTAAAGGGCACTGGTAATTAATGGTATGGGTGGGGTGCTATCATCATCCCCTCTTTCTCTTTTACAATACCGTGGAATTTTTATTACAAAATCAAATATTTTATGTTACTATTTATACAGTAAGTAAAGTGGATGTACTGTTTTGTGCCGACAGATGGCACTTATCTATAATAGTGATGATGCTGACATTCTCATATCGTTCACTCGTATGACCAAGCTGACAAAGTCCCTGATATAGTATAGTAGACCTCGTGGTCCAGCAACAGTTCACTTTCTTTCACAGTAGTAAAGTCACCAGGGTTCTGGTACCCACACAGTACCAGAACAAAAAACCCTGAAACAAGGTTGTGATCCTTAATAGCACATCTACAATACTATTCCACAAGTAATAAATGGTATATTTCAATAACAGAAAAAGGGTCAGATCTCTCTGACCACCCCATTCCAATCTGAGATGAGCACTATTCTTTTCCGCCTAACGGCTACAACGCCTCTGACACTGGCAACAATGATTCTCTCCCATAGATAAGGTGGGTTGGCTTCCCACTGGCAACTGTGGAAAATCATTTTAAGTTATGCAATTCATATCAATTTTACTGCTTGTGTGCGACACCACAGGCCCTGCATAATTTCTGCATGGGGACCTCTGTATTTAGTCGTAAACCTTCCCAATCAAGCAGTATCTCATACACCAAATTTTGTTGTAATAACAAGATTAATAAATTCGTTCTTACCACAATTCAAAGAAAAATCACACAAACATACGTTGACTGGCTTTAGCATTAATTATTAAAGTTTAGCTTTGTCCCTCTGTCCAGACTGCCCAAGGCTTAAAATCACTCTTGGTACTGCTGATCTCAACGCAGCTTGCTTTCTTAATATTTCTGTATCAAACTGGCACCAAACTTGAAAAACTTGTTTGCCAATATCCCTAGACCGGCCCAATCACAGCGAGGGTCTAGCTTTTCAATTCAAATTACAAAAACAAAACTCCAAACTTCTAGGAGTGATTCTTCTAAATATAGATTTTAGCTTTCTTGCCTAACCAATACTCTCTGTCTATCCTCTTATACCCACCAATCGGATTTGAATTACTCCAATGCCTCTTTTTAACTTTCGTCCCCACTAACGTTATGTATAACGAGCAAGAACCAACAGTCTAGTCCGTCCTAACGTTAGTAAGACATATATTATTAATCTCAATAACTTGGCTAATAATTGGGCTACCTATGTGTATATTAAAACATATTTGTGCTCAGAATACACTAAGCTATCCTAATATATGAGTTTTTTATGGCTTATATTCATTTGCGTTTTAGATTTTCTAGTTTTGTCACTGTCAATCGTCAATTATAACTTTTTACATAAGTCGGCCATCTTTCCCCCTCTTTCTGTATCATTTTTTAATTTTTCAAATAAACCAACTTGTTTTGGTGACGTACAAAACTACACTACGCGCGAGACTTTAAACTGCCTGGTGTGTTTATTTCGGCTGGCTTTGCCCACAGTATTGTATATAGTAAAAGGAACCGCGTGCAGAAGCGAGAGGTTTTTTTTTCAAAACTGTGAGGTGTGATTTTGCGTTAATTATTACAATCGTTTCGTACTTACTACTAGAAAAATGTCCCGAAATTATTACAATTAAAGGCGTTAAAGTTAATGTATTACGTTAATTCAGACCGCAGTTTGGCTTCACACTTCTGGCATATCGTTAATTATAAGTTTGGCCGCAGTGTGTATGCAGCAGATCGGGCAAGATGTTAAATATTAGTTGTATGTCTCGAAACCGAAACTAAAAAGCGTGTTAGATTTTACAGCGGGATCGTTTTATAAGCTTTGCCCCTGCACTGAAGGCAGCGCTCTGCTGGCGTAGAAGACGCCAATAGTCAGACACATGCGGGCTGGGTTATTTATTATCATAGGACTAAAATCTTACTGAATTTAGCGATTATTTTACAGATTTCGCTACAATGTCTGTTAGCTGATTCAATTTATTGCATGACACTAGTTTCTATTCGCTGTTACAGTTTATTGTATTAATTAAAGTTAGATGTTTTTTTTTTCAAATCCCTCCATAAACATCTATCCCATAAGATATATTTTAAGATCTAGTGGGGTGTCCCAGACCGTAGGGTGATTCGTCATAAACGATTATTATGTTGGGTGATTTTTGTCTAATGGTACATTGGCCATGTAATTTAGAATAATTTATTTCCCTGCATTTTAGAGACATTGCTCGTAATGTGTTTAGTGTTTCTATTACTGTGGCAAATTTATGTGAAGTGGCCTGGTAATGTGTGCTCTGTCTATCTTTTTCCTTGCTGTTGGGAGCCGCTGAATGGTAAAATATACCATACTATACGTGCATAGCCAATTCCCTTTCCTCCCTCCCCCAACAAATGATCCGTAGAACACAATCATTGCCTTTATACTTGCTCTTACTTGCTTAGTCGTTCCACTTCTACCGTGAGGTGTAGAGGTTTGGAAGAGAGAGCGCTACACTATCCTATCGGCTGTCTTCCTCCTGGCCTGATTCCATTCTAGCCCTTGGTCCTTCAGAGATTGTCTAATGTTGTCCTCTTGGTCCGTTCTAGAGGTCCAGATTCCTGGCTTCTTTGTCTTACAAAGACTTGTCCGTGGGTAGCCGATCTTTGTCGTGGTAGCCGATCTTCTCCCATCCTGCATTACATCGCCAAACCATTTTAGTTGGGACTGTTCTACTTGGGTTCTGACAGGGGCTTGGTTTTTTTAGGCCATGACCGTATCATCTGGGTTGCGGACCATGTCTCTTCTTGTGACTTAAACCACCTTCCTCAGATGCGTTATTTCTGAGGTTTGGATCGGCTTTTGTATTTTGTTGTGGTCATTGCCCTTATATTTTTGTGGTATTTGCATGATCGCATAGATGGAGCGGTATACAGCCATCTTTGTGTCTTCTTGCCAACTTCTTTTTTGCCAAGGAATGCACGATTTATGGCCTGAAAAAGTGTCCAGCTGCTGCTCTTCGAGCATCTCTTCTCTGATGCCTCTTCCTTCAGTCGTCTATGACAAACTCCGAGGTATTTAACGTGGTTGACCTGCCACAGGACATGTTCTCCCAGCTTATTTCTGATGCATTATTTCCCCTCGTGATATCACCATGGTTTTTGTTTTGGAACTTCTGATGACTATTCCTCTTTTCTCCAGTTCTTCTTTCTAGGCTTGCAGGTTGGACTGAAGATGTACCTCTGATTTAGCATTGATACTTGCTCATCATCGAGTATCTTGCCATGTTTTGATTCATTTGGAACTCTCCACTGATTATCTATATTTTATTCTAGATAAGTTGTTAGTGTAGTTGTGTGATATTTCACCGCTAAAATAAAATTTTCCAAATTTATTACCCAAACTGATAACCGTACTCTTTCCTTACAATTTTTTCTTTTTTTTTCCGCCTGCGCGGCTTTTTTTTCCGCCTGCGCGGGACTAGTCCATTTAACAGGTAGGGGTTGTGGGTTAGTATTTGAGGGCTGCCACCTCGGGGGCGCATTCCCATGGTCAGTTATGACTGAAGGGGCTATTATTATTATTATTATGTATTTTTTTTTTAATGTAAAATTTTTGCCTCGTCTTGGCGGGGCGCGTCCCGTTCAACCTAGTCATCATCATCAGCTTTCAAGTCTCTAAGGAGCATTTGCTTTATACCAAGTCTTCCTGTCCTGTGCCATCAGCTCAAGGTCGTTCCATACTTTCTTCATCCTCTTCTTGTCGGTCGTCAGTTCGCTTCTCCGTGTATTCGTTGGTCTTCCTCTGCGTCTCTTACCCTGGGGGTTCCAGACATAGGTCGGCCTGGAAACGCTATAAGCAAGATTGCGCAGTGTGGAGTGTATCCTATCCATCTTCAGCGTCTTCCTTCTCATGTCTCGTTCTTCTGGCACTTGCCTGGTTTCGTGTCATCAGTTTTTTGCACATTGTAGTGATCTTGTCCATACCGCTACAATCCTTCTATTTTAGACAAGCCACCATTTAGGAGGGCGTTCCGTGGTTTCAGCGCAGGCATCTCGCGACAAGGTAGTGGGTCTGGAGACATGGTGGCGTCACGCTACAATACTACCCAGCTGTAAGTAGATGGATACCTGACTCTGCTGTTGAAAGGTAAAGAGCAGCCAGGAGGGGAGCTGGTTATAGCACTACTCTGAGATCATGCCAGGTCTGTATTATTTTGGCTTTTCAATGCGCAAATTACTGACTGTGCATCAAAAAGAAAGCAACTCCTTCTCTGCCTTTCTTCTGTCATAATATAACCTCTGCTACAGTTTTCAGGGCCTCTGCTCTGCTCTGAAAGTTGTTTGGAGAATCGTCCTTGTCGTTCACTGACAGCATTTTTTCTGCACCCAGTGCTTAAGGTCAGAAAGACGCCCCCATTTTCCATTTTCTGTTGGAGCATTATGTTTCTTGATCAAGCATTGTGTATGCATGGGTCCAGGTGTTGCGAGGGATAATGCTTCTCTATGTATTTTGTAAACAACTGTGACTGCGAAGGAATCCAAATACATCATTCAACTTTTGATAAGCTTTCTGGCGTTTTGACAGGTGGTAGCAAGCTATCAATAAGGACAACTTTAATTTCGGCTTTTAAACTGCTGAGAAGGCGTTTGATGAGATTCATCAATTGTGCTGGAAACCACTGAAAATCATCATACCTCGATTTCCGTTGTGTGTTTCCTTCGAGTTTTGTTCTTTATAATTTGTTCACACGCAGTCATCATCCCTTGGCCTTTTGACTCTATGTCTGACAAAAGTAGACCGCATAGCTTTGAATATACCCCCGCAGGGATTCATTAGAGTGCACAAGCCGTATTCAAATTTTTTCTTGGTCAGAAGATTGCAAAGAAGCACTGGTCATTTGAAAACGGTGTAAATACTTGATCCCACAGTAATGATCATTGTTCCTGTTTGCTAACTTATCATGGTTGAAAGGTAGACAAGAGCCTGTTGACGACCACTCTGCCTTCTGATCATTGTTATCTGAAATCATCCAAGACTTGGTTTTTTTTTTTTGTTTTAATGCAGAAAAGCTGTGTAAAAGTGCGTTTGTGTCGCATCTGCCCAAGCGGACCATTTCGTTCAAAAAGGGCAAATGGGACCTTATTATGAGCTACCGCCAGCACATAATGCAGTAGAAAGGAGACCCCACCGGTAGGTAGAAGCAGAAAAGAAGGTGTAACAGGCTTTCAACAAATTCCAAAGAAAATGAACTGCTTCTTCTGTCAGTAACAGTTAAGAGATAAAAGTAATAAAGAGGTCACACTAAGTCACCCTGTTATGCTCTTTCTCTCACAATTTCGTGACATCAAATGAAAAGGCGCTAAAGATGGCATACATCACAATGATCCAATTGGTTTAACGATCGTAATTAGAAGATGACCAAAAAAAATGTACATATATATTTATTGCGCTGGGCCCTAAAAGCGCGGGACTCGTAGCAAATGCTACTTTTTGCTACTACGTTAATCCCGGCTCTGATTAGGTAAATATTTGACAAGATCAGTGCATAGTGAGGGAGGGGGGACCAAGCTGCACCTACTATACATCCGCTCCAAAACCAATCTCAGCCAATCTACACGCCAACTGACCTCCTACAGCTAAATAACCCTATACAAATTCCCCCTCAGGGTCCCACCCAGCCTCTCCAACGTTGGCCCCCACACCCAGCGGTGCAAAAAATAAACAGGATTATTGCCAGTGCAGTTTTAGTTGGTATTGTGGCCCTGAAACAGGACCGTGGTAGGTGCAGTTTTTGTGGTTTTTTGTGGGCCCTGAAAAGGACTCGTGGTAGGTGCATTTTTTGGTGGGTTTTGTTGGGCCCTGAAAAGGACTGTGGTAGGTGCAGTTTTGTGTTTTTGGTGGGCCCTGAAAAGGACCGTGGTAGGTGCAGTTTTGGTGGTTTTTAGTGGGCCCTAAAAAGGAACCGTGTAGGTGCAGTATTTGTGGTTTTTTAGTGGTC
>JAMPIV010018833.1:0-310000 GCA_024509875.1 Oreohelix idahoensis
GCATAGACAGTTCCTATCTTTAACCACGTGAGTGTTTTTTTTGTTTCAAGTAACCCTAATCTGACAGTGCATATGCCATCAGAGAGAGACAGTAATAGAAATCCCACTAACGGTTTCTAAAGACTAGAAATATATATTGGGCTTTTGAGCCAGTTCATATTGCTCCACAAATTTAAATGTACATGCTGCCTGGCGGCGAGAATATTACAAGAATAACAGTAACATTCCGACAGAGATTGTGACTAGTATTGTGGTGACCAAATATAGTACCTTCCTGGAAGTAGACACCGATCTGACATTCCTTAATTCTATAATCCAAAGCTAATGACATTGTGCTCAGCTAACTTTCGTGCCTGGACAAATTTTATGCGACTTAATCAGACATTCGGAAAAATAAGAACACCCAAGTAAATCGTTCCCTGAGACAGAAAGTTCAGTACGTCTTTTGGAACTGGGGATTTCTTGGCCGAAGACTGCATTTTCGGGTCTGTGTGAAGGTCCTAGAATTATTATGTTCCCAGAGGCAGCGAGCAAAGTTGTGAGTATATATGTGCAAGAAAGGCCATGGCTGAATGAATGAGAGTACACAGGTCTGAGTGTTATTTTACCGGTGTATTATTGTCAACCATTTGCTGTCTTAACTTTTTTTTTTAACCTGCAGAATTTGTTACAAAATGCTAGAGTTTCTGTTTTTTCTTAGGTTAAATCAGATTTTATCCAACTCTGTTCATATATTTACGAGAAAGAAAGAAATCTCTTAGACTCAACCCTACGTATCTATAACTCTTTGGGCCATCATCTGTTCTCTTAACGGGGCTGTGGGCTAAACCTAGAGTAAGATCTAACGGGCTATCATCCTTGTAGCATTTTTTTTCTTGAATTTTATGACTATTTGTATATGTTTTTCCTTGATGAAATTTTTTGGTGTTGTGAGAGATTTTTTTTGATGATAATAATAAAAATCTCTCTTGAACAAAATCAGTGCGTTGGTCAGCTCGATCCCAATTATCTGTATAATCATTGTTATAGATTTTCCAAGACTGTGTGTTTAACTGTCGTCACGTGTATGTGCGTGCCTGTGAGTAGATAGAATTACATGTAATATATATGTGGTTTAGACTGTCGGACTCTGTAAAAGCCGTCGTAGAGGATAGGTGAGAGGGAGAAGAATTCTTTTCGCTTTCAGCGACAGCCTCTATACCACAGTCTATCATCTCACCACTCGTGGAATCTATTTCATTTTTCAAATTCACACTGGGACTCTCACTCATTTCAAGCTATTCAGAAGGGACCAACCCAAGTCTTAATACTCCTATCCGAAAATCTACGACAAATGTGGGCTCGTTTCCGGTTTTTGAACTTAGAATAGGAAGACGAGTACGACAAAGGTGGACTCGTCTATCTGGATTTTGAACTTAAGATTCTTTATTCTGAAATAGAGTAAGAGTGTGATGTCTTGTGAGTTTTTTATCTTTTAAAATAATTTATCCCCTAGACTAACGATCTGTTTACGGGCGTGCTGACCACACAAACTGATAAGTTTTTTTCCACAGCATTAGGAAGCATTATACATTTGGTTTACAGGTTGATTTTGTCGGAATACATGTTAATTAATGATTTTGTAATACTAAACGCTGGTAAAGTTTTGTGAGTGTATAACATTCACAAGGGTTCTGAAGCAGGAAGGTGTTTGAACTAAAGTTAAGGAGTGCGTTCGGACTATTTGTCCAGATTAATTGCCTCCCTCACCCTAACTGTCTTCAGGGGTAAACTTATAGTGGATTTTAAAATTAAGGGATTATTTTTCTCTTTAATTTTTTTCAATAATTATTTTGCTTTTCCACTGTAGAAACTTAAATTTTTTTCAGGGATTAATCTTAACTACCATTTAGTTGGCGTAGTCGTGTTTTGCATTAGGTGCTTTATTGCCGATAATAGCAGCGATAGTTAGATTTTTATTTTTGGAGGAGGTATCCCAGGGTTAAATATATCATCTTTTGATTTTTTGGTAAATTTTTTTTCTCGTAAGTGGTAGGAACCAGCGTATCCTTTTTCCTATTTTCGTTCTTCACTAGTCTCAGTCACTGACCTAATATGGCCGAGAGGGCAAAGCTTAGACAACTCCTCAGGGACGAAGCGAGAGAGGAGGGACTGGAAGGAGAGGACGCGAAAGCATTTGTCAGAGACGAACTTGAGAGATATGATGCGGAGAGGAAAGAAGAAGAACTAAAGAGGAAATAAGAAGCAGCGGAGAGGAAAGAAGCGGAAGATCGGCTATTACAGCAGAAGAAGATTGAGGAAGAAATGGAAATTCGCAGGGCGGAGGAACGAGAGAAGGTGAGACAGCACGAGGAAAGAGAAAATGAGCAACGACGACAGCATGAGCTGGCGCTTAAGACTCTAGAGTTCCAAAGCCGTGGTGCTGCCTCTACCTCCAGCAATGGTGAGTCTTCTCCTCATTCTTCCTTAACTGATCCTTCTAACACTCAATCTACTCATCTCTCTGCTATGTCTTTTCTGCTAGAATCTTTCCCCTGTCCAAATGAGAAGATTGACACTTGGCTAGAAAAATTTGAGAAAATTGCAACTCTGTACGGGTTAGAGAGGTCGCGTTGGAATATGAAGCTTTCTCAGGCGCTGAAAAGCAATGCGTATGATGTTTACGCCAAACTGGAAAGCAGCCAACAAGACAACTATGATCTGTTGAAGAAAGCGTTACTGGAGCGCTTTGAAATGAACGCTCGCAAATTTTTGCAACTGTTTCGCAACAGCCGGAAAGAGAATTCTGAAACTTTTCAGCAGTTCTCGTCTCATTTGAAGGGTTATCTGACAAAGTGCCTAGAGCTCTCGCAGCTCCCCTCTACCTATGAAGGTCTTGAGGAATTTGTTTTAACAGAACAAATAAAGAACACATTGTCTGCAGATACCCGGAGATTTCTAGCTGAGCAGGGGGCAGAAAAACTTGAAGACATCTTAGAGAAGTCTGAGCGTTACCATAACGCGCTGGCTGAACTACCGGCCACAAAGCGGAAACCGACAGAGGAGCATTTTCGAAAAAATAATCTAGATCAACCTTCTCATGCTGCGAATCAGTTTAACCACAGAGAAACTGGACCTCAAAACCCCCCTCCTGAAAAATCCAAGTTCTACAAGAACAAGTACCCCAACCACCCCAAACAGTCTGATCAACCCGACCGTCCTTCATGGCAGCGTGGCCAGAAAGGTCAAGGTGACAAAGGGAAAACCCCTGCGCACGGGACTAAGGATCAGACCAAGCACACCGAGCCGAAGCGCATCGGATGCTTACAAACAACAGACTCGCAGGAAATAATTATTGTCAGTGATTCCCAACCTGAGGGAGAGAGACCCTCTACGCGAGGTACGGTTGTTTTAAACGGGACTTCAACATATTGTTTGTTTGACACGGGACTTTCTTTTGATTGCATTGTCGCCAGACACCTAGTCAAACCCGGTCAAGAGACAGAAGAAACCGTTAAACTGTGTGGAGTTCTTAGGAGTGATGCACCAACAACGCTTCCCATCGCATTGGTGGAGATACACTCTGACTTTGTCAGAGGGGTGATCAAAGCGGCTGTTATGGACGACCCCATCTACCCAGTCATACTCGGCTGTAGATATGTGTTTATTGGGAAACCGGAAGAGCCAATAGTGGCAACAGTAACCACGAGAAGGCAAGCCAAGAAGGAACGGGAGCCTGCGCCAAATTTGTTACCCATGGAACTTAAAGAGGCGCAACAAAAGGACCCTACTTTGGAACCCTGCTTTAGGAAACTGCCCATGGCCAAGGACCCTAGACAACACGGGGACATCTTTTCTAAGGATGGCGTGCTTTATCGGAGAACGGGCAAGCCTGAACAAGGCTCTAATCAGCTCCTAGTACCGAAAAAGTACAGAAGTCAAATCCTAGAAATGGGGCACTCTCTCCCGTTTAGCGGACATATGGGACAGAACGCCACACAGCAACGTATACAGACTCACTATTGGTGGCCAGGGATGAACACTGATATACTCAGATATGTGAAATCCTGTGCCCAGTGTCAACGGGTAGCACCCAAGCACTGGACTGCCCCAGTTCCCCTGGGGCAAACGCCAATTGTGGGGACTCCATTCGAACGGGTTGCTGTCGACATCGTTGGACCCCTAGAAAGGACCAAACGAAAGCGGAGGACAGGATCTTTTCATCCTGACTTAGGGAAGTCCCCCAGGCCTCTACGGGTTTCCCTCCAGCTACGCTTTTATTCGGCAGACCTATAAAGGGGCCGCTTGAAGCATTACTTCGGTCCCTGACAGACCAGAAGGCGGATGAGACAGTCGTCTCAGCCAGTAGATATGTATCGGAATTGAAGGAAAGGCTACAGCTAGGATGGGATCTAGCAACAGCAAACCTTAAGAAAGCTCGCGCAAAGCACGCTAGACGATACAATCAAGCAGCAAAGGAGAGAGAATTACAACCAGGAGATAAAGTTTTGTTGTTGTTGCCAACCGGAAGCAACAAGCTACGCATCGGGTGGCAAGGGCCGTTCACCGTCCTGAAAAAGATCTCGAGAACCAATTATCAGATCTCTATCAAAGGAAAGGAGAAGGTCTACCATGTGAATCTACTAAAGAAATACTTGGAAAGACCAGTGCCATCCTCCGAACATCTCCTGGCCATCGCCATAGCTACAGAGGATGTCGAAGATGACGATAGTTGCATGGAATATCCTTTGCAACAAACTGAATCTGTCGAAGATGTAAAATTTGGGGACACTCTCTCTGAAGCACAACAGACAGAAACGAAGGCTTTACTGAACCAGTACACGGCGGTGCTAACGGATGTACCTGGACGAACACATCTCGTAGAGTTCGAGATGAAACTTACAAACGAGACCCCTGTCCGAATCAGAGTTTACCCTATTCCGTATGCGAAAGCTGATACGCTACGTGCAGAGATAGACAAGCTACGTAAAACAGGAATTATTAGTGAGTCTACGTCTCCCTATAGTGCAAGCGTAGTGCTGCTACAGAAGCCCAATAAGGAAGTTCGGCTGTGCATTGATTACTGACTACTTAATACAGTAACGGAATTTCAGCCGGAACCACTCCAAAGCGCTTCTGAGCTGTTTAGCAAGCTAAGCAAGGCACGGATTTTCTCAAAGATTGACTTGAGTAAGGGTTACTATCAGATACCAGTCAAAGAGGAAACTAAGCCTTTGCTAGCTTTCAGCACCAGTGAAGGACACTATACGTTTAACGTGATGCCTTTCGGATTACACAACGCACCAGGAGTGTTCACAAGGATGATGAGAAAGCTGCTAGAGCCATTGCACAGTCCACATATCCACAATTTTATGGATGATATACTAATTGCAACGGACACCTACGAAGAACACATTGCTACGGTCGAGACGCTCCTCATGAGACTACAGGAAACTGGACTCACAGCCAGACCTAGCAAATGTTTAATCGGCTTTGAAAAACTTGACTTCCTGGGGCACACCATTGCTCACGGTGCTATGTGGCCAGTTGCTAAGAACATCGAGAAGATACGTGCAGCGAAGAGGCCAAGGACGAAGAAAGAAACACGATCGTTCCTATCGCTATGTGCTTACTACCAGAAATTCATCAGAAACTTCAACGGTTTAACAGCACCCCTTACGGACCTTACGAAAAAGGGGCGACCGGAGAAAGTTATCTGGGATCCTAAGTGCGAAGACGCTTACGTCACGCTCAAGAAGCAGTTGTCAGAATATCCAATTCTGCGACTGCCGGATATTACCAAACCCTTCGTACTGCGCGTCGACGCATCAGGGCAAGGCATCGGGTCAACTCTGCTTCAGGCTGGCGACGACGATCCCAACCAGCTATTCCCAGTGGCATACGGCAGTCGTAAATTGAATAAGGCAGAGCAAAACTACTCCACAGTGGAAAGAGAATGTCTGGCATTAGTTCATGGCATAAGAAGGCACCATGAATACCTTTACGGAGTGTCATTCACGGTGCAGACTGACCATGCCCCACTGGCGTTTCTCGGGGCTAATAAGGAATTTAATGCGAAAATAATGCGCTGGGCATTGCTGCTAAGTGTATATTCCTTTAAAGTCGAATACATTCCAGGGAAACAAAACGTTGGGGCAGACTTCATGAGTAGGACTTGCAGAGAGATGGAGGGGGAAGACGAGAGGGAAGAAGACAGACACCCCGAAGCTACGGTTATAGGAAATTTAATTCCATAACGTAGACATGGAGTGCTTCCATATCTTAAGGGGGGACGTCCTGTCACGTGGGTTTTGATCATTAAATTGCCTACATCTTCTTCCTATTCTCTCACCCGCATCCTTTTATTTTATTATCTTTCCGTACTTGTTTTTCCTGTATTTTTCGCATCACTCGTTGCGAAAAATATATTTCTTTCCCATCATCGTTTTTCTTTCTCATACTGACTAGTAACCTTATTGCATCAGATGTCAGTCGCGCAGATAGCTGTGAATATACGGTTCTCGCCAGACATACGTCTGCAGTTTCCCCGGTCAGAGCGCGGCCCGACCAGATTTCTGGGCCTGGGGTGTGAGAAATTCGTTTCGCTGGACATAGAGCAGACTTTTGGTCTACCATTTTTCACCTGTCACTAGCTTAAGGTGTCAAACCCGGCATCTGTACGACGCAGTTGTAGACGGTTGTCTGAGATTTGCAACTGACACGCGCTTTTCCCGGTCAGTTTGTCAACGCAGGTGCGTAATCGCCCGGTGGCAGTTACGACACGCCTCTAAGTATAACGTAGCTGTTATGAGAAGGGGAAGAGATCGGCGCGGGGGAGATAGTTCATCCTTTGTCTGTTTCAGATATTAAACCTAGTGTGAAACTTTATTTTCATTCTTTCTCAATATTCGCAGTAGACAGGTGGTTCGCGAAGAGTAGAGCTGTATAAGCGAAGTTTCTTAGTTTGTTGCGACAATTTGTCGAACTTCTAGACTTCCATAAATATAAGCGTATAATTCTTAATTGTGCGATATCCTGTAGTGCTGTGTTTGAGGTAAATATAGATATCTAGTTCTGTGAAGTGATTTAGTGTTAAAATCGCCGATTTCATTTTAAACTAGTTCTGTGTGCAGAGTGAATATTTTGATAGTTTGTTATTTCTTTAATCGTCGAGTTGCAGTGGAAATACAAAATAAATTATATTTTTAGCTTACTAAACAAGTAGCTGAAATAAGTTTAAATTAACTGTTAAATACTCAGTCGAAACTGTTTTAATAACTAACTTATAAAATGCTAGATGCTACATCAGTGAATATTGACGGAATACGAAGATATTCCTGATGATTGATTTTTATATAACTTACTTTACGGGAAGTTTTAAATATAAGTCAAGCTGTAGGCTTGCTATTTAAAATGTAAGTTATAATGAGTACATATATGTAAATTATTTGATATGTGTTCTTTCTTTTATATAGTGAAACGGTGGTACCACCTTTCCAGCGTTTAGTAAAGAGACATATTTGTGGGAAGCATAGACAGTTCCTATCTTTAACCACGTGGGTGTTTTTTTGTTTCAAGTAACCCTAATCTGACAGTGCATATGCCATCAGAGAGAGACAGTAATAGAAATCCCACTAACGGTTTCTAAAGACTAGAAATATATATTGGGCTTTTGAGCCAGTTCATATTGCTCCACAAATTTAAATGTACATGCTGCCTGGCGGCGAGAATATTACAAGAATAACAGTAACATTCCGACAGAGATTGTGACTAGTATTGTGGTGACCAAATATAGTACCTTCCTGGAAGTAGACACCGATCTGACATTCCTTAATTCTATAATCCAAAGCTAATGACATTGTGCTCAGCTAACTTTCGTGCCTGGACAAATTTTATGCGACTTAATCAGACATTCGGAAAAATAAGAACACCCAAGGAAATCGTTCCCTGAGACAGAGAGTTCAGTACGTCTTTTGGAACTGGGGATTTCTTGGCCGAAGACTGCATTTTCGGGTCTGTGTGAAGGTCCTAGAATTATTATGTTCCCAGAGGCAGCGAGCAAAGTTGTGAGTATATATGTGCAAGAAAGGCCATGGCTGAATGAATGAGAGTACACAGGTCTGAGTGTTATTTTACCGGTGTATTATTGTCAACCATTTGCTGTCTTAACTTTTTTTTTAACCTGCAGAATTTGTTACAAAATGCTAGAGTTTCTGTTTTTTCTTAGGTTAAATCAGATTTTATCCAACTCTGTTCATATATTTACGAGAAAGAAAGAAATCTCTTAGACTCAACCCTACGTATCTATAACTCTTTGGGCCATCATCTGTTCTCTTAACGGGGCTGTGGGCTAAACCTAGAGTAAGATCTAACGGGCTATCATCCTTGTAGCATTTTTTTTCTTGAATTTTATGACTATTTGTATATGTTTTTCCTTGATGAAATTTTTTGGTGTTGTGAGAGATTTTTTTTGATGATAATAATAAAAATCTCTCTTGAACAAAATCAGTGCGTTGGTCAGCTCGATCCCAATTATCTGTATAATCATTGTTATAGATTTTCCAAGACTGTGTGTTTAACTGTCGTCACGTGTATGTGCGTGCCTGTGAGTAGATAGAATTATATGTAATATATATGTGGTTTAGACTGTCGGACTCTGTAAAAGCCGTCGTAGAGGATAGGTGAGAGGGAGAAGAATTCTTTTCGCTTTCAGCGACAGCCTCTATACCACAGTCTATCATCTCACCACTCGTGGAATCTATTTCATTTTTCAAATTCACACTGGGACTCTCACTCATTTCAAGCTATTCAGAAGGGACCAACCCAAGTCTTAATACCCCTATCCGAAAATCTACGACACTACCGAACTTTGGACCTACCTGCTGCGTGGAGTAGGGGAATTGCATGGGCAACAACTTGATCTCCACATAACTGTGCCCAAGCTCGTGCCCTGGAGAGGACACTCTAGCTTCACATTATAAGTGTCGGCATAACACTGGAAGTAGCAGTTACCGGATGCCTTCAGGAAACGCATCTGTCAGGCTCTGGAATTGTGAGCAAGACATTCTATTGGCAAGGGAAAGACCTTAAAAAAACTAGAGAACACGGAGTAGGTTTTGCGGTTAAAAAATCGCTAACTTATATGGTTGAACAAGGTGAGAATGGATCAGAACGCCTGTTAACGCTCAGCCTGCAAAGTAATGCAGGTCCCATCACCCTTGTCAGCGTGTATGCTCCTGCTCTGTACTTTGCCCCAGAAGCTAAAGGCGAATTCTACGAGAATCTAGCAGCAGTCATCAAAAGCACACCTAGGCAAGAACAACTTGTTCTCCTTGGTGACTTCAACGCAAGAGTGGATGCCGATAATGTTTCATGGCCTTCATGTCTTGGCAGGTTTGGTATTGGCAATATGAATGAAAATGGACTACGGCTCTTTGAGTTGTATGTTCAACATGACCTCTGCGTGACCAACATCTACTTTCAGGCAAAACCCCAGCATAAGGTGTCATGGAGACACTCACGATCCAAGCGCTGGCACCAACTGGATCTGATTCTTATCAGAAGACCAATTCTCAAATCCGTGCTCTCTACGTGCTCGTAGGAAGGTGTAGACTGTGATACAGATCACTCCGTGGTTTGGTGCAAAATCATAGCACAACCAAGAAAACTCCATCGTGTTAGACATGAGGGAAAACCACGCAACAATACCAGCAAGATTCCAGACCCTGTCATGATCGCTCAATTTACCACGACCAAGAAAGCACTCAGTAGCCCACAGCATGGTGATACTGTTACAGGGAACTGGGAGCACCTGCATTCAACATTCATAGTACGGCGCTTGCTACCTCTTGGTAAGAAGACAGCAAGGTCAAATGATTGGTTTGATGCGTCATCAGATGTGATGACACCTGTCATTGAAGCTAACTGCAGTGCTGAATCGAATACAAACGTTCATCGAGTGCGCTAGAACTCTACAGATCATGAAGGCTAGGAAAAGCAAATTCCAACAAACTGCTCGACGTTGTGCAAATGATTATTGACTCCAGCTCAGCGAGAGCAGCCCGACTGCATCGCAAACAGATGTAACCGGGAAGACTCCTGAGGGCAAACGGGAAATGATAGAGGTCCTATTTCAATAATGGTCTAAAGGAAGTAATAAATAGAAATATAGATGGGGGTTCGGATGAGTCTTACATCCCTTGTTTAAGTAACAGAGTTTGTATCTTGTTTGTCTGTTGAAGCGGGGGTGAACGAATTGAGTTTCACGTGGGTTTTAGTGTTCGGGTGAGTGTTTGTGAGCGAAGGTTCTGTTCTGGATGGTTCGAAAATAGTTATAGTAGTAAATCGTGGTTTTGGATAAAATCAGTTGGTTCTGAGTCTTGACGGAGTGAGCATTTGTCCGCAGAGAGTTCGAGCATCGTATGATATCACCCAAGGTATCTGGGTTGATCTGCGGTTTGCAGAAGATACAAGATCATCACGAACTTCACTCCATGCCACTCTGGTCGAATGACAGTGTTATGTATCTGTGAAATGACAAGATGTCAGTATATATTTCATAAGGAAGGACTGTGTTGTGTTCGTAAGACCAGGTGCGTTGAAAGTTATGAACCTTTTTAGTTGGAGTGAAGTACAGTAGACAGGCAGACAGTCGAGTAAGCAGAATGAGCTTGGTAAACGTAGATCCCTGGCGGTAGGCCAGTTTTCTTAACAGAGATACGCCAAGATAGCTACAGATAACTATAACTGAACATTGAGATAAACAGTTTTAAGTAGGGAGATATTGACGGTATAGCAACAACAACAGTGGTTGTCAACTTGTGAACACAATAGCCTCTAGAGACAGTTTATACAGAGTGAGATAGAGAGTGCGTCAGAATGTTATAAACTGAATTTCGTTGTACAAGTCGCCAGCCACATGAGGAAGGCTGGGCATGTTATTGAAGTCTGTCAAGAGCCAGCACCTGGCATATTTTACATGTTTCTATGTAAATAAAGTTCTACCTGTTGAGTTATGAAGCCTGCTGTCATCATAGTTCATTTTGTCAACTGTTGTTCAGAACGAAGTCGTCGTATGTGAAGATTACTTACCAACTAATACAAGCAGTCTACTGATCGGGCTGTGATACGAAACCTAACATACGATCAACACAAAGTAGAAGTATAAAACAATAGACAAGTTAGTCAACGGCCACACAGACAACACTAGACAAATTTATGACGGTACCAAAAAAATGTAAAACGGCACCACTAAGAACCACTAGCGGGGAGAAACTAACCGATACGGGTAAACGGATGGCCAGGTGGGTCGAGCACTACACTGAGCTTTACATTAGAGAAAATACCGTCACGCCTGCAGTCAAATGCCTGCCGACTGTGGAGAAGCTGGATGCTGAATCAACATTGGAAGAACTCAGCAAGGCCATTGATAGCTTGGCCTCTGGCAAAGCACAAGGCAGTGATGGGATTTCTCCCGATTTAATCAAAAGCTGTAAGAGCACACTATTACATCCCCTGCATACGGTGCTGTGCCAGTTCTGGGAAGAGACAACTATCCCTCAGGACACGCAAGATGCCAATTTTGTAACACTATATAAAAAATAAAGGAGACAGAAGTGATTGCAATAACTACAGAGGTGTCTCTCTTCATAGTATTGTTGGTAAGGTTTTTGCCAGTCATCTTAATAAGACAATACAAGTAAGCTGAGCTGGTAGATTAACAATAGACATGATCTGTTCTCTCCTCCAGCTTTAGGAAAAATCAAGAGAGCAGAAAAGACCTTTAAATATCGCCTTTATAGACCTCATAAAGGCATTTGACCTGGTTAGCAGGGATGGACTCTTTGAAATCCATCTAAAAAAATGCTGTCTCACTAAATTGATGGAAATGATAAAGTCATTCCATGAAGACATGAAAGGAACAGTCCAATATGCCGGAAGCACATTACAGCCCTTTGATATACGCAGTGGCGTTAAATACGGCTGCGTTCTGGCTCCGACACTCTTCGGAATCTTTTTTGCCTTGCTCTTGAAACATGCATTCAGAAATGCAACTGAAGGAATATGCCTTCACTCTAGGTCTGATGGCCGACCGTTTAATTTGCAAAGCTGAAGGCAAAAACAAAAAGCTGAAGGGTCACTATTAGAGACTTGTTATTCGCTGATGACGCTGCAGTCGTCACTCAGAGTCAACAGGAGCTTCAGAGCTTGAGTTAATCGCTTCAACCAAGCATGCAAGGACTTTGACTTCACAATAAATCTAAATAAAAACAAATGTGCTGGTTCAGGATGTGGGTGTTGCACCAGTTATCACTATCGATAACTATTAATTGGCAGTGGTGCACCACTTCACATATCTGGGGTCTACCATCAACGACAAACTCTCTCTGGACACAGAAATTGACAGCCGCGTTTGCAAAGCTGCAGCCACCTTTGCTCACCTCACAACACGTGTTTGGGGAAACTCCAAACTCACAACGAAGACTAAAGCTGCGGTAAATAACGCGTGCGCCACCAGCACACTTTTATATGGCAGCGAGACTAGGACAACCTATGCTAAGCAAGAAAGAAGGCTCAATACTTTCCACCTACGGTGTCTACGCCACATCTTCGGTATTTCGTGGAAGGACAAAGTAACAAATGTCGAGGTGATGTCACGTGCTGGCCTTCAAAGCATGTATACACTGCTTAGACAGCTCAGACTACGCTGGCTTGGCCATGTCCGCTGCATGGAAGATGGCCGCATCCCGAAAGATATCTTGTACAGACAGTTGTCTGGCAGAATGATGGCAAAAGAACAGTTAATCGGCCGCAGATGAGGTGTGCAAGAGAGACATGAGGATACTGGACATAAATCCAGCAACCTGGGAAGATGAAGTTGCCAATCGCACCAGGTGGCGATGCTCTCTACGGCGCCACCTCAGATTGGGAGAACAGAAGCTTTCACTGCAAACAGAAGAGAGGAGAAAACATCGAAAAGTGCACCAAGAAAATAAGCAGCAGAGGGCTGTCATCTCGGGGACGCATTTCCATAGTCAGCTATAACTGAAGGGGCTATTATTATTGTTATTACTGTTTTCCTCTGAAACGAAGGCTGGCGGTGTTTTATTTAATATCAGTCCAGGTGGAATCAATCTCTTCAGTCAATTTGTCAACTTAAAAGATTCTTGTCTTTAGGATATAACTGCTGGACCTCCAGTTCTTACAATCCGGGATTTGGGGAAATCAAATTTTGTAACTTTTCCGCCCGAGCATCGATAGTGACCGCTCCAGCTCCGCTTCCGGGTCCGACTGAAGTTATATTTTTTTATACTTTGAAAAAATAAATACACGTAACTATAAAACAAATTGTCAAACAATTTAATTGTCTATTAAGCTAGAACTAGTTATTCATTATTTTATTCATAATTAATTCTGAACAAAATAAATATATAAAAAGTATAGCTGCAATCAAATCATCGTTCATGGCCTATCGTAGATCATTTAAAATTAAAGCCTAAAGCAGCTACCCTACCACTAATCTTGAGTTGTTGGCGTGCTTGAAGTGACTCAACACACAACCAGTATGTTGTGTGGTCTGTGTAAACGGCCTCAAAAACATATTTTTACTTTTATTATACCAAAAGATTTCTTTCCACCCCCCCTCCCTCCCTTTTCCCCCTGGTCTTTCCAAAATGAACTCTCGAATAATCATTACAACTGTGTATCGCAGAAACCCGCCGGTGTCTTTCCTGTTTATCCAATTCTTTTTTCAACTTCATAATCTTCTGAAGAATTCATCATCACCATTCCCTTTTCACTCATTTTGAGCGTTGGGACGTGTGGCACGTACGGCACTTTCTTCACTCGACTTACAGCTGCATTGTTTGAGCTCGCCATTCACTTTCTTTTCCAACTTTATGTCGTCGAGTTCTTATTTGCTTTTCCCAAAAGCCCCAATTTAGGCCATTCAAATTGATATGTAAAGACACCACTGAGATCTATTTCAGTATATCGGATATCAGTCATACGGGAAGATTTGAATTTATTGTTGATGCCATAGCTAACTTTGTTTATACTGTTATCGCAATCAATTGTTTCTTGCTATGGCCTTCAAAAAATTAATAAACGAAGAAAATATTATATCTGTTCATGATGTACCTGCTTGTGATATACTTGTAATAATATTTAAGACTACCACAGAAGCCTAGACTGATTAATTAATTATTATTGTTTGATAACTAATATATGTAAACCTGAAACTTGATGGAAACAAAATGATTTGTTTTTAAATAAATTTGACATTTAACAACATAACATTTCTTATTTACACTATTCCGGTACTGCTAATATTTAAATCATACAAATGTATTGTTATTCGGAGTCTAGACCAAGTTGATCTGTCATCACACAATGGACTTGCTTACAATCTCTACGTTTACAAGTACTGTATATGCGTGCTACTAATCGCATTTTGTGATGTAATTATATTTTAGGAACTGCAACAGCGTCACTACATATTTGCCGCGTAATCTGTATGCCGGGGCTGCTAACAGATTGGCATTTATCCTACAAAACGTCTTAGCCAAAGAATCATTTCTCATTGTCGTAAGTTTATATTGGTGCAACTACAACAAAAGCTGGGGATGGCCTATGAAATATTATCAAGAAGGTCTCCAGAAATTGGCTTGTTAAGAAAGAAAGAGACCTATTCGAGATGAGGACAAGAAGAAGAGAATACGAATGCTCTCCACTACATAGCGTTTTCTAGTAAATTATGGAAAGTGTTCTATTTCCCCCCGACCTTAGCTTCTGCCCTTAGATCTCGAAACAGAAAAAGCCACCTGCCTCAGATAAATGTAGAATTTTACCTATATGTAAGCATTTAACACCGGCAGAACGAGTGATACATTAACGAAACAGAAAATGATCAAACGGTTATTGGGTTTATTAATTAAATATTTACACATATAGGGTTAATAGAGAAATAAAAAGTGATGATTGTGAAAGACAATTCACCCACACACAGATGACATATAAATAATGTAGTTAGTTAACTTTGAGAATGAAACTACGTGAAGAGAGAAATGATGATGTTATATATTGAGTGTTGCCACACTGATGTCCAATCTACACTTTCTATGTGTCTCTTAATGCTCCTCCACTGTATGATGATACACATGTATGCATAGACTGTCCAATTTAGGTGCACAGTATGTTGTGTGGGTTATCTCCAAGACGAGGACGTACTGATGAAAACGTTTGCAGTAATTAGAACGTTGACGATACACAGTGCTTCAATTGTTTGACAATCTCTCTCTAGTGTTGACAGTTGTCTCAAAAAAGGATTGTGGTCTGATCTCTGAAAGGCACTGGCTAGACTGATCACGAAATGATCTTCGAATGTAGACACATCTACGGGTATGTACTGTTGATTCATAAAATATGCTTTGGAGTGAGTTGAACTTGATATATGTATATGCACTCAACTTGTAAATATAGAATCTTGATTCATAAAATATGCTCTGGAGTGAGTTGAACTTGCTAGCTATATATGCATATAAACTTGTAAATATGGAATATTGATTCTTCTTCTTCCTCGTTCGCCTTCAGACCTCCACATTTATGACTCTAATAAAGGCAGTAGTCAACTCAAGGTTCCCGATATCTCCAAACAGTTTTTGGTTGATAGAAATGGGTTGTTGCCATATGCTACTCCGTTCATTTCTGTAGGTTGGGCAGTACTGCAGCAGGTGTTCGACTGTCATCGGGCTGGTACCGCAGGTACAGAGATCTGTTGCACCAATTTTGTATTTGTGGTATAGATGGTATCTCAATCTGTTGTGTCCAGTGCGTAGCCGGAAAATGATGACCTGTTCTTTCCTGGATAGTTAATGATATTGTGGTGATATGAGAGGTTATTGGTGTTACTCCGCTAAGTGTAGACAGAGTGAGGTCAAGATGTGTAAGTCCCTGAGTCTAATTGTTGATTATGTGGTATTCTCAGGGTACCTAACCGCTACCTCTCTGAGATCTCACTCTGGGAAATATTTTCTGGGTATGTTATATGGCTACGTGTCTAGGGTAATGCAGGAATAGGGATGTGTCAATAAAACAAACACAACAGTAACTCAATATAATTGAATGAAGTAAGACTGTGTGTAAATTTATATAGTTATTTTACAATTTTTAATATTCCTGAACCTCAATTTTCTGGAACAGGAATTTTCAACTCAAAAGAAATGTTTCTTTGTGTACAAGTTTAAATAAATATGGAGGACATCTTGTCCATAAAATGATACATCTAAAATATCAATATGTTTGTACTCCCTAAGGGAATATTTTAACACTGGATAAGAAGTATGGAGGCCGTAAGGAGGCAGCCTCTCCACCATGCAAAGGCACAACAGGCCAATCACCTGTTTGTCTTAAACTATGATTACGAGCAGTACAAGAGAGAAAACCGGACTGATTCTAAAGTCGACGAACTGGAACGGACTACGGACTACGACTTATGGAACTTGGAACACAAGAAGTATAAATGGGAAGGAAGAGGAGCTGATGGAAGAGATGAGGAAAGCAAAACTAGAAATCCTGGCTATAACGGAAACGAAGAAAAAAGGACAAGGAGTCATGGATCTCGATGGCAACACGTTGCTCTACAGTGGTGTACCCATATCTGAAAGAGCTAAAGGGGGCGTGGGTTGCATTGTGGCCCAAAATCAAAAGATAGTATCAAGGGATGGAACTTTGTCTCGGAGCGCATTATGGTTGTAAAACTAAAAGAAGGAGAAACCATAGTCAACCTGGTCATAGTGTATGGGCCAAATGAGGATGAGAGAGCAGAGGTCAAGGAGGGATTCTTCGAGCTGCTTCAAAGGACAGTGGATGACTGCCTAGATGAAGTTATCATGCTCGGAGATTTTAATGCCAGAGTTGGAAATGACCATGCTAGATGGGGTGGAGTTATCGGAAGATATGGAGAAGATACTCTCAATGACAATGGAAAGCGACTCCTTAGATTCTGCAGTGAGCAGAATCTGATCATTACAAACACAAAGTTCCCCCATAAGCGCATACATGCATACACTAGATGTGAACCAACCAAGAATGAGAAGTCAGTGATCGACTATGCCATTGTTCGGAGAAGCTCATTCAGATATGTCCGAGATGCAAGAGTCTGGAGGGGGCCAGAGATTGGAAGTGATCACTACCTGCTAACAATCAAACGAACAACTGAAAGAGTTGCTCAGGCTAGGAACTGCCCAACATCACGCAAGAAACCAAGTAAACGAGCAGGAGAAATGAGCATTAGGACCTACAAGCTGAGAGAGCCAGAAATTAAGACCAGATATCAGGGGCTTATTGCTACAGCAGTGAGCAACACAGAAGAACGACCTGATGACTTGGAAACCCTCTGGAATAAATTCAAGGATATCATAAAGACAGCTGCTGCAGAAGCATGCTGTGAAGTCCGACTTGGGAACCAGAGAAAGAGGACACCTTGGTGGACAGAGGAAGTCAAAGAGAAAATAAGAGAGAAGAAAATGGCATGGAAACAATACTTAGGAGCTAAAAACACAACAGGATAAATGGAAAAATATAGAGAATATGTGACACTCAGAACAGAAGCAAAGAACAAAGTAAAAAAAAGAGGTAAAGGAACCCGTTACACGCCCATTTAGGCATATTGGGAATATGGTGTTAGGCCCATATTATCTTGACCGTCGGCACACGAGGGGTGATGTGGTCGGCATCACGCCGGCCGCCTTAAAGAGTAGCTTGGTGGAGCCGTTTGTGGCCTAAAAATTTTTCCGCCTCATCTGGGGATCGAACCATAGACCACTGCGCTAGGAAGCCAGTGCACTAACCACTATGCTACAAAGAACAAAGTGCTAGCAGCAAAACAGAAGTCCTGGGAAGAATTTGGAGAAAAGCTAGAAAAAGATGCACAAGAAAACCAGAAATTGTTCTATAAGACCCTAAAGAACATGAGGAAGGAAAAACAATACCCTCTCAAATTTACAAAGGACAAGCAAGGCAAATTGCTTACTGCCCAGAAGGAAGTAATGGAAAGATGGAAAGAATATTTCTCAGAACTCCTGGATGGTGAGCATGGTGAAGCATCAGAAATGATAACCACTAGCACAGAAGAGAAAACCAATGATGGTGAAGATGACATAAAGATGGAAGAACTGAGGGCAGCACTAGAGAAAATCAAGATGGGCAAAGCAGCAGGGCATGATGGTATAACACCAGAAATGGTTAAGTACATGGGAGCATCAGGCGACCTATTACTCCTAAAGGTCCTACAGGCAGCATGGTGCAACAAGACCATACCAAAGGATTGGGAGATTGCCATCATAACACCAATTTTCAAAAAGGGTGACAATCGACAATGTGGAAACCATAGAGGCATATCCCTTCTCAGTGTCCCTGGTAAAATCTACTCTAGAATCCTAGAGCAGAGACTCCGACGCCTAGCTGAGCCACAATTGGATGAGGTCCAGTGCGGATTCCGAGCAAATCGAAGTACTCAAGACCTAATCTTCACACTCAGACAGCTGAGTGAAAAGGCCCTTGAGTATAAGAGTGAGATCCATCTTTGTTTCATAGATCTGGAAAAGGCGTTTGACAGGGTCCCCTGGAGCAAACTTTGGGACTGTTTGGCAAGGAAGAATATTCCAGCACCTCTGATTCATGCTATACAGAGCTTCTACAAGTCTTGCAGAAATTATGTGAGGACAGCAAACCATAAGTCAGAAGAGTTCAGGACCACCACTGGTGTAAGACAAGGTGATATCCTATCACCTTACCTCTTCATACTCCTTATGGACGATGTCATCAAGGCATGTAAGGAGAGAACAAGAAAGTATTCAGTGGGGTACTGGAAGATGAGACAGGTCTATATTTCGGAGCTGGCATTTGCTGATGATGTTGCCCTGATTGCTAAATCAGAGGCACATCTCCAATCCAACCTGCAAGTCTGGAAGGAAGAGCTGGAGAAGAGAGGGATGGTCATAAGCAGCTCTAAAACAAAATCCATGGTGATATCACGAGAAGAAAGAAAACATCAGATTAAGTTGGGAGAACAGGTCCTGGAGCAGGTCGACCACTTTAAATATCTCGGAGCTATTATAGACCGAAAGGGAGGCATCAAAGAAGAGTTGGCCACTCGAAAAGCAGCGGCTGGTAGACTTTTTCAGGCCATAAATCGTGGATTCCTCAGCAAGAAAGAGGTTGGTAAGAAAACGAAGATGGCTGTATACCGCTCAACCTATGTCCCAGTCTTGACATATGGATGCGAGTCGTGGGCAATGACTACAACCCACAAAAGCCAGATCCAAACCTCAGAAATGAGGTATCTGAGGAAAGTGGTTGAAGTAACAAGAAGAGACATGGTCCGCAACCAGACGATCCGTCAAGGCCTAAAATCCCATCCGCTGCAGACCCAAATAGAACAGTCCCAACTAAGATGGTTTGGCCATGTCTGCAGAATGGGAGAAGATCGGCTACCACGACAAGCATGGGAAACAAAGAGCCAGGGATCCAGACCTCCAGGACGACCCAGAGTCCGCTGGGAGGACAACATTAGACAATCTTTGAAGGACCGAGGACTAGAATGGAACCAGGCCAGGAAGAAGACAGCTGATAGAATGGTCTGGCGCTCTCTCTTCCAAACCTCTACACCTCACGGTAGAAGGGGAACGACTAAGTAAGTAAGTAAGTATAAGAAGTATGTCAATGATGGGAGGGTTAGTGTGTGTCATCATGCCCCCCTTTAATTTCTTGTATTTTACTGGAATGATAATGTTGAGTCCTCAAGTGCCACTTATAATGGACTTATCTTAAAACCTGTCTGTGATGGTGGCTTGAGAATCTTTAAGAACTACAAATATTTCAGAGTTTCCCTGGATGATGATGTGACAAGAAGCTTGCAGATATATATGAAGCTCTCTCTGTGCCCACATGTGCTGAATTTTCAGGGGTTATGTCACTTTTCAATTTGGCAATTCAACCCTGAAATAAGAAGGTTATTGTTACGTGCAGTCTTTGATATCTTACAATATTATACATTGGTATACTTGTTATGTTCGCAAATATTTTGTAAACAAAATAGTGCTTAAGGGAAAGTCATTATTGAGTTACTTCCCTTGAAAGTTGTGTCGGCTCTTTCGATCGAACTCCGCGGATGAGTCCAGTTTTCTGCGATTTATTCGTTGTTTGGGTAATAATAGATTGTTCTTGCTTCAGAATATCTATGGCCTGAATTTATGTGTATTGTTTGTCTGAGTAGGACGAGTCTGTCTTATATCTGTATATCTTTACATATCTAAGTCTAACTATATGTTCTGTTGTCTCTAGAGAGGTCAAAGGCTATTCGGCGGATGTGTCGCTAGAGTGTGGTGTGATTTGGCTTCGTCCTGATAGGGACTGTGTTTTCTATGTCGGCTTGTCGCCGGGAAAAAGTGATCTCAGTATTGGTGGGGAAAGTGATAGTCGTCTAGACCTATCGTGTATGCTTTGCCCCAGTGTTTATTCGTATTGCCAAGAAATGGCAGAATCATATTTCTGATACCAAGGTAATAATAGACACTCTTATGAACTCTCGTACGAAGCCACCATTTTCGATAGGTACGATTTGAATGTCTAAGAGAATATATTTGACTCGATGAAAAACGACTTCGATTCCTAGCAGCACTATATCCTGTAGAATGCAGTCAATTGTTCATGATCAAATCTACAGAGCAATGAAATGTTTTATGAATGACTAACGTTAGGACAGATTCATTATCTGTATCCAAACGTGAGTGACAGCTCACGAGTGAAGCCATCTTGGAACCAAACATGTAGTGACTTTCAAGAAGAGAAAAGGGATGCCCGTATTATCGCTTGATTAGTCCAGAGATCACTGCTACACATGAGAACCCTTTATTAGCGGTTCAATATTATTATATGGAAAAATATGTGCTGAACATTATGTTGGAGAATCGTTGCTAAACGAGATTAGGTTTAGAAGCCATCTGAAATATTGTTTATAAGCTGACGTGCTCAGTCAGTGAAGTCAGATGATATATATGTATGGGCGATACTGAGGGCTTGGCTACTGACAGTCCCTTATACTCTTATTCTACATGAGTGCCCATGTAACATTGCAAGACCATTTATCCACTGTACCATGATGTATTATGCCAACCTGTGATTTGTCACTATCTGTGCTGTCGAGTGTGTACGTCCAATTAAACTTTAGAAAAGGTACACAGTCGTTGGTGTCGATGACTTCCAGCCATACATGAGTGTGAGAAAAGAACATTTGTCAACACCACGAACCCTTATTATCATTCGCACATTATACACTCAATCCATGTCTACACACCACTGCGTAGGTCAAGTTGACATTCCATACACTACAGTGGAGCAAACAACACCATAGAGATCTTATCAACTGATGATGATGATGATGTCTGCTTTCATCCACTTATATCTATCTTTTGGTGGATATCATTAACGGGAATAAAATAACAACTTTATCAGTTATGTTCCCCTCTTTATATCATATCTATAATATCATTCCACAATTTTATCAATAATACATTTAAAAGGAGGGTCAGCTAAGTGTGCCAACCAATTGCACCAAACCCTTCTTTTGTTTGACCATTTTTCTTTCCAGTGTTTTCATACTGTTCCCATATGGCTGCTACGCCAATGACCCCTTAAGCATTGTTTTTCTTCCATAGAATCAGATGGGGTATACAATGTTCTTCTTGTGACCTATTTAATATTTGGTACAAACATCCGATGTAGGTTTTCATGTGTTATTTGAACACTAATGCTCTGCAGAAAACTGCTAGTAGCTTTTGGACTTACAGTCGTAATATTTTATGGCATTATTCAAACATTTCTACACATTTCATTTCACTTTCCCAATAGGGACCCAAAGATGCAGCAATAGAGAATGCAGTCAGCGACCCATTGCTTGACTGCTTGCGTCAGGGTCAGCGAACCAGAGCTGACCAAGACCCTACTCCACCTCCAGTGGTGGTCCTGGAAACAGGCTGCATCACTGCAGTCTGGCTGAGAGAGTAGGAATCGAAGTGGGAAGGCAAACCAAGTCCCAAAAAATGACGTGCTGAAGGCGGATGTGTCGGCCGAAAGGTGCAGATATCGCAGCTTCGCTGTAAACAGACACAGCGCAACCAATGTCCTTCTCAGGGCGAACGAGGAAGAAGAAGAAAACTTTCCCAATAAATCTGCTTTTGGCACATTCCTACTTGGTTGTCGTAGTCTTCTTCCAATAGGCAATGTCGAACAACACAATTTTATGGCGCACTATCTGTGTGGCCTGTACATGCTAATAAAATATCAATAAACTTATTTATCTTACCGCAAGTAAAGAATAAAACACACAATCACAAGATTGACTGGCGGTTAATGGTTCAGTTCAGACCGCTAGAGTCCAGACGGCAAAGGCATTCAATCTCAATGCTTTTCATCTGATCTCAATCTGGCTGTGGTTTTAGTTTTTCTCAAATGGCGGACTATTCCGGCAGATAGTTAATTTTATTGTCCCCTCCTAAACTACAATTAACCAATCAGAAACGCGTTAAGAAAATTTAACTGTTCCGAAGGCTATCAAATTGAGCAGTTCAGAAGTGTGTTTGTTCGTCTGTCTCAATTTTATTTATACAATATCTTTGTTATTAATGGGTCGATTTTTAATATTGAAAGTGATTATTAAATAGACAACTGTCCTCTATCTTCCTATATAGGTTTCTTTTAATTATTTATCCCCTTTTATTTAAACCCTCTTTATTTATATAAAAATACATTATCTAAGTTTTTTTTTCTAAGCTTGCTGCCATTTTAAACCACCTCCACTCTCCCCTATTAAGACGAAGTACGAAGTTGGTAAGTGGCCAAAATTGTACGGCGTTCGTTCATAAATAATTGGGAAGGGTAGAGCGTGTGTGTGTTTGGGGGTGGCACTTTTTACGCTTGGTGTTAGAAAATTTCAACCTTTTTTTTAAATGTGGCGGTTAGATTTTACTATGGTCTTGAGACATTTTCAAATACTGTAGCTATTAATAGATTTTAGGAGGACGTTAGTTACTTTTCAAGCGGTAAATTTGCCTTTGGCCTTCAGACCAAGGTCAAACATGGAAATTATTTATAGATTTTTAACGTGGTAGTAGAAAATTTCATATTATTTTGTCCAATTTTTAGCGGTAGGTTTTACCTTGCCCTTGACAAATTTCAAACATAGTAGTAGTGTTATAGGTTGGAAATTTACGTTAACTAGATTTTTGAATCGGGGAAATTTGAGCGGGGTGTCACACAGAGGACTTTACTACAGATCTCCCCTGTTAAAAAAGCCTGCACCACTAGTGCAGCTTTATGATCTGTGTTACAATCTCGATCAAATTATGTCCAACTAACTCTATTATTCCTTAGTGTTATCCTGGTTTACTGCAGGTGGGTCATTCAAAGTAGGCACTACTCAGGAAATTTGCCTCGGACCGCTGCAATCCAGAGATAAAACACCATGTTATGTTAATAAACAGCTGCAGGTTCTACTGCCTGTCAAATGCTGATTATCAATCAATATTCACCATTACTCTTCTCTGAGTCTCTCCAATGACATGTCCAGAGGTTTTAGATGTCCTTCAAGGTTGCAATAGTTATGAGAAGAAAATCTATAAAATGGTGATATTTGAGTTATGTAGGGGTCCCAGTAATTTCCTCATCAGCTTGGATATAACACTCGGAGTAATTTCTAATCCAAAAGCAACATATAAGTTCTATGTGCCCCTCCGAAATGTTCACAGCCAACACTTAGTCTGAGCTCAAGCTTGACTGGAATTTGGAAAAACTCTCTACTAATATTTAGGTCTGACTCTTTAATCTGCCATTCAGATAAAGGCCATATTCACCAGCTGTTTTCTTAGCACAAGAAATCAATTCTCCCTTAGCATTTGCTATAATATTTGTGATCTCAATCCAATGTCTGTACAATACTTCAAATTGGACTGTATAGGGTCGGTCACTACCACTGTCACCGGTGCCCTTATAATGCTAAGTTAATATCCGTATTGTGAAGTGAGCTTGACATTAGGCAATCTTGCCAAACGCCCGCTCCCCACTTTTCTAAAGTTAACATTTAGTTTCGGTTTCAATGTTGGCCGATTAACCTCATTTCTATTTTTAGTCAGTTCCACGAATTGTGATCCAAGTTGGGCCGGGGCGGACTGGGCTGTATGTTCTCTTCGTACCATACGTAGTGTTGCCAGTGTTACTGGTCTATGGGAAGACTGGGGGTGAGAAGGAGCATGCCTATTCTCTATGTCTACCTTATCATGTTTATTTTTATTTTCAGGCCCATATTTATGATTGCCACAAGGCTTTTCTCTGTCCTGAGTATTATTTTCTTTCCACCGTGTGGAATGTACCTTGCTACACTGGTCACAGGAATTAATATACTGATAAATGTCGTCAGCTACACCTGGCCAGAAAAATCTCACTGATATCCTTTGACGGGTGGTGCCAATCTTCTGATGTCCACCGTCTGGATCAACATGTGCTTGTGCCATAACTTGTTTCCTATACCTCAATGGCAGTACTAACTGTCCATATCCTTTAGGTCCTGCTCCAGCCTTCCTGTAAAGCAGTCCATCCTTCAAATAAAATTGTCCTTTTCTGGGGTTGTTATGGCTATTTGACAATTTTCCAAAGCAAGGTTTTACTGTTTTATCTTTTGCCTGGGCCTTTCTCATCTCTCTCGGATGAATATTAAGTGGTGGTTCCTCCTCCTTACTAGGGGTCGACCTGACCTGGAGCGTGGCCATTATCACAGGTTTTATAGGACTCCCTAGAAAAACATATTTCTTTCCTAACACCAGCGGGTAATTAGGGTCCTTACACACTGCTGCTCTAATCACTCCTTCCACGTACCTAGTTTTGACATTTATCCTGGCTACGGGAAGTGTCATGGTGGCTGTATCCTTTAATGCCCCTTGTATCTCCACTTTTTCTGTGGTATACTGGTCAGGGTGCACCAGGGTTGCACTCACAACTGAGTCATATTCCAATCCTGAATCGTAAAGGCACATCACCTTATTGCCATTACACTTTACTTCTTCAAAGATGGGAGGATGAGGAAGTTCATGCTGCCCTGTAGACAGTTCCTTCTTTCCCTTGTTTCCCACTGTTATCATGCATGCAGCGTGATATGGAGGAACTTTCCTACCACATTCAATTGTATTATGGTTGTTCATCCTACATATTTTACACCATTTATTTTCTGGTCTGTAGGGTTTCCTATCATTTACTTGCGGGTTTCTGTTTCTAGGATCAAATCTAGTCCTATCACATTCTTGTCTGAATCTAGATGGTTGATCCCTACTATTAGTATACTCATCTTGGTCTTGTGGGGTTCTACTACTTTCTACTGGTTTCTTTCTGATACCAGCCACTTCTTTCTGGGCTGCCTGATATCTCTCAGCAACATTGAGAACCTCACCCAACATCTCTGCACCTTGTTCCATGAGAAATTTTCTCAGGTCTGGAGCCATGGACTCTCTCAGTTGCTCTATCATAATCATTTCCTTCAAATCTTGGGTTTTCCACAGAGCAGTCCATTCCTCCAAATAGGTTTCCAATCTGGCAGAGAATTGGTGGTAGGTCTCCCCAGACAGTAGCTTAGCAGTTCTAAATCTCTTCCTGTAAAATTCCCCATTCTTCTCATACCTAATTAATAGAGCCTGTTTTAAACTGTTATAATCTTCCTGATCCTCTCTGCTCAACTTTGAGAACACTTCATAAGATGTTCCCCTAAGCCCTTGGGATAATTTTAAACTTTATTTCTCCTTCTCTAACCCATAATTAGTAGCTAGCCTTTCAAATCTGTTTAAGAATGACTCAATGTCATCCTCTTTCTCCACAAAAGGATCTAAATGGAAGTTCATGGCTAAATTGGAGGCCCCCTGGCTTGCAGTAGCATCAGAGGTAGATGGGCTGTTACCATTTTCTAAAGCATGGTCTTGCAGTTCCAGTTATCTTAATCTTAATTCATGTTCTCTTTACAATCTCTTCTCTTCTTTCTCAGCCTCCCATTTCTTAGCCTCCCTGTCAGCCTCCAATTTCTTAGCCTCCCTATTAGCCTCTAATTTCTTTTCCTCTAACTGTAACCTTTTTTATTTCAGCCTCCCTATCAGCCTCCAATTTCTTAAATTCTTTATCTGCTTCTAATTTTAATCTCTTCTCTTCTTTATCTGCTTCTAATTTTAATTTCTTCTCTTCTTTGTCTGCTTCTAATTGTGATCTTTTTTCTTCTGCTAATCTCCTATCCTCCCTCTCAATAAATTTGTCACATTATGAGGTTACATACTGAATCAGAACTTGCCCCTCCATACCCATTTCTTTCGCCGTCTGCACAGCAGCAGATCTAAACTTGGTCAAGTCTGCCATCTTTTATATTATACAAAATTTATGAATCTTACAATATAAATTACCAAATATGACTAAAGTAGTTAACTATAGGCACTGACAACTCATTCAATTTCCACAACTGATTAATTTTAATATTTTTTATAACAATGGGGATACCCTGGGACTATGGTATTAATATACTAATCCCGGACGAGCCCCCACTATGTGGTGATATGAGAGGTTATTGGTGTTACTCAACTAAGTGTACACAGAGTGAGGTCAAGCTGTGTAAGTCCCTGAGTCTAATTGTTGATGATGTGGTATTCTCAGGGTACCTATCCGCTACCTCTCTGAGATCTCACTCTGGGAAATATTTTCTGGGTATGTTATATGGCTACGTGTGTAGGGTAATGCAGGTATAGTGATGTGTCAATAAAACAAACACGACAGTAACTCAATATAATTGAATTAAGTAAGACTGTGTGTAAATTTATATAGTTATTTTACAATTTTTAATATTCCTGAACCTCAATTTTCTGGAATAGGAATTTTCAACTCAAAAGAAATGTTTCTTTATGTACAAGTTTAAATAAATATGGTGGACATCCTGTCCATAAAATGATACATCTAAAATATCAATATGTTTGTACTCCCTAAGGGAATATTTTAACACTGGATAAGAAGTCTGTCAATGATGGGAGGGTTAGGGTGTGTCATCATGCCCCCCTTTAATTTCTTGTATTTTAGTGGAATGATAAGGATGAGTCCTCAAGTGCCACTTATAATGGACTTATCTTAAAAGCCTGTCTGTGGTGGTGGCTTGAGAATCTTCAAGAACTACAAGTATTTCAGAGTTCCCCTGGATGATGATGTGGCAGGAAGCTTGCAGTTATATAAGAAGCTCTCTCTGTGCCCACAGGATCTGAATTTCCAGGGGTTATGTCACTTTTCAATTTGGCAATTCAACCCTGAAATAAGAAGGTTATGTTCCCCTCTTTATATCATATCTATAATATCATTCCACAATTTTATCAATAATACATTTAAAAGGAGGGTCAGCTACGCGTGCCAACCAATTGCACCAAACCCTATTTTTGGTTTGACCATTTTTCTTCCAGTGTTTTCATACTGTTCCCATATGGCTGCAACGCCACTGACCTTTTAAGCATTGATTTTCTTCCATAGAATCAGATGGGGTATACAATGTTCTTCTTGTGACCTGGTAAATATTTTGTGCAAACATCCTATGTAGTTTTCATGTGTTATTTGAACACTAATGCTCTGCAGAAAACTGCTAGTAGCTTCTGGACTTACAGTCGTAATATTTTATGGCAATATTCAAACATTTTTACACATGTTATTTCACTTTCCAAATAAATCTGCTTTAGGCACATTCCTACTTGGGTTGTCGTGACCCCAATTTCTCTCCCAATAGGCAATGTCGAACAACACAAACTTATGGCGCACTATCTGTGTGGCCTGTACATGCTAATGAAATATCAATAAACTTATTTATCTTACCGCAAGTAAAGAATAAATCACACAATCACAAGATTGACTGGCGGTTAATGGTTAAGTTCTGACCACTATCGTCCAGACGGCAAAGGCATTCAACATCAATGCTTTGCATCTGCTTTCAATCTGTCTGTGTTTAAATTTTTCTCAAATGGCGCACTATGCCGGTAGATTGTTAATTTTATCACCCCATCCTAAACTACAATTAACCAATCAGAAACGCGTTAAGAAAATTTAACTTTTCAGAAGGCTATCAAATTGAGCAGTTCAGAAGTGTGTTTGTTCGTCTGTCTCAATTTTATTTATACAATATCTTTGTTATTAATGGGTCGATTTTTAATATTGAAAGTAATTATTAAACAGACAACTGTCCTCTATCTTCCTTTGTAGGTTTCTTTTATTATTTGTCCCCATTTTCATATGGGTAATTTTTAAGTAATTATTTGCTCCTTTCACTGAACTAAAATATTAGTAAAATAAATGTTTCTAAGGCCAGATAATTTATTATAAGGGAAATTCTTATGGTATTATATTTAACAATATTAACGCTACAATTCAAGACATCCCTTTTATTTAAACTCACTTTATTTATAAAGAAATACATTATCTAAGTTTTTCCAAACACACCGATTAGGCTTGCTTTCCATTTTAAACAACCTCCCCTCTCCCGTATAAAACGAGGTGACAATGTGGTTAGTTGCCAAACTTTACGGCGTTCGTTCATAAATATTTGGGAAGGGTGGAGCGTGTGTGTGTGTTTGGGGTGAGACTTTTACGCTTGGTGTTAGAAAATTCAAATCTTTATTTAAATGTTGGCGGTTTGATTTGACGATGGCCTTTAGACAAATTTCAAATGCTGTAGTTATTAATAGATTTTAGGATTACTGTTACGCACAAATAATTACTTTTTTCCAAAGTCTTTGTATGATCGTTTTTCGTATGTATGATCATTATTTGACTGAAATGCATGTTATATATATTTTATGGTCAAAGGGACAGAATCCGATATATCGATACTGCTATTTTTTATGAGTTTACCTCCTCTTGTATAGAGACACGTTCGGTCTATAATGTCTTGAACGAAGCGTGACCATATCTCCTTATTTGGTAGTATCAGTCAACTGTTGTAGATGTTTGAAACCTTTCTTAACGCTTCTGTTCATGTCCATAAAAGGCGCGACTGTGTAAGACTTTTATCTCGAATGTTCTTAGAATCGTCTTATTGTGAACAGCGACTCAGAGATTGTCACTCTGCGCATGTCTCGACTTGGTTGTCGTTTGTTGTTCCGCCCAGGTCGGGCAGTTGAGAAATGGACTGATTAGCGAGCGGACGCGACTGCGTCTTGTGATTCTCTGAGGGAAATACATTGTCTTTGTGAGTTAGTTAGCTAACTAGACTATTTCCCCGTATTATTCAAGCCTGCCTGGAGGCATATGTTCATGGTTGATTTTCCGAAATAAGGTAATTCCTCTTGTATCGAACTTTAGGCTATCATCTAGAGGTTCGTCATTTTGTCGCCTTTTTGCTCGCCTGTGTGATTCAAAATGGAGAGGTACTTTGACTAGGATTAAGTCACCGGTATCTTTATACCTGAACTAGTTATATATCTATGGGTCGCTCTAGACCAACAAGACTATTGTCTGTGTTCCAGGATTCGTTATATCAGAGATCACGTCCAAGTCAGATGGTTAGACTTAGGAAGGTTATAAAGGTCGAGCTGACCTGTAATCCATGTATGCTACTCACGTGCAGACAGTAAACGGACGTATTGTATACATCTGATCTGCTAGCATCAGGAAGGAATAATTATTATTGTCTATGAACATTAAGGATCTGCAGCGGACCACGGTTGCAGAAGTTATATGTATTATTTATCAAGCTTCGCTATGATATTTGTTTTCCATACAACTATTGAGTATTGACTTCTACATGACTGTCAGTTAACATGAGTTTGAATGCTGCATTCGTTATACTAAGCTGATGATAACATAAGTATCATGACTGTTTTGTGGCGTGCAATAAATGGTATAAACCTAAAGCGAAGTTACCATTTTATGACTCTACACGTCATGTTGCCTGTGGTGTACCCTGTGAACTGTTCTACTGCAACACACACAGCAACAATCTAAACCAGATAAGACACCCACATCTTGCATTGTAATACCTGGTGTCGATAGAGGTGGTAGTTTGACGGCATCCTAATTCCACCCTTATCAATTCATGGTGGCCAATAGTTGGTTTATTCTGGTACCAACTCTCAAGGGGGTCAACAAACCCAGACATCATCAGCAGACTACAAGACAACATTGCAGTTGCTATTCATCACCTTTGATGAAATTTTTTGAAAGACGCAGCAGTACTGACAGTTGTTGATATTTTGAAACTACCCGGCGCTGCTCGGCGATATTGAAGTTTGTCTACAAATAGAAGGACAAGTACCGAGCGAATGGATTTCCTGATCTGTTGAGAAGAAGGACAAGTGCCGTAACAACTGTTCCGGTCTCAGAATTACTGTTGCAGATTCAGAAGGTCAAGTTCAGAAGCTGTTTCCTGTCAGAAGCTGTTTCCTGTTAGAAGCTCATTTCCTTCGTCATGGCAGTTTACGAGAGCAGATATGGATCAACGTTGGATCATTGTCCTAAGAATGCTGATCACATCCTGATCTGACCTGTGCTGACGTTGTGGATACATAGAAGTTAAGTGGCCTGTTTTGTTTGTGAACTGTGCCCTTATGTTCTAACTGAGCCTTCTGTCTATCACATTTTTCGCACTCTTTATATGTTTACATGTTATATGTTATTTGGATTTGTATTTATATGTTTATATTTCTGCGGGTTTTCTCGGTTGGGCGGTGTCTTTCAGTAGATGATACCACGTCACAGAGGTTCTACTGTTAGCGTTTTCGTTAGGGACTGTGCGAATTTCCTATTGTGAAATTTGCTAGCGACAATCGTTGCTATATCTGTTTAGTTGTGACGAGTTGTGCTTTATTTTCGTTTTTTGTATATTTTTTTTTGTTTTTCTCTTTCTTTCTGTTTTTTAGTTTCGATTTCAATTGTTTGTATTTGTAGGTCTCCTCTTTTCTATTATTCAGTTCTTCACGTAAATTTTTGTATATACTGTAGCGTCATTTGTTTGTCATATCTTCGCATTCTGTCATCATATTCTTTTTAGTTTCGCTGTTTATTTATTTGACTTATGCGAATGTTTTCGTATTGTTTGATCTTTGTTATTGTTTACATTGACTCTGATCTTTGTTATTGTTTACATTGACGTTGATCTTTGTTATTGTTTACATTGACTCTGATCTTTGTTATTGTTTACATTGACTTTGATCTTTGTTTTGTTTACATTGTTGGTACTTTGTTATTGTTTACATTGTCTTGTTATTGTTTGCATAGTTCTTGCATAGTTAGCTTTCACTATTGTTACATATATGCTCATGCACTATTGATCTATAGTGCACTTATCATAACTAGCTGGTGGTTTTTTCCTTATGCACTGTTGTAGTGCAGTTATGATAAATAACTGATGGTTATGCACTGATTTGGGTAGTACACTGATAATTAAGAGGTGACTTGTGATATTATTGTACAACTGATAATACAAATTGGTGTCAAGTCTTGTTTCCCACAGAGATTGGAGTGAACATAGTAATTATACAAGCACTTTATTAAGTCTTGTTGCTATTAAGATTGAAATAAGATAATTAATTATTTCAGGTTCTGTACTCACATTTTAGACATCATGTCTACATTTGAGTACTTTATTGAGCAGGGTAAAGCCCTTGGGAAGACAGGTGATAAATTAGAAGAATTTGCGACTGTTCAATATGCCAAGGCATTGAAGTCGGAGGAAAAGAAAATGAAAGAACTAACTGAACAAAAGAGAATAGATGCTGAAAATTTAAAACTGCAGATGCAGGTAGATGAAAAGAGATTACAAATGGAAATGGAAAAACAAAAAAGAGAAGCAGAATCTCAGGAGAAGAGACTTCAGGCTGAGCTTGAAAATAAGAGACTTGAAAAAGAAGCTGAAAATAAGAGACTTGAAAAAGAAGCTGAAAATAAGAGACTTGAAAAAGAAGCTGAAAATAAGAGACTTGAAATAGAGGCTGAAAATAAAAGATTAGAAAAACAGGCTGAGGCTGAAGAAAGAAGGTTACAAAGAGAGTCTGATGAGAGAAAAGCAAAAATGGAACATGAAGAAAAACTCTTAGCTTTGGAGTTAGAAAAGTTGAAATTATCTAGTAATGCTAATGATGCTAATAAGGTATCATCTGCTAATAAGTCTAATGCTGTTGATTTCAAGCTTAATTTACCAGCATTAAATGCTTCAATTGATGATATAACATTTTATCTAGATAGATTTGAAAGTGCATGTAAGGTGCATAATATAGATAAAACATTATATGTTTATCATCTGTCCAAGATACTTAGAGGTGATGCTTTGACTTTGTTGGGTATGGTAGATGTGCCTGACAAGAACAACTATGAGGTTGTCAGGGCGGCATTGTTAAAGAAGTACCAACTTAACGAAGACGGATATCGTCTAAAATTTAAAAACATGTTACCAGAAACTGGAGTTGAATTCTCAGAATTCATCTCAGGCATACGTCTTACTTTTTTACGATGGGTTGAGCTTTCTAAGACAGAAAGTACATTCGAAGCCCTCATGGACTTACTTCTTAGAGACAAGGTTATGTCTTCTGTTAATGAAGCTTTTCTTTCTTTTCTTCATGAGCGTAAGCCTAAAAATATAAAAGAAATGGAAGAATACTGTAGCCAGTATGTTACTGCACATCCTCACATAACCATTAGCAACTCTAAGGTAAAAGAAGGTCTGCCAGTTGCTTCGGCAGCACCTTATGGCCCGAATTTTATGCGTAAATTTCAGGGTAGCCAGCAAAATTTCAATAAAAAGAGTAACCGTAATTATGCCCAGAACCATGGTAATCAATTTCAGGGAGATTCTTCTTCCCAGAACTGGAGACAACCTAATATTACACGGTATTCTATTCCCGGTAACTTTAGAAATTTTCATAAAGGTAATCGGTATAGAGGAAAATATTGTTTGCAGAGACCTCAATACCAAGATAATAGAGGTTCTCAACAGCATAGAGATGGTAATGACAGTTATGGAAACTGGAACGCAAACCAGGATAAAAATTACAGTAGGGACTTTAATGATAATTGCAGAGGCAATAATGGTCGCGGTAGATCGCAACAGAAGAGAAAAAGATATCAACAGACAAACTCTGTTCAACAAGAATCTCAGGGAGCAGATAAACAGGTTAATAATGATAAAGACCATAATGCTATCGGATGCTCATCTTTTGACTTTGGTAGGGCAAATAAATGTATCCAATGCAGTACTTTATTTGATCCGAAAACCATTAGTACTCTAAGCTGTGGTCATCCTTTGCCCGCTCTTCCTGCTAATGTTGCTCATGATGGGAGAGGTTCTCTTATATTACATAAGGGGCTTGTAAATAGTAATCCAGTCTCGGTGTTGTTTGATTCTGGATTACTACTGTCGGGGTTAGGCAATCTCTTGTAGATCCATTCTGTGCTACAGGAAAGGTCATCAAATGTGTCACATTTGGTGGCACGTTGGAAAAATATCCTACTGCCATAATACATATTGCTACTCCTTTCTTCACGGGAGAGGTCCACGCGTGTCTACTTCCAAATCCTATTGCGGACCTTATTATTGGTCGTATTCACGGAGTTAGGGAATGTACCCCACAGCAGATTGCTGTTTGGGAAGAGCAAAACATTGAAGCTACCAATACGGTGGTCACAAGAGCACATGCTCTGGATCCACCTCAAACTTCATTAACTAATAATGATGAAGTAAATGAACAAAATAGTCACTTGACTATTACACGTGACTCATTTATCAAATTGCAAGAAGAAGATCAATCGTTACAAAAATTCTTCATTCTAGCAAAAAAAAGGTGATCCTAATCAAAATACTAATAGAAAATCTTGGATTTCTATGAAGAACGGCGTACTTGTACGTATGGTACAAGACTCGACTACATCCACTCATTCACAAATTCTTGTGCCTAAGAGCATGAGGGTGCAAATATTGCAACATGCTCATGACTCGCAATGTGCTGGACATATGGGTTTTTCCCGTACAAAGTCGAGAGTTCTTGCGGCTTTTTTTTGGCCATTTGTGAGCAAGGACATACGAATGTACTGTCGCTCTTGCAAAGTATGTCAGGAGGTCAAATCTAAAGGACCACGACATGCTGCGCCTATTCAGGCTGCTGACATTCCAATTCGCCCTTTTCAAAAAATGGCAATAGATATTATCGGTCCTTTTAGAATTAAGTCGGCTAGAGGGCATCAATTTATTCTTACATGTGTCGATATGTGCACACGTTGGCCAGAGGCAATACCTCTCAAGAGCATCTCAACTGCTGATATCGCAGACGCTCTTTGGCTGATATTTTCTCGCTTGGGTTTTCCCGGAGAAATATTGTCAGACCATGGCACTCAACTGATATCAGACACTATGTCACAGGTAATGTCTATGCTACATATAAAAAGGTCTCTCAGCAGTATCTATCACCCAATGTCTAATGGGTTGGTCGAACGTTTAAATAGGACTCTAAAAACTTTACTGGGTAAAATAACTGAGGATCATCCTCAGGATTGGGACAGGGTCTTACCCGCGGCTCTCTTTGCGTATAGAGAGGTCCCCAATGAACATACGGGGTTTTCCCCTTTTGAACTTGTCTTTGGCGCGCAACCGCGCGGCCCTATGTCTTTACTTCACGATCTAATCACTGCCGATAATATTAGCGATGAGACTCAGTCTTCTTATGAGTACGTCATTGCTCTTAGGAAAAAAATCATTGAGGCATGCAGACTAGCAACTTCGTCTTCCGAATTTGCTAAAGAAAAGGCAAGGCAGTTTGCGAATAAGAATAGATCTCTACGACAACTTTGTCCAGGTGACAAAGCTCTCGTTCTACTTCCTTCAAGGGAGAACAGACTTCTAATTGCATGGAAAGGTCCATATGCAATAGTCTCCAAAATTTCTGATGTCGACTATGTTGTCGATATTGATGGAAAGCATAAAACTTTCCACATAAATATGCTCACGGAATTTCATGAAAGACCAGACTATTTGCAGCCTATTTTCCAGGCAACGGACAATTCTCAAGTACCTCATGGTCAATACTCATCGCTGTCAGTTATACAGGATGAGGAAACTACTTTTTCTGATGTCAATCTTCCTCTTTCTATGGTCCCACTTTATTCTACGGAATCTTGGAAAAACGTGACTGTTTCTCCAAATCTTTCCGCTGAGGAACATCGACAAGTTTCTTCGATGTTGCAAACATTTCAGGATGTTCTTACAGACATCCCGGGACACACACATGTCATTGAACATGACATTGTGCTAACTGATCATAATCCTATCAGAGTCAGACCCTATCCAATACCTATCCATTTCCAGTCTCAAGTCGAGGAAGAATTGGATGAAATGATACGTTTGGAAATCATTGAACCATCCACTTCAGCATACTCTTCGTCTATGGTTATTGTTCGAAAGAAGGATAATAACATTCGCATTTGCGTAGATTATCGCAAATTGAACCAAGTTACGAAGTTCGACGCTGAACCTATGCCTTCATTAGAAGAGCTACTCAATAAACTTTCTAATTCTAGATTCTTTACCAAACTAGATTTGTCTAAAGGTTATTGGCAAGTCCCGCTAACTGAACGTGCCAAACCTTTTACAGCTTTTTCTACACCTAGGGGTTTATTCCAATGGAATTTCATGCCTTTTGGTCTTATGAACGCCCCTGCTACATTCGTACGCATGATGCGCCGAATTCTCGCATATCGTACAGATGTCATAGCATATCTAGATGATATCTGTCTATTCAGTGATTCCTGGGAAGATCACTATTTGGGTTTATACGAATTACTGTCTACTCTTCGCGAGTATAACTTGACTGCAAAACCCTCTAAAGCCTTTATAGGATTTAGTGAGATTTCTTTCCTAGGTCATCGTGTTGGTCATGGTCTTTTAAAGACAGAGGACCACAATGTTTCAAAAATACTTAACATTTCGGTCCCTAAGACAAAGAAACAAGTAAGGAGTCTATTAGGTTTGATCCAATTCTACGGACGATTCATTCCGAATCTGTCCTCCATTATGGCACCGCTTTCTACTTTATTGAAGAAAGGGTCGCCTAATTTGATCCGCTGGTCAAAAGAATGTCAATCCTCATTGGACCAGGTTAAAGACCTATTTTCATCTCTACCTATTCTTAGGTTACCTACTATTGAGAAGACTTTTGTTCTTCGAAGTGACGCCTCGTCAACTGGGATTGGGGCAGCACTAATGCAGGAGTATTCTGATACTCTGCATCCGGTGATGTATATCTCTAGGAAATTAAATGCTGCAGAAAAGAATTACTCGGTTTTTAGACCGTGAATTATTGGCTATGGTATGGTCTATTCTGAAGTTACAAAGATTTCTTCTAGGCGCACATTTCATTGTGGAAACCGACCAGAAAGCGCTTACTGCTATTCAGAGCAAAAACTTGAAGAGCTCGAGGTCCACTCGTTATGCCATAGCTCTTCAACCATTTCATTTCTCGGTTCGAGCTATCCGTGGTTCGGATAATGTAATGGCGGACATTCTGTCCAGATGCCCACACGATTCCACATGATTCTTCTGTCATATATATATTTCCTGATATACAGTCCAATGTTATAATGACATGTTGGTAGATTTTTTTTTTCTCACTTTTTTGAGGGGGAATTTATAACATTGTTCCATGTAATTATCTAAGAAGGCTTAGTTAGTGATATACGGGCCAAAAGATCACTCGGCCACATTTAAATAAATTATTTTCAGGATTGTATTGAGAGATTTACCAGTTGTCTTTAAGATTTGTGTTATTGATATTTTCGCAGCACATCATTGAAGATGCGAGATTGTGTCCATTGTGGAACTTTGAGTATATCAAGTCCTGTCCTAGATTGGGAGCGGATGATGTCCACATCTTCTTCTATTGAATGGTTTATGTCAACGAAGATCAACACATGTATTACTTATTAGTTACTGATGCATTACATAATGTAATAAAATAGTGCGGTATATTAATATATTACACCGCTATTTGCAACACATTGTATGATATCATAATAATATATTTGATTTCATATATTGGTATGAGAATAATTTGACTTTTATTATGATGTTGCCAGCATTGTGGTTTGTGTTGGTGGCACCTTCCTGGGATATATACGCGTATACTTAGATAAATTTTTCTCTAAGGACCTGGGATATGATCTCAGTTTTGCTCCAAGTGTTGAGCTATTTTGTTAGGTATATCCGCGCATCATACGTGCGTTAGGAGCCTAGATTTTTCCGGCTCCAGGATTTAAAAAAAAAATGTTTCATTTTTTTTTCCCGGGAGGGTGCGGTAATGTTACGCACAAATAATTACTTTTTTCCAAAGTCTTTGTATGATCGTTTTTCGTATGTATGATCATTATTTGACTGAAATGCATGTTATATATATTTTATGGTCAAAGGGACAGAATCCGATATATCGATACTGCTATTTTTTATGAGTTTACCTCCTCTTGTATAGAGACACGTTCGGTCTATAATGTCTTGAACGAAGCGTGACCATATCTCCTTATTTGGTAGTATCAGTCAACTGTTGTAGATGTTTGAAACCTTTCTTAACGCTTCTGTTCATGTCCATAAAAGGCGCGACTGTGTAAGACTTTTATCTCGAATGTTCTTAGAATCGTCTTATTGTGAACAGCGACTCAGAGATTGTCACTCTGCGCATGTCTCGACTTGGTTGTCGTTTGTTGTTCCGCCCAGGTCGGGCAGTTGAGAAATGGACTGATTAGCGAGCGGACGCGACTGCGTCTTGTGATTCTCTGAGGGAAATACATTGTCTTTGTGAGTTAGTTAGCTAACTAGACTATTTCCCCGTATTATTCAAGCCTGCCTGGAGGCATATGTTCATGGTTGATTTTCCGAAATAAGGTAATTCCTCTTGTATCGAACTTTAGGCTATCATCTAGAGGTTCGTCATTTTGTCGCCTTTTTGCTCGCCTGTGTGATTCAAAATGGAGAGGTACTTTGACTAGGATTAAGTCACCGGTATCTTTATACCTGAACTAGTTATATATCTATGGGTCGCTCTAGACCAACAAGACTATTGTCTGTGTTCCAGGATTCGTTATATCAGAGATCACGTCCAAGTCAGATGGTTAGACTTAGGAAGGTTATAAAGGTCGAGCTGACCTGTAATCCATGTATGCTACTCACGTGCAGACAGTAAACGGACGTATTGTATACATCTGATCTGCTAGAACATCAGCGACGGTTGCAGGAATAATTAGCTTCGCTTATTTGTCTATGAACATTAAGGATCTGCAGCGGACCACGGTTGCAGAAGTTATATGTATTATTTATCAAGCTTCGCTATGATATTTGTTTTCCATACAACTATTGAGTATTGACTTCTACATGACTGTCAGTTAACATGAGTTTGAATGCGGGGAAATTTTTGAACGTGTTGTCATTCAGATCCACTTTACGACATATCTCCCCGGTTTGAAAAGCATGAACCACTAGTTCAGCTTTCACATCTGTATGTCAATCACGTTCAAATTATGTCCAACTAACTCTATTATTCATTAGGGTTATCCTGGTTTACTGCAGGTGGGTCATTCAAAGTAGGCACTACTCAGGAAATTTGCCTCGGACCTCTGCAATCCAGAGATAAAACACCATGTTATGATAATAATTAGCTGAAGGTGCTACTGCCTGTCAAATGCTGATTATTGATAACTATTATTCTTTCATCTGTTGAATATTCTCTAAAGTCACACTCTACTGCAGCCACACAGGCTAATTATAAATATGTGTGCTACTGTTCTCCTGTCACTGTGTAGAATGTTGCAAGTGGGTGTGTGATGGGGTAGACACTCACACCACAAGGCACGTACATAATAGTCATAGAATGGTGTAAACGCCTGGTGACACTTAATGACGATTTATTAAGGCACGGCACAATCACGTTTACATTAATGTACAGTTTGCATTACAACACGAACACGTTGGCATAAATATAAAGTCCACAGTGAAAAGTACAAACTATCCCCAGCGCTCAACAGACTGCACACTCGGCAGTTAACAATAATGTCAGCGCTATAAATAACAGCTTCTTAACAGCTTCATAATTCTCCACACTGCAGTTAATCAAATATGGCCTGTCCTAATCCATGACTTATAATAGCTTCATAACAGCTTCACAAATCTCCACACTGCAGTTAATCAAATATGGCCTGTCCTAATCCTGGACGTATAATAGCTTCATTTGAGCTTCACAAATCTCCACACTGCAGTTAATCAAATATGGCCTGTCCTAATCCTGGACTTATAATAGCTTCATTACATCTTCACACTGCAGTTAATACATAATATGGCCTGTCCCAATCCTGGACTTATAATTGCTTCATAACAGCTTCACACATCTCCACACTGCAGTTAATACATAATATGGCCTGTCCTAATCCTGGACTTATAATAGCTTCATAACAGCTTCACAAATCTCCACACTGCAGTTAATCAAATATGGCCTGTCCTAATCCTGGACTTATAATAGCTTCATAACAGCTTCACCCATCTCCACACTGCAGTTAATCCAATATGGCCTGTCCTAATCCTGGACTTATAGTAGCCTGTCCCAATCCTGGACACTGCAGTTAATATAATATGCTTCTAAACAGCTTATAATAGCTTCATAACAGCTTCACACTGCAGTTAATACATAATATGGCCTGTCCCAATCCTGGACTTATAATTGCTTCATAACAGCTTCACACATCTCCACACTGCAGTTAATACATAATATGGCCTGTCCCAATCCTGGACTTATAATAGCTTCATAACAGTTAATACATAATATGGCCTGTCCCAATCCTGGACTTATAATAGCTTCATAACAGCTTCACACATCTCCACACTGCAGTTAATAAATAATATGGCCTGTCCCAATCCTGGACTTATAATAGCTTCATAACAGCTTCACACATCTCCACACTGCAGTTAATACATAATATGGCCTGCCCTAATCCTGGACTTATAATAGCTTCATAATAGCTTCACACTGCAGTTAATACATAATATAGCCTGTCCCAATCCATAAACTCTACCTCCGCGGGAAATAATGGCCTCTTAAATCATATCTTCACAAAATATCCTCTACTAGGGAATACTGGCCTGTACATATCAAATATCCACTTATCCCATAAACACAGCGAAAACCATCGCTAGACATATTCATCGCTCTGCGCAGGCATACACATCGAAAATTCAGCAGGGCTCGACCCGCTCGGACAACGCCCAAACACAGACTGTCCATATATGCAGCATAGCCACTTAACATTACCACAAACGCGGGGGAAAAAAATGATTCTATAATTTTTTTTTTTTGAAAATTAAATACCAAAAAATTTAGAAAATAATGAAACTTTAACATATGTTTTACAAAATTCATCTGGTGATAAGTCAAAATAGTATATCTACCGAAAATATTTGCAGTAAATGTAAAGTAAATGACAATCATCCAACGTAATCAAGAAAGAGTACTAAAATTAATCTATTAGAAGACCAAGCTAAGTATCTCAAAATTAATCTATTACAGAACTAAGCTAAGCATATACAATAACACTCAAACAAGCAACAAACAATAGTAAGAAAAAGGACAATATCAAACAAACGTAGTATAATTCGAAAAGAAGGGAAACATGAAATCAGCATATGAGAAAAATCCGATAACATCAGAATCTAACAATTAAGTCTAGTCATGTAAAGCAAATACAACTATCAGGACCAATTATCTGATCTAAAGTTACATCATTACTTGAACAATAGAAAGAATGAAAGTCTAAGTAGTCTAACAGGAAAAAGTATCCAAGAAGCATAAAGTAAAGCGAAGATGAAACACGGACGTATAAACAACATATCAGATCATGCTGAAAAGACAACAGAAAAGATGTAAAGGGATGACAAATAGTCAACAAAGACAGATGAAAAGTAAAGATGCATATGTAGAAATAGTTGTAACAATACCTTTTACAATAACTATTTAAATCACACATCATATTGTATAAATTAGTACAATTACGATCAAAAATTATAAGATAAAATGGCAAAGTATATCTAAACTAACATCACCAAAAAAAAAAAAAAAAAAACAACTTGAGATAAAACAAAGTATAGTAAATATTTTAACTAAGTTATAAAACTTATACATAACTAACAATAAATTATACCAAATATTACAGGAACCAAAAAATAACAACGCTATCAAAAACAAAATTCGCACTGACTCAAAGTCACGCGCTAAATACAGAGAAATACATCAAAACAATCAAAATACAATTTCAAGGAACTAATGTCACTACACATTACTAACTATAATATACAGTCTAGCGCTGGCGCAGAAAAAATATTACAATGTTCGAAAAAATACATTTTCCAAAAAATTCAATACAAAAAAGTTTCGTAATACTAAGTTGTATAAAATAGTATTTCATTTACAACCAATTCGAAGATATTATAAATAAACTAACAATGAAATCAACTTTAAGAAAATGAAGGACATATAAACAATCTATCTCTAAACAGACGCACATTAACAAATGTAAGTTTTGGTTTTTTTTCTCAAAAAATACGTCACATAAAAACACATGATAAAAACACACTATTATCTACATACAAGCTTGTAAATATTTAAGAACAAAATAATGTAAGTTAAATAAGTGTTAAACCAGATCTCCAAATTCTTGAATCAAAAAATAATATCAGCTATCGCTGTTAATTCTACCTATACAGACAATTTAACCTTAAAATTACTTCTGGCTGACAATCATGTTCAGCTTAGTTTTAGAGTTATCTAACTTTAAATATATATTTTTCAACCTAATGTATTTCAATATATAATATAACAATTTCAATCTAATGCTATCAGAGCATGAGAAAAAATTTAAGTAATGGATAACGAATACTCGTGAATTTTCTAAAAGTAATTATTGTACCATTACAACTAATGAGTTTGTACATTCTATTCTAACTATTCTAACAAACACTGCTATAAAAACAAAAAAACAAAATAAACAACTGCAAGTTCAACAATGGATAATAAATAACAATAGAAACAAAAAATCATAGCAATCAAATGATACATCAAATATTTCAATGAAATTACATGTTATTCTAAAACAAGATCATATCATGTACTATACTAACAAATACAAAAGAAAATATTTACTATCTTGATTAAACAAAAAATCAGATGCAAATCTCCCGCTTTGTTGTCAACATTTCTTGACCCTCAACAGGTAAACACTTCAGATGCTTAGTGAGACGCTGAAAAGGTTACGCTTGATCGAACACACGGACGCAAAGTTGACCTACTTTTCTCACCGGTAATATGTCACAGGAGCATAGACTCTTGTCGCAAAGTCGCTTCTGTCAAAATATATAAATGAAAATTTCCATTTTAATGAATGGTGAAATTTAATGAGAAAAAACGTAGAAGTCAAATTGACAATTACCCAGCCCTGTGGTTTGTGTAAAGTAGTGGTATCTTCACGATGCCATCAACTCTTCCCTTGACACACAGTAGACAACACAGAATGCTTAGGTTCAACTTGACCATAACTGAAGGTCATCACTGCTGTATTCTGCAATAAAGTATTACACCTAACCGAACCAGATGCTCTCTCGACATCAAAATTAGAACAAGCAGTATCATTCAATAGACCATTATTATTTTTATCACCTTGCTTATTAAAAATCTTAGGCTTTCGTTGAGGAAAGTCACTCTGGTGATGTGAATCAGGATTTGTGGATTTATTATGTCTATAGGAAACACAACCCTTTCCTCTATTGTGACCATTCTTATCTTTATGAATCAAGTTAGCACCGTTGTGATTACTCTCTTTCCTTTGACAAAAATGTCCAGTAGACAGGACTTGCTTTTTAGCAGCACAATCATTACCAGATTGATAGTCTTTGTTATAGTTATTTCTACTATAATTTACAGAATTTTTCGGATCAAAATGTTGAAATCTACCAAATTGTTTACAGTTCCTTGGAGAATAAAATTTACCACTTGATAAATTCTCTTGGTACTGTCTAATCTTGGGATTATATCTCTTACTATCACTGATCTTCTTTCCACCTATGGAAATATGTTTACCCGTTCTGTCAAACTGACTGTGCTGAGTTTGACAAGTAACTGGATCTCTAGAATGTTTATGATCCTGCCCATAGTGGGTTTCATTCCTGGAAAAAGTAGTACTATGTTTATTCCCTCTTACAAATTTATCAGAATTAGCAATAGCAAACACCTGGTTGATCTTAGCAGCTTTAACCTGCACTTTCTCACATTTGTTCTCGTGATTAATAGAACTGGCTGTTGCACTCGAATTCTCTTTGTTGGTCTGACGCCAAGAATCACAACCATTAGCAGAAACGCCATCAGTACGTGGGAAATTATATCTGCCACGCAGGGATTTACCTCTACCCTGTTTGACATCAGTGGAAGTATTAGCAATGAGTGTGTAGGGCTGACCCTTTGCTTTAGTGCCTTGTTGGCAAACAATTTTCTGTCTAGCATTGTCAACATTGACAGTAGACCACATCTTGTTATTCAAGACGATGTCAAGCAGGCCATCTACTCGTTTTCTGGCTTCTGAAATTTCAATATTTTTATGAGAAATCTCCTCACTAAGTTTCTTATTTAAATTCTCAATCTTAGCCACCTTTTCTTTCTCAGCCGTTAACTCTACCAATGTCTCTTTTCCATCCTGTTCTTTATTTAGCTTTATTAACTTGGTTACAATCTCACCATTATTATTATTCGCTAGCTCATCAACTTCCCCTGGAAATACAGTATTCTTCTCTTCAAGTTTATCGAAACATACATCATGTATCATTTCTATGTATAATCTTTCTTGCTCATTGGTTTCCGCTTTTAATTTTTCATACATCTCTTTTCTTCGTTGGATCTCTTGTGTAAGGTTTTTCACCTTAACTTGGTTAACTTTCATCTGGGCTTTCAACTCTTTGACCTTCAATAGTTCTGAATCAAAACTTGCTTGCATACTAACAAGTTCCAAGTTTGATTTACATAAATCACCTGTAAGTTTAGAGACTGTTTCATGTAGCTTATTTACTTCAGCAGTACTTTTTAAACAATTGTCCCTTTCCTGTAGGGCACTTTGTTTGTTGACTTTTATTTGTTCCTCACTTGTTAACTCTTTTTTCCGATCATCAGAATTGTCGTTGCGCACCATCTTACGCATATTCTTCAATACCTGATCGCGCTCAACACCCATATAGTTGTACGAAAACAATCGAAGATCCATAACCAGTAAGTCCGCTAAATCTTTAGCCATCCTTAAATGAGGAACAGAATGAAAATTCTCCCCAGCAAAATATTTTCGGGCTTTTGCCGCATTGACCAAAAATCTGTCTATCACATGTTCCTCAAGCTCCGGGCCTTTTAATCCTTGAAAATCTCTACCTTCTTCCAACAAATAAGCCAGTACAGGCCTCATATCATCAGGATCCATTTCGTCATCATCCATAGTGACTTACTTATTGAGATCACTGTATATGTATCAATCAACTTTCTACTCTTCACAGTTAAATAACTATACAACAAATTGTCACTATCCCAATTACTGTCACATCAATTTCTATTCAAAGAACCTTTATATGGTCATATCCATTTCATAGAAGTGAACATATGTCATATGGCCATCAATTACTTATACATCAAATTCTAATAATATGTCATTATAGACATAAACAACAACAACAGAATAAGCAATGTCTAGAATTGGAAGACCCGACGACATACATGTAGTTACCCAATTTACACAACGAAAAAACCACTTATCTGATAATAATCCCGTTCCCTTCCGCAAACACACTGGATATCACAAGGTTCTGATAAAACACTTCACTGCAGAATGGTACTGGAAACAGACTTTTCTTCCCTTCAGGTCCTTGCTTCAATGCTTGAACACTACACAGGAGCACATGATGACAGTAATAGGAACACAGCAAATTCGTAATTCTTGACTTGTGGTATACGTGCAAAATGACTGGTAATATTGCACATATATCGGAACTTGCACACGCTATCCTTCAGACGTTGGATCACCTCATAAACTGCTGGCCCGCTACTTGAAAAATTCATTCAACAGAAGCAGAATTGTTATCGCTGCACATCTGATAGCAAATGTCGTAGACTATAGACGTTGTTGTTTTCCACAAGCACGACACAGAACGTCAACTGACACCGGAAAATACCATCACGGATAAGGCGTGCGTGGCTTCCCAAATGCGCCACACAGGCAGATTACAAACTAGGTCACGGTTTTGAAGCACAGGAGACTCAGGCCACGCCCACACAGGGCTAATTATAATCAAGTTAAGTTCACTCAAACTCTTGTCACGCGAATGTCATATCTATTCGTTCCAACTTGATGACTGGCCCACCAGCTGATAACTATTATTCTTTCAACTGTTGAATATTCTCTCAAGTCACACTCTACTGCAGCCACACAGGCTAATTATAAATATGTGTGCTACTGTTCTCCTGTCACTGTGTAGAATGTTGCAAGTGGGTGTGTGATGGGGTAGACACTCACACCACAAGGCACGTACATAATAGTCATAGAATGGTGTAAACGTCTGGTGACACTTAATGGTGATTTATTAAGGCACGGCACAATCACTTTTACATTAATGTACAGTTTGCATTACAACACGAACACGTTGGCATAAATATAAAGTCCACAGTGAAAAGTACAAACTATCCCCAGCGCTCAACAGACTGCACACTCGGCAGTTAACAATAATGTCAGCGCTATAAACAACAGCTTCTTAACAGCTTCATAAATCTCCACACTGCAGTTAATCAAATATGGCCTGTCCTAATCCTGGACTTATAATAGCTTCATAACAGCTTCACAAATCTCCACACTGCAGTTAATCAAATATGGCCTGTCCTAATCCTGGACGTATAATAGCTTCATATCAGCTTCACAAATCTCCACACTGCAGTTAATCAAATATGGCCTGTCCTAATCCTGGACTTATAATAGCTTCATAACAGCTTCACACATCTCCACACTGCAGTTGATACATAATATGGTCTGTCCTAATCCTGGACTTATAATAGCTTCATAACAGTTTCACACATCTCCACACTGCAGTTAATACATAATATGGCCTGTCCCAATCCTGGACTTATAATTGCTTCATAACAGCTTCACACTGCAGTTAATACATAATATGGCCTGTCCCAATCCTAGACTTATAATAGCTTCATAACAGCTTCACACATCTCCACACTGCAGTTAATACATAATATGGCCTGTCCCAATCCTGGACTTATAATAGCATCATAACAGCCTCACACATCTCCACACATCTCCACACTGCAGTTAATACATAATATGGCCTGTCCTAATCCTGGACTTATAATAGCTTCATAACAGCTTCACACTGCAGTTAGTACATAATATGGCCTGTCCCAATCCATAAACTCTACCTCCGCGGGAAATAATGGCCTCTTAAATCATATCTTCACAAAAATATCCTCTACTAGGGAATACTGGCCTGTACATATCAAATATCCACTTATCCCATAAACACAGCGAAAACCATCGCTAGACATATTCATCGCTCTGCGCAGGCATACACATCGAAAATTAAGCAGGGCTCGACCCGCTCGGACAACGCCCAAACACAGACTGTTCATATCTGCAGCATAGCCGCGAGCTAAAAACAGCTCACTACAACTCACGGATAAATTCCTCACAGGCGGGGCTCAACGCCGTGAGTAGCGGTCATACGCTAACAGCTTCTTGATATAAATATTCTATCCAGCATCATAGTTAAACAAGCGCAACTCAAAATCTAACTTGTCTAAAAAGCATATACAGGATTACTGCCCTTTTGACTTAACAATTATCAATCAATATTCACCATTAATCTTCTCTGAGTCTGTCCCATAACATGTCCAGAGGTTTTAGATGTGCCTCAAGGTTGCAATATTTATTAGGAGAAAATCTATATAATTGGTGATATTTGAGTTATGTAGAGGTCCCAGTAATTTCCTCATCAGCTTGGATATAACACTCGGAGTAATTTCTAATCCAAAAGCAACATACAAGTTCCATGTGCCCCTCCGAAATTTTCACAGCCAACACTTGGTCTAAGCTCAAACTTGACTGGAATTTGGAAAAACCCTCTACTAATATTCAGGTCTGACTCTTTAATCTGCCATTCAGATAAAGGCCATATTCACCAGCTGTTTTCTTAGCCCAACGGCAAGTGGTGATATAATATATAATAGGGGAAATGAGTTCCTGCATCAAGAATCAATTCCACTTTTTAGCATTTGCTATAATATGTGTGATCTCAATCCAATGTCCGTACAATACTTCCAATGGACTGTATAGGGTCGGTCACTACCACTGTCACCGGTGCCGTTCCTAATGCTACTTAATATCCGTATTGTGAAGTGAGCTTGACATTAGGCAACCTTGCCAAACGCCCGCTCCCCACTTTTCTGAGGTTAACATTTAGTTTCGGTTTCAATGTTGGCCGCTTAACCTCAGTTCTATTTTTAGATAGTTCCAGGAATCTCGATCTACCCTGTGTCGAGTGGGACTGATCTGTGTTCATGTTTACTCTTTGTGCCATACATAGAGTTGCCATTTTAAATATTTTATGGGAAGACTGTTTGTGGAAAAGTGTTTCCCTATCCACTATATCTCCCGTATCATTTTTATTTCCTTTTTTTATTTTTAGGTCCATGTTCTCCACAATGCTTTTCTAGCTTTGGATTATTATGTTCTTTCCAACGGGTGGAAGGTACCTTGCTACACTGGTCACAGGAATTAATATACTGATAAATGTCGTCAGCTACACCTGGCCAGAAAAATCTCACAGATGTCCTTTGACGGGTGGTACCAATCTTCATATGTCCACCGTCCGGTACAACATGTGCTTGTGCAATAACTTTGTCCCTATACTCCAATGGCAGTACTAACTGTCCATATCCTTTGGGTCCTGCTCCAGCTTTCCTGTAGAGCAGTCTCTCCTTCAAATAAAATTCTCCTTTTCTATGGTTGTTATGGTTATTTGGCAATTTGCCAAAGCAAGGTTTTAATGTTTTGTCCTTTGCCTGGGCCTTTTTCATCTGTTTAGGATGAATAGTAAGTGGTGGTTCCTCCTCCTTATTAGGGGTCGACCTGACCTGGAGTGTGGCCATTATCACAGGTTTTATAGGTCTCCCTAGAAAAACAAATCTTTTTCCTAACACCAGCTGGTAATTAGGATTCTTACACACGGCTGCACTAATCACCCCTTCCACGTACATAGTTTTGACATTTATCCTGGCTACGGGAAGTGTCATGGTGGCTGTACCCTTTAATGCCCCCTGTATCTCCACTTTGTCTGTGGTATACTGGTCAAGGTGCACCAGGTTTGCACTCACAACTGAGTCAAATTCCAATCCTGAATCGTAAAGGCACTTGACTTTTGCACCATTACATACCACTTCTTCACAGATGGGGGGATGATGGAGATATATCTGACTGTCTGTCAGTTTCTTCCTTCCCTTGTCCACTGTTATCATGCATGCAGCGTGATATCGAGGAACTTTCCTACCACATTCAATGGTATTATGGTTGTTCATCCTACATATTTTACACCATTTAATTTCTGGTCTGTAGGGTTTCCTATCATTTACTTGCGGGTTTCTGTTTCTAGGATCAAATCTAGTCCTATCACAGTCTTGTCTGAATCTAGATGGTTGATCCCTACTATTAGTGTACTCATCTTGGCTTGTGGGGTTCTACTACTTTCTACTGGTTTCTTTCTGATACCAGCCACTTCTTTCTGGGCTGCCTGATATCTCTCAGCAACATTGAGAAACTCACCCAACCTCTCTGCACCTTGTTCCATGAGAAATTTTCTCAGGTCTGGAGCCATGGACTCTCTCAGTTGATCTATCATAATCATTTCCTTCAAATCTTGGGTTTTCCCCAAAGCAGTCCATTTCTCCAAATAGGTTTCCAATCTGGCAGAGAATTGGTGGTAGGTCTCCCCAGACAGTAGCTTAGCATTCCTAAATCTCTTCCTGTAAAATTCCCCATTCTTCTCATACCTAATTAATAGAGCCTGTTTTAAAATGTCATAATCTTCCTGATCCTCTCTGCTCAACTTTGAGAACACCTCATAAGATGTTCCCCTAAGCCCTTGGGATAATTTTAAACTCCATTTCTCCCTTTCTAACCCATAATTAGTAGCTAATCTTTCAAATCTGTTTAAGAATGACTCAATGTCATCCTCTTTCTCCACAAAAGGATCTAAATGGAAGTTCATGGCTAAATTAGAGGCCCCCTAACTGGTAGTAGTATCAGAGGTAGATGGGCTGGTACCATTTTCTGGAGCATAGCCTTGAAGTTCTAGTTCTCTGAGTCGTAATTCATGTTCCCTTTGCAATTTTTTGTATTCTTTCTCAGCCTCCAATTTCTTTTCCTTTAACTGTAACCTTTTCTCTGCCCTATCAGCCTCCAATTTCTTTTCCTCTAACTGTAACCTTTTGATTTCAGCCTCCCTATCAGCCTCCAATTTCTTAGCCTCCCTATCAGCTTCTAATTGTAATCTTTTCTCTTCCCTATCAGCTTCTAATTGTAATCATTTTTCGTCTGCTAATCTCCTATCTTCCCTCTCAATAAATTTGTCACATTCTGAGGTTACATACTGAATCAGAACTTGCCCCTCCATACCCATTTCTTTTGCCGTCTGCACAGCAGCAGATCTGAACATGGCCAAGTGTGCCATCTTTTCTCTTATACAAAATTTATGAATCTTACAATATAAATTACCAAATATGACTAAAGTAGTTAATTATAGGCACTGACAACTCATCCAATTTCCACAACTGATTAATTTTAATAATTTTTATAACAATGGGGATACCCTGGGTTTATGGTGGTAATATACTAATTCCGGACAGGACCCCAATATGTGGTAATATGAGAGGTTATTGGTGTTACTCAACTAAGTGTACAAAGAGTGAGGTCAAGCTGTGTAAGTCCCTGAGTCTAATTGTTGATGATGTTGTATTCTCAGGGTACCTATCCGCTACCTCTCTGAGATCTCACTCTGGGAAATATTTTCTGGGTATGTTATATGGCTACGTGTCTAGGGTAATGTAGGTATAGTGATGTGTCAATAAAACAAACACAACAGTAACTCAATATAATTGAATTAAGTAAGACTGTGTGTAAATTTATATATTTATATTACAATTTTTATTATTTCTGAACCTCAATTTTCTGGAACAGGAATTTTCAACTCAAAAAGAAATGTTTCTTTATTTACAAGTTTTAAATAAATAGGGTGGACATCCTGTCCATAAACTGATAAGTCTAAAATATCAATAGGTTTTTACTCCCTACTGGAATATGTTAACACTGGATAAGAATTCTGTCAATGATTTGAGGGTTTGTGTGTTTCATCATGCCCCCCCCCTTTCAATTTCTTGTATTTGAGTGGAATGATAAGGATGAGTCCTCAGGTGCCAATTTTAATGGACTTATCTTAAAAGCCTGTCTGTGGTGGTGGCTTGAGAATCTTCAAGAACAACAAGTATTTCAGAATTCCCCTGGATGCTGATGTGGCAGGAAGCTTGCAGTTATATAAGAAGCTCTCTCTGTGCCCACAGGATCTGAATTTCCAGGGGTTATGTCACTTTTCAATTTGGCAATTCAACCCTGAAATAAGAAGGTTATGTTCCCCTCTTTATATCATATCTATAATATCATTCCACAATTTTATCAATAATACATTCAAAAGGAGGGTCAGCTACGCGTGCCAACCAATTGCACCAAACCCTATTTTTGGTTTGACCATTTCTCTTCCAGTGTTTTCATACTGTTCCCATATGGCTGCAACGCCACTGACCCCTTAAGCATTGATTTTCTTCCATAGAACCAGATGGGATATACAATGTTCTTCTTGTGACCTGGTAAATATTTTGTGCAAACATCCTATGTAGTTTTCATGTGTTATTTGAACACTAATGCTCTGCAGAAAACTGCTAGTAGCTTCTGGACTTACAGTCGTAATATTTTATGGCAATATTCAAACATTTTTACACATTTTATTTCACTTTCCAAATAAATCTGCTTTAGGCACATTCCTACTTGAGTTGTCGTGACCCCAATTTCTCTCCCAATAGGCAATGTCGAACAACACAAACTTATGGCGCACTATCTGTGTGGCCTGTACATGCTAATGAAATATCAATAAACCTATTTATCTTACCGCAAGAAAAGAATAAATCACACAATCACAAGATTGACTGGCGATTAATGGTTCAAGTTCAGACCGCTATCGTCCAGACGGCAAAGGCATTCAACATCAATGCTTTGCATCTGCTCTCAATCTGTCTGTGTTTAAATTTTTCTCAAATGGCGCACTATGCCGGTAGATTGTTAATTTTATCGCCCCATCCTAAACTACAATTAACCAATCAGAAACGCGTTAAGAAAATTTAACTTTTCAGAAGGCTATCAAATTGAGCAGTTCAGAAGTGTGTTTGTTCGTCTGTCTCAATTTTATTTATACAATATCTTTGTTATTAATGGGTTGATTTTTAATATTGAAAGTGATTATTAAACAGACAACTGTCCTCTATCTTCCTATATAGGTTTCTTTTAATTATTTGTCCCCGTTTTCATATGTGTAATTTTTAAGTAATTATTTGCTCCTTTCACTGAACTAAAATATTAGTAAAATCAATGTTTTTAAGGCCAGATAATTTATTATAAGGGAAATTCTTATGGTATTATATTTAACAATTTTAACGCTACAATTCAAGACATCCCTTTTATTTAAACTCACTTTATTTATAAAGAATTACATTATCTAAGTTTTTCCAAACACACCGATTAGGCTTGCTTTCCATTTTAAACAACCTCCCCTTTCCCCTATAAAACGAGGTGACAATTTGGTTAGTTGCCAAATTTTACGGCGTTCGTTCATAAATATTTGGGAAGGGTGGAGCGTGTGTGTGTGTTTGGGGTGGGACTTTTACGCTTGATGTTAGAAAATTCAAATCTTGGCGGTTTGATTTGACGATGGCCTTGAGACAAATTTCAAATGCTGTAGTTATTAATAGATTTTAGGAGTACGTTAGTTAATTTTCAAGCGGGGAAATTTTTGAACGTGTTGTCATTCAGATCCACTTTACGACAATATGCATCATTTTCAAATGGCCCGGGTTGCACTTGTTGAAGCATTTGGCCAGTCTTTCAAGGGAGATTATCAGATCTTTCAATCCTTTAGCTTGGTGGCTCTTCAGCGCTGATATTACTGAGAGGGCATCTGTAAAGATTACTATCTGTTTTTCTGCCTGTGCTTTGCATTCAATAAGAGTTTCCGCTGCCTGTTTCAGGGCTTCTGCTTCAGCACTGAAGTTATTGCAGTATTTGCCAGTGGCAATTGCCATAGAGTGGATTCTATTCTTTAATTTTATGAGGATGCCGGCACCCCCATTTTCAACTGCATTTTTTGCTGAACCATCAGTATATGCATGTGTCCAAAGCTTTGCTGGGAATTTTTGGTCAATATACTTGGTTGCTATACACTTTCTTTGTGTTTCTGTCTGTGTTCCCTTACTTTCAATGCCTGGAATATCAGATTTTAACTCAGGAAAGCATCTTATTTTCCACAGTGGGATAGTTGTGCTTGTTGGTATTTTCTTTGCAACTGAGCTTGCTAGCATGGTATTTTTGCTAATTTTTTCTTTTGCTTGGGCCACAAAGTTAGTTCGCTTGAGCCTGCCTCTTCCTAGCCTATTCATTCTTTGGAACATGGGGTGTCCTTCGAGTCTCTTAAATTTTTCGGCTTGTTGTAGGACTCTGCTGTCACGTCTATCCTCCATTGACTGTAGCCCTATAATGTTTTCCATATGGTTGATTTTTGTGGACTTTAGGGCCCCTGTTATAATACGTGCTGCTTGGTTTTGGAGTCTGTTTACTCTGTCAAAATTTGACTTTGCTGCCGTCGACCAAGCTGTGATGCCGTATTCCATAGCAGGTCTGACTCTGCCTGTGTACAGCTTTTTGAGGATATTCTCATCAGCACCCCATGTGGTACCAGCTAACTTTTTCATGATGGCCATGCGAAGTTTTGCCCTTAGCTGTATTTTGTTTATCTGTGATTTCCACGTCATTCGGCGGTCTAGTGTGATTCCTAAGTATGTTGGTGTTTCATCTTCTCGTACTGCCTGCCCATTTAGTTGTAGCTTTGCTTGCTGTGGTTTATTTGACAAGGTAAAAATAGTGTGTGTTGTTTTTTGTTCATTGATTTTGAGCAACCACTTTCTGGACCAACTTTCAAGGGCTAGCAGTGAATCCTGCATGCGCACTCTTGCTGTGGTGATGTATTCTTCTGAAGTCCACATGGCCAGGTCATCAGCATAGAGGGAGTTGTGGACATTCTTGTGGATGTTTTCTGTTATATCATTTATATATATAAGGAAGAGTGTTGGGGAAAGGACCCCACCCTGTGGGACTCCATGTTCCATTGTAGTCTTTTTGCTTAACTGTCCGTGCACCTGCACTCTAGCTGTTCTGTTTGTTAGGTAGTGACTGATCCAGTTATACATTCTTCCACAGACTCCATATTTAAGCATTTTAACTCTTAGCCCATCTTTCCAAACTTTATCAAATGCTTTCTCCATGTCTACCCAGACTGCTAATGTGTGCTTTCCTTCTTGGAAAGCATCTTCGATTTCCTGTGCAATGTAGGTGACTTGGTCCTCTGTAGACCTATGTTGCCTGAAGCCTGCCTGTTGGTGCAGTAGAATTTGTTTTTCTTCGAGGTGCCAACTTAATCTGGTATTGATCATTCTCTCCATAAGCTTTCCCGTGCAGCTTAGAAGGCTGATGGGTCTGTAGCTGTTGGGGTCCATTCGGTCTTTGTCCTTTTTAAGGATTGGAACTAGTACTGCTTCTTTCCAGGCCTGTGGTACAATTCCACGCTTCCAGCTATAGTTCATAATCTTGAGGAGGGCTTTCTTGGCATTAGGCCCTAGCCCTTTAAGCATGTCATTTGTTACCCTGTCTTTTCCAGGTGACTTTCTTTGTTTAAGGGATACAATGGCTGCCTCTAGCTCTCTCATGGTGAGGTTTGATGTCATGTGCTCTTCTGGAACAGTTGGTATATTTTGGTATAGTTCTTGCTCTTTGGTAATTTCCTGTTTTCTGTCAGGTGGAACATTTATCTGGCTCTCATGTGAGAATTTTTGAGCAAAAACATTAGCTGCTTCTTTCTTTGTGAGTATTTTCTCATTTTGTTGTAGGGCTATTTCCTTATTTTTGCATTCCTCATCATTTAAGGCTTTGGCGAGCCTCCATAATTTTCTTCCATCTTTGTCGAGGTTAAGACTTTCTGTTGTTTTGATCCAGCTATTTTTGGCTGAACAGTTTAACGTTTTCCTGTATTTTGCAGAGATAGCTTTGTAGGCGATGTTTGCCTCAACTGTTTTGTCCTTTTCTGCTACATGTCTGGCCTCTGTTACCTGTTCTTCCAGTTCTTTGAGTTCTTCTGTCCAGTACGGCTTATAATCTTTTCTCGCCCCTCGTGGTATTGATTCTAGGGCAGCTTTCAGAACTGCTTTATTAAATCCGTCAGCTATTTCTCCAATTCTTTTGTTTTGGGTGTTTATGAAACCACAGTATTCATCTGTCAGTGCTGAGAACTTGTTCCAGTTGGCATTTTTGTAGTTCCAGCGGGGTAATGGTTTATGGAAGTGGAGTGTATGTTCCATATTAATCATTAGTTTGATCGGTTTGTGGTCACTGCCTGCCAATTGGTTGAGCACAATGCGTTCGATCTTATGGTTGATGTCTCCTGTTGAGAAGGCAAGGTCGGGTGTCGAGGTCGATTGCCATCTTCTTGAGTAGAAACTGGGTGTATCATCTGCTCTATTGATGAGTTGCAGATTTGAGTCAATCTCCCAGTCCTCTACCTCAATGCCACGGGTATCAGCCTCTGTGTAACCCCACCTTTCTGAATGGCTGTTGAAATCACCAACAACCAGGCAGTTGGTGCGCCTAATCTCCATTGTGGCTAGTGAAAGATCTCTATCTGGGGGGAGGGGGGTATAGGTTGTACACTCTAACGGTCTGGTCATCTATCGTGATATCAGCTCCTATAATTTCCGCCTGACCGTTTGTAGCAACAGAAAGCTCTCTGCTAGGCAAGGAGTTTCTGATTAACATGAGTACTCCTCCCTTGTGTCCCTCTCTATCAAACCGGAGGGTTTCATATCCTCTTACAAAAAATCTGTGGTTTGTGTTTAGGTGTGTTTCCTGAATGCAGGCTATGTCAATTTGCTCATCATGTAGTTTTTTAGCGAGCGGTAGTTTCTTCTTTAGGACACCTTCTGCATTCCATTGGAGTATATTTAGTGTTCTTTCCTGGGTGTTTTGGCCAGTCGCATTTTCCCTAATATTCCGCGCCCTGGCTGCACGATGCGGAGATAGGTGACCACCAGTAGCTTTAGGTGGACCCCGTCGAGGCAAGGGGTCCGGCACTCAATCAATCTTGTAAAAAATAGTTGAACTTGCTAATCTTGATAAGCAGGTGAATAAAACGCTGCGTAAGCACCGTGTAAAACGTGGGCGAGAAATCTTCCTTGTCACTAGGAAGTGAAGGATATCTGAAATCGTGATTTCTGCTATCTGGACGAACACTTGGCTAGCTTCTTTCCGGTTAGACGCTAAACACATAAGGTGTTGACTCAGACTTATGTTGCACTCCTTTTCCCTTCGCAAATTCCTAAAAAGTACTATAAACACCACAGATATGAATTAATTATCTACACCGGAATTAACAAGTTTACTCAGGCTAAGCTCTGGGAAATTCTTCTGCCCCACAATGTTGGAAACTTCGTACTGATTTCATCACGTCCTCTGATTGTATCTCTAGGTGCCAATGTGTTCCGACATTGTGTGTGTGTGACGTATAACTCCGCCAATAAACCAATCACTAGACCTCCATATTGTCGGTTTTGCATTTACACCTTTCGTGCCCTGTCAGCGAATGTCACTGGCCAAAGGTGGGTGGGCTTTCGCAACGTACTTTTTCATCCGTGTTGCCTGTCCGTTTTGCAAGACAAACGGGTGTTTGATGATTGGCCGGCTAATGCAAAAAATCACCTGCCTCCTCCCGTCACAAAGTCTGTTCATTCTCTGGCTCCGTGTCCTTCTTGTTTTCCTTTGTGAAACGGGTTTCCGTAAACTCCTTGTTCATATCTAAAACATTTGCTAATTAGTATGCCGGCTTCCGAATATAATTTGTCCATCGGCCGCACCAGATGTCATTGTTTCCAATGTGATACACTCGGGTTTGTTTAAACAGAGGATTAGACTTCTCTGTTGCCAAGCGGGGCGTGTCCCAAAGTTAAACAATACTCAGTGTGGCATGTCTCATGATGTTTACACGAGGAATTATGTGTCAAAAGAATTCGTTCTATAGCCATGTGTTTTTCCTAAGATTTTGATGGTGTCAAGTGTGTTCCGAATGATAGCGCAAGGTGGAGGATAAAAAAGGCATGTAAAGTTACACTTTAGATACAAGTCGTGATTAATAAAGGTTAACAACGATGACAGAGCAAAATGTGGGAGAAATAAAATAAGAAAGATGTTGGAAAAGATAGAGCGATAAAGATAGACCTACTAAATACACTCATCATATTTCTTCATTGAGGCTGATCTGACGAAGATTTGTTAGTTTCTGACAAGTTTTTTTTTAAATCTTGAAATGGCTTGTTTTCTCAACATCTTATTTCACAGGTGTTAGTTTTCATGTCTGACATTGACAGCGCAATGTTAGTATAAATATTGTAACTAAAAGCTGTTCTGTGTAGTCATTTGGATACTTCAAAGTTGGATTGAACTGATTCCTTTATTCATTATCCTTCACTTTCCTGTGACCTTTAAGCTCATGCCATTCTTTCAAGACATTTTCATGTTCTGTTTATACCTTTTAAGTCTGCCTCTAATCCCTTCCCCGTGCTCTTTTGCAGTGTGAGACATAGCTACAGAAAATGGATGTACTGAATAGAGAGAGTAAAAATAAAGACTTCAGATATGAAAGGGCAGAAATAATTATCGCTTTTAACAATCTAATTTCTCCTGATCAGAATGCTGAAGTACGATGCACTGTTTTTAAGAATTTAAAAAAAAAGGGGGGGGGGGGGAGTGATTTAATGCGATGAATTGTCAGGGTACACCAAAACATCATTTGAGTGAGAGGTGGAATGGAAATAACATAATGGTCAAGCAAAACCAAAATTCGCCTATGTGCTACCGGGGCCCGGAAAGGAAGCAAAAATTAATAACACTGTACCCTACCAAGCATGTTGTAAAACAGTGACTAAGGAGGTTTGGGCACGTGGTCGGTCTCGTCATACTGAAAAAATTTCTAAAATACAAAATCTTAAAACATTGACGGTTCAAATACAAAATATACGTCGATTCAGCCGTCCATAATTCTACATCACTGAGTCATAGAGGAAGAGTAGACCCAGGTGTGGATATAGCCAGGAAGACAATGTCTTTTATAATTATGGGGATATGATCACCCAAGTGGGTCAAACAGTTCGTAAAAATGATGAAAAGTGCGGTTTAAAAATTCATAGAAAAAGGAAGCACAGACGGATCTCGGAAAGATTGATATGGAAGGAAAGCCACATGTTGTCCGATTAAAACGAGATATCTCAAGAGGCAATAGCTTTTGTAAGTAATGAGAACGACTAAAGTATCTGTTTAGAAACTAACACAGATCACCTACCCGAAGTGAAATACGAGAAATATTTTCGACCGAAGTTGCTTGAAGGAATAGCCAATCAGCGCAAAGTCACGGATTCACGCAAGATGGCCGACCAAGCGCATAAATACGCAGGTAGTTGGAAGTGAAGGGACACACACGAACTGAAAGAACGCAGAGGACAAAAGGAGAGAGCTAGGCACGTATTCCTTCACCATTGAGTATTTGTGCTGGTCTGCCTTTGCCAGAAGTAGTCCTGTTAGACCTAGTATTTCCGAAAAAGACCAGAGGGTGAGTAGGGCTACTGTACCTATTTTGTTAATGCATAATAAATGTAAATATGTCACTTCACTGAACACTCATGCTGTGAAACGATCCTGAACTGATTTCTGAACTATTCTTGTCTTGTTTTAATAATGTGTTTATATGAATATATCCTGCTCTATGATTATCCTATCAGGTTATATCATTGCTTATAACTTCAACATAGCACTATGCAACGAGGGGCAACAGTTCAGTAGCCATTGTTATGAACGTAATAATCTGACTGACAGCCAATGGTTCTCAAGGTTGAGACCAGGAACACACTCATATAGAAGCAATGCTCAAGTAGCAACCATGTAAATAAGTGGTTCTTAAGCCCTGGCCGCAAGGACACCCCTACTGATTTATGGCAGCATGGGAGACTATATCCTAGTGGTTCTCAACCCATTTGGTACCAATGACCCCCAAATTGATTTGACTGCTCTATGGGCACAAAGTAGGCCAGGGGTTCTCAAACTTTGATAACCATAAGCAATATATGTCAGAATAATTCTGCTTGGATGGAAAGATAGCAGATGGAAGAATGGACTATGTAACATAATGTGATGTAAATGAATGATGTAATATAATGTACTGTAATCATATCATTTGAATTTGTTGTTGGCAAGTAGACATCTGTACAACTAACAATGTAACCAGAAACACATGTGCGCATTCATACACATGCATTACTGATGACACGGAACAACAATACATTAGGCTAGGGGAACTCTTGGAAAGAGGCTAGCCACAGTCTTTGTGTTGTTTTCAGGTTTCGGTCGTACATATAGACATAAGCCAGAAGTGAGAACCCCAGTGTTATCCTGCATAGCGACACGGAGCACTACAGCTGGTCTACCTGGTTGTGCTGGTATCCCTACTACATGGGAAGATCAGCCGAGTCTATACAGTCGTGTGGAGCTCACCAACATTGTCAACCATCATTTAAGGAGCACTCAGTTAAGTGCAGAAACAGATGAACATTCGATCAATTTATATGTGAAGAGTCAAGTCATATGAAGAAAAAGACTGGTTAACGTTTTTTTGTCAGAAAAGCAGAGACACTGTAATTCAGTTAAAGTAAAATAATATCACTGTGATTTCTCTGGATATTGTGTAAATATAAAATTCCTATTCATATAGCATTTCTATCTATTTCAAGAACAGAAGATAAGATAATCATTATAAATAAATTGATTTTAATTGTAACTTGAATTTTGTTAATTTCATAAAGTTACTATTGAGTTCAATTTGAATTTCATTGTTATTTAAAGCATAAGATAGTTATTACGAGAAGACACTCTAGGCTCTTGATCTTCTTATTACCACCGGACCAGGGGTCTTTACTGTCTGACTATCCTTTGTGCTATTATTCACCAGTACTCATTTCTGAGACTGGGGTATATCGTGGAGTTCATTATTCTTTGTAGAACTATCATCAACTGTCATCAAGACAACAACCACTATCATACCATCTCGTTACAATGAGGAAGAAAGTGTCCTCACAGTGAAGGGTTAGCTGTAATGCTATCTTTGGAAGCGCAGAAAGCACTTATAGAAAGGGAAGCAATGGAACCCCGAATTGTAACAGCAACACTCAAAACAGCCAAAATGAATAAAAAATAAACATCATCCAGTATTATGATAACCAATGATAAAGAAGAATCTGTGAAAGAAGAATTTTACACCAGACTACAAAATATCACGGATAAAAAGAGGAGAAAGGACATCACAATTTTGATGGCGGGCCTAAATGTAAAAATAGGAACAGACAACACCTGCTTTGAAGAAATCACTTTAAAACATGGATTAAGTATAATGAACGAAAATTGGGAACTTTTTAACAACCTTCTATTCTTCAAACTGGCCTTAGGAGGAAGTATATTTCCACATAAAAGAATACATATAGTGACATGGATATCACCCGACCACAGAACAGAGAATCAGAATGATCACTATGCATAAAATCATTACATGACGTAAAGATATATAGAGAAGCATATGTGGCACCAGATCACAATCTTTTGATAGTCAAAACACAGTTAAAACTCAAGAGATACACAACTGTACATAGCTATAGACAACAGTTTAATGCGGGATATCTAAGAAACCTACAAATAAGAGACAAATTTAGATCACAGTATCCAAGAAATACCAAGTACTCAAATAGCTGGATGATGTAGCAAATACACAAATAAAAAATGTAAGGAATGAGACATGTGGCGAGGTACTGAAAAAATGAGAACTTTAAGCACAAAGCATTGATAACAATGGAAACCATAAACAAGATAGAAGACAGATAAAAACAAGAAAGCAATTTTAAACTGAAGCAAAACCAGAAGCTCTAAAGAAGTAAGAATAAACATCAAAAGAGACTAGAGGAAGTATATCGAGGACTTGACAACGGAAGCAGAGGATGCTGCCGCCAAAGGAAATACAAGGGACCTGTACCATGACACAAAGATTACATACTTTCAACCGATGGAGGGTAGAAGAGATGGCAGAGTCCTGCAACAAGCCGATAAATTCAGGAGGCTAATAGTCCACCATAGGTACTAGAGAATAAATGGTCTTGGAAGGGGAAGACTGAAGCAAAACAACTTTGTAGAAACAACCAAAACAAAGGTGAGAGCAGACCTCATCAATGCAATATCAACAGCTAAGCCCATCTACAATGCACACATGCTACCAGTTTGGAAACAAAAGCGATTCTATGAAATGTTAGAAAACATTCCAGGTATTGAGAGAAAGAATAGCCAGACTGAAACAGAAAGAACAGTCCTTACCACAGAATACATAGAGAAACATTACCCAAGCAACACAGAGATCCACAGATGGATCAGCAAAAAATGCAACAGAAGATGGAGGTGGAAGAGTCTTTCTGAAAAAGCTGTCAGTCGCAACAGGAAAATTGTCAAGTAGATTCAGAGCAGAGGCAGAGGCCTTAAAAGACTGCAGCAGAGGTCCTAATGACAGAAGTAAGCTCTGAAAGACAAGTAACTGTCTTCACAGATGCTTTGTCAGTAATTGCAGAGCTGAAAAGTCAGAATAATGCCGACCTGGATGACCTGAGAGTACCACTCCACAAACTATGCCAGCAGTTCAAAAGAGTTGTGATACAGTGGATCCCATCGCACTGCAACATCCCCTAAAATGAAGAGGCTGACAAGGAAGCTGGAAAGTTACCTCCACTTAACACAAGCATAACTTATGAAGAGGCCAAGAGTTTTATCAGCAGTTGGAAGCAGAGCAACCAGGCCACCAAACAAATGAATCATATTACCAGCTAAGCAGAAGTGAACAAATGGTCATCTTCAGACTTCGCACAGGCCACAACAGAATAAGATACCATCTATTCAACAACCTAAAGATAGGAACTACTGATGAGTGGCACCGATAAAATGACTGCTGAGCATCTACTTCAGAGGTGCCCACAAGGAACAGAGAAAGTGCATATGGCCGTAACCAGTACCATTCCTGAAAAACTTTTCCGAGATGCAAACAGCCTCAGGCTTACCATTGCTTTCTTTGAACATATTCTAGTTGACATCTTAGTGTGAACAAAGAAGCACAGCACAAAGACGCTGACAGAGACATATAAGCAAGGAAATGACTTCATCAAAGACGAGAATGGACATTTGCTTAGTAATTAAGAAGAAATTAAGAGATGGACGGAACATTTTGAGGAACTTCTCAATAGACCAGCTCCCCCAAATCCCTCAAAATCCAGCCAGCAGAAGACGATCTACAAATCAGCTGTTAATGACAAAATAGGGAAGAACTAAGTAAGTGAAAATGATGAGGAAGATGTGGGAAGAACTTAAACTGATGGCAAGTGACAGGAGGACTTGGCATGAGTTGGTTGAAGGCCTATGCTCCTTGAGCAGCTAAAGGGTATTGACTGATTGAAAACCAGAATTCCTAAGAGAAAATTAGCAACATTCTATGCCACAAATCTTTATCTGTGGAAATAACAGAAGGGTATCATAAAGAATCAAATTAATGACAATGAAAAAAAATGGACAGAAAATGTTTACAATTACAATGAGTGGTGAAAAGTCTACAAGAGATGACTTAAATGAGGTATACAAAACAAAATCACTGCAAAAATTAGACAAATGGCATTTGTAAAAAAGAGGGAATTAAATCACATAGTTATTGATAACTAAAACTGATGATTGGGAAATGCAAGGTAACAATGTGAGAAAATACTGGAAAATCTAAACAGTATGGAAGAGTATCAATGGAAGTGAAAGAAATCCAGTAACCAATGTGATGTGACCACCATTGTCAGTCACTCTGACAGTGGTTCCCAAAATTTTTTCAAATGAAAATTTGCTCACGCCACACTGAATTTTGTATTGATACTTCAAAAAAATACTAAGTCACCTCCTAGCACTGCTTCATTGAATAAATTACATTATTTTAAACTATTTTTAAAAAAAATTATTTTTAAAATCTATTTGATATTAAATCAATTATATTACTGAATAAAATCTGGAAAATTCTACAGGCTTCTATACATATATTTCCCATATTATATCACATGTAACAAAATCTTCCAGCCACACCTGCCATCCTCTTATGCCGCATGTGTGGAGTGCCACATTGTTTGGGAACCACTGATCTACACTGTAGCATTTCATGTGGCGTTTCTGCCATTCCAAAGCATGTTGAGTTGAAGTCATGAGCTCCACTTTCTCCAGCTTGGCTTGCATTTAAAGGATCATCACATCTGGTCCAAGCTAGGAGGAAGAAGCGCTTAGCATACTGTGCATTCCCCACCATCCAAGGGGGCACTCCACGCTTTGAAAAAAGTTGGACAACCACTCTCTAAGTACAATGTTGGAAAGGCAATACAGAACATCTTTAACCTTCCCCAAAACTGCAGGATAGCATTCAGAGATTTCTTTCTGCAACCAAAAGCCTTAATGCGATTTTTAAAAATACTAGCTTAGGCTCAATGTCATTTTGCAGCGATATCAGTTCCTCTTCTATCCTTCCTAGTTCCTCATTGCACATGTCTAGGAATGGATTTATTATCCAATTTGGAATAGTGATCAAAAGAAGATCCTGAAACCTCTGAGACATGTCTTTATGCAGCTCATCGAGATGTGCACAATATACTTTGAAGATTATCCTCTGGTATTTTGTCTTCCAACTCAAAAAGGCTCGGAAATTAGATTAGCTCGCGATGGCCTATATTGCATTTGAACAGCACTAATTTGGACAGAAACGTGAGACGACAGATTTGACTTTTATAAGATTAATATTATTTCCTTACAGTTGCAAATATATTTTGTTAAACTTTGTGAATAAATCTGACAAATATGCAATGTCATGTCTGATATTTTTTTAGCTCTGTACAGAGCGAAGCATGTGAGTTTTTAAAGAATTCTAAGTTTCAAAAAGAACATAAAAGTGTCTCATAATTTCCTTTTGAGAACCATCAGAATTCTATGTGCATCATGGTTTTCAACTTCTAAAGATTCTGTTTAAATCTTAGTGAGCCAACCACAGACTTCTCGTTGTTCGTTTCTCTTTCTTCAGGATTGACCGAGTGGACAATAGGTGTTTTGTTATCCCCACTTTCATAGCAGATCCCGATTACAGTTTATGATCAGCGAGTGTTACCTGAGCTCAGGATGGAACATAGAGCCAGAAACTATGCCTTGCTTAATGATCCTAGTAATACAATCATCCTCATCTTTCCTATCTCTTCCCCCCATCTCTCAAATCCACAACTCCTTTCACCACACTAACGTCTCCGTTGATCCTTAGCCGCCAATTATCAAAGCAGTCAGTGGCCATCACACCTGGTGGCTTCTTGTAGGGCAGCAACAAACTGCTTCCACTTTGCTCAGCCGGTGGCCATCCTTCGTGCAGTGCCCCAGCTCTGGTTTATTCTTTGCATCTTGGCCTCCACAGTTCTTCACCAAGTTGTTTTTGGTCGGCTTTTCTTTCACTTTCCTTCAGTGGTCCATAGCATAGCTGTTCTTGTGATGGCATCAGGGTCTCTTCTGAGGACGTGGGCAACCCAACTTGAGCGTCTGCCAGATATGATGGTGTGCATATCCTCTTGGTTCAATTCTCCGGTGGTGCCTTGTTGGTAGGGAGTATAGTGTGATTCACTTCTGTAGCTAGGAGGTGGTGCCATTCAGAAGGTCCTGGTTATGTGCATTCCCCACCATCCAAGGGGGCTCTCCACACTTTGAAAAAAGAATCGAACGATTCTCCGATAAGCCTCTCACTTCTGTTGTCTAGGTTTCGACTTCTTTATTTCTCACAAGTGCCTGAAACATACCTTTATGTGTGTAATATTTATATTTTGTTTACAGGCCTCAACTTTCCCTCTTTATTTGTTTAAATGTTTAGAAAGCTGAAATACCTTGGAATAACATTCGTGGGTTACCATGCAAGTGTAATAGTTGATCTAATCATACAGAAGTGCAACAGAAGTCTGGCAGCCCTGCAAAACAATGGCCGCAGCACACCTTGAGCAGAGACTACTGTTTCTCCTGTATCATCAGCTAGTCATAACACATCGAATATGGTCTGGGAATATTCACGCTGTCAATATCACAATGTGAATGACTGGAGCGAATTCAAAATAAAGGGATGCGTATAGTATTGGGCTGTACGCGACATACCCCCATTGTGATGATGCAGCACACGCTTGGATTAGTGTCAATTAGATTCAGATATGTCATGTCCAAAGTAAAGGTATATATGTGTGTGACCATAGACAGAAGGCATCCCCTGCATGGGAACATAGCTGACATCAAAGATTAAGAATAAAGAGGGGATGCGATGTCATGGATGGTGCAGGCAGAGGCAACTATTAGACAAGTGACCACAGTTGAAAATATATTCAAGGCGGAAGAGTGGAGTCAGATGAGATTGGATGAACTGCCAGCAAGTCATCATCAGCCTTGGCAGACAGTGCAGAACTTGGGCCAATGGGAGGGCAGAGCTGGAATTTGATCAGCTGATAACTGATCATGCCATTGTGTAAACTGATGAGTCTGTAATCCCTGGTGAGAAATCAGGGTGGGGCTACTCTGGAAGAATTGTCACTGGACATAGCGGGGCTTACCCGGTAACAACCTTCAGCATGAGAATGGAGGTAGAGGCAGCTACTGCAGCCTTAAACTTCATTACAAGGGCTGTTATTGTATCAGACTCAGTCCATGCTTCGGAAGGTCTAAAGTGGATGGTTCAGGCATGAATGGAAAGCCTCCAGCCTCCATAGAAACCTTGAATCTTCAGGAACTGGTGTGGATCTACTGTCCTGGTCATACAGGGGTTTGCGACAATGAAAGAGTTTACAGACTAGCTTCAAGAGCAATCCATAAAAGTTGCATTGAATATGGATAAGGGAAGAGATACTGGGTGCAATTAAAAATTGCCTTTTAGAGAATGACACTGCAATAGATGAATTATCAAGGCTAGGATTGCTGGAATTTGGCACCACATGTAAGACCAGCAGGGATGGACGTATGAGAGGATGCATCTGGCGTATATACAACCAGTCCGCAATAGGAGCAGTAAATTATGTTTGTTTCAACACATGTTGATGACCTACAAGCAATAATTCAGTCCTCCATACAGCACCACCTCTTTTAATGTACACTGTAGACCCGATATTATGCAAATGGGGTGGAGGTCCAAACTTTGGCATCGCATTATAATTTACCGTAAAATCTTGCGTATAATACGCACAATTTTTACTAATTTTTGCCCGCTAAAACTCTGGTGCGTATTATACACGAGTACTAAAAAAAACATCATTTTCGATATCGAAAGTAACCTACATTGGAAAGTCTTTCAAGTTTTTGTCACAATTTGACAGTGAAAATGGCACGAAATTGAATGTGCCATGTGTTTTCTTATGTGTCAGACATTGTTGCAAAACGCAATTCACACTCTTGGTCTTCAATCTGTTTTGATATTAAGCTTGGTTGTGAAGTTTGTCATTTTATTATTTTGAGCCCTAAACATGAATTCGAGAAAATGTTATATTGCAGCAGAAAAGCTCTTAGTGGTAAAATATGCAGAATCTAATGGCAATCGGGCAGCAAGTCGACATTTTTCCATTAACGAGTGCAACATTCGATTATGGCGAAAAAACAGAGGCACTGCAAGTGTTGCCTAGTAAGAAAAAGGCGAATCGTGGGTCACCACCAGATCTTCCAGACTTAGAAAAAACATTATTGGAGTGGGTAGTGGATAGAAGGCATCAGTGTTTCATGCATTGAAATCCGACTTAAAGCTCTGGAACTTAAAAAATCTCGTACAGGCACAACAGCATTTAAAGCGCCATGTGGATGGGCAGTTCGATTTGTGAAGCGACATGGTCTTTCAGTTCGTCGAAGAACAACTATCACGCAGCATCTTCCAGACGACTACGAACAAAAGCTTCTGGAGCTCCAAAAGTTCGTAATCAAATTGAGAAAAGAACATATCTATGACCTTGCACAGATTGGAAACGCCGATCAAATGCCTCTGACTTTCGATATGCCCTACGACAGGACTGTAGGCACGAAAGGCATAAAAACTGTGTCTATACGTACAACTGGACACGAGAAGTCTCACTTCACCGTTATGTTAGCGTGTACTTTAGATGGAGGAAAGTTGCCGCCTTTCTTAATTTTTAAGATAAAGACTCTACCAAATGGAGTACAATTTCCGAAAGGTGTACACATCTGTGTTCATACTAAAGGATGGATGGATGAAGCACTAACCATTGACTGGTTAAAATGTGTTTGGGCAACACGTCCAGGTGGTCTCCGAAAACAATCTTCCATGTTGGTGCTTGACTCGTTTCGGTGTCATCGGATGCCTTCTATCCAGAAGGAAATGAAGAAAATCAAATCTGATCTGGTTATAATTCCAGGTGGCATGACCCGTCTGTTGCAGCCTTTAGAAGTCGCTGTTAATAAGCCGATGAAAGATGCTATCCACCGTAAATGGAATGCATGGTTAAGCAACAGTAATCACACATATACTGCTGGTGGCCGTATGCGTCAACCAACTCTCACATATGTCGCAGAGTGGGTATTTGCTGCTTGGAAAGAATTAGATAAGACTATAATTAAACAAGGCTTCCTCAAATGTATTTCGAATAAACTTGACGGCAGCAAGGACGTTGTTTTGTGGGAGAAAGAACAGGTGTCATCGGATGAACATGATGGCGATATTTATTATGATGGCACCAATAATGACATTGACTCGACAACACTAGATGAGCTTCTTTCTAGAGAGAGTGATGACGAGGGAGTCCAAAGTACCTAAAATTTAGGTGTTGCGTACCTATTTCTGTTTGTTATTATACTTTCAGTTTTTTAACAAATGTTTCATAAAATAAAATCTTGAAAAATTATGGTGCGTATTATACATGAATTTCCATTTTACCAGAAAATGTTGGCCTAAATCAATCATGCGTATTATACACGAGTGCGTATTATACGCGAGATTTTACGGTAGTCAGCATTGTACAGAATTTTCTTGTTTTGACAAATTTATCAACATTTGACAGAAACGAGCAACCTGAATGATGCCTAGCTTAAGTAAAAACAACTATTGTCACACATGAATGAGCAAAAATAAGCAAAAGATATATCAATCATATACATCTTTTATTCTCGATGCTGAAAATAAAGATTTCGCTCAAACATTTTGTGTTATTATTGCTGAAGACAATAGTTTATGTGTCACCATGGCTACACATGAAAAGTTCAAAGATACAGAATATGCACTCCGTTAATTTTCAGCATATAACAACAAAAGACATGTTTCTACAAAATATCACATAAATAACAAATAAGATTTTACATTGAAATTTCTGTCTGAAATGAGTATGTGATATATCAGCACGTGATGAAGTCATTTAGTTGATTACATGTTGCTTATCTGACAACTAAGTCTGAGTTAGCTGCTTCAATGTCTTTTATTTCAATATTCAATTTTAAATAAAGGATATAAATCCTTGTTTGGAAACAACATCACTTCCCTGAAATGATAGAACACATTCTTTGGATTGAGGGAAAGAAGAGCCAGACTGCAACAGACAGAAATGCCATAATAAAATACATAGAGAAACATTACCCAAGCAACATCTGTGCCAATGCATACACAGATGGGTCAGCAACAAATGCAACAGAAGATGTAGGAAGAGGAGTCTTTTAGAGCTTAAGCACTGGTACACAATAACAAAAAAGCCATCAGTGGCAACAAGAAAATTCTAAAGTAACTTCAGAGCAGAGGTTCTAATGACAGAGGAAATCAGAGACAAGTTGCTGTCTTCACAGATGCACTGTCACTAATTGTAATGCTGAAGAGCCAGAATAATACAGACCTGGATTAATTAAGAATAATGCTCCACAACGTATGTCAGCAATTCAAAAGAGTTGTGATACAAATTTTTTTTTTAAGTTTCTGTGCCAAACTGAAAGTTTATTTTATTAACCAAAAACATGTCATTTAGACAAGAAAAGAATTTAAAAATGCAACTTCAATTTTCAGTTTCTGCGCCAGATTATTTTAATAGTATTTACAAATTAGTTACTTACAGACAAAAGACATAATATTACTGCTGAATAGTTTTACAGTTTCTAAGGTAAACTGAAAGTTTTTATTTCATGAGTTCATGATCACAATGCACAACAAAAATGGGAACCTCAGCCGATGATGACCTTCCCCCAAAATTGTCCACTCCTTCCTTACCTGCCTATGGAACTAAATATTTGTTTTCTGGGGTTTAGGGAAATTTATTAAACAGCATGGGGGAAAACAGCGAAGTAAAATAATTGTATAAAACAATAAGTAAGAACAAGGAAGGGGATCCTGTTACACGCCCACTGAGGCATATTGAGACTATGGTGTTAGGTCCATATTTTCTTGACCATCGGCACACTAGGGGGTGATGTGGTCAGCATCATGCCGGCTGGCAAGAACAAGTTACACCAAATTCCTTTTTTTATTTTTAAATGCCAAATTCTGCAAAATAATGACTCAAAAAGCAAAAATTTAAAAAGAATGCATTAAAATGGCTGAAAAGTTTTAATAAATGCTGTATTGTGCCAAAAATGCTTTAACAAAGGCTCTTAATACATTAACTACTGAATTGAAAAACACACTGTGGCCAAATTAAATTTTTTTCCCATTTTCATCCTGTAGGTGTTTGCACAAAGTAAGCCGTAGTTTTCGTAATTGTTTACAGATTTTTATAAATTACCCGTCATTTTAAAGATAATTGGATGTACTATTACAATAAGCACCATTTGTAACTCTAATAGAGGTTTTTGCTATTTAACGGCCCTCCGATGGCCAAGGACTCGCAATATTTTCACAATTATAACAGCTTGCGCCCCATCTCTATCAAAATCATTATTTCAATCAATGCACACCGTTTTCACTCTTGTCCTCGTCACTAGATCTATCAGTCAATTGTTGAAACAAGTTTCTAGCCTATTCAGCCGTTAGACGAGATATGCAAGCATTTTTTGTGGTCCTATCACTAGTTGCCACGGTAAACAGTTTAACACAATTTGGTAACTAACCCAAAACGCTGAAAAATATGAACATAATATCAATTTTCCAGTGTTCTACAACAACCATGCTTTGAGAATTTGTTTTCCGGTGGCAACTTAAAATCTCGAACGAGATCAGAAAGTGTTTTAGTACATTTTTTATTCATTTTATTACTAAACATAGATCAACGCTCTGAGTGGCTCGCGGTCCAAATGGTAGGATTTCAAAAGCCGGTCCCTACCGGCTCGCGGTAATTAATGTGTTAAATGAGCTTAGTTTTTGTTTTATAAAACACTTTTATATTTAATTGAGCAATGTTTCAATCATGCAAAAAAAAAAAAAAAAGATGCACATTAAAACCATGGCTCTACTTATAATCCACACCAGTATGTTATTCTCAAAAAGAATGTAAGAAATCTTTGAAGGACCGAGGACTAGAATGGAACCAGGCCAGGAAGAAGACAGCTGATAGAATGGTCTGGCGCTCTCTCTTCCAAACCTCTACACCTCACGGTAGAAGGGGAACGACTAAGTAAGTAAGAATGTAAGATACGTGTCTGTCTCTTTTGGAGAAACTTCCACAACTTCTTGGCTTAAATTACCAAAACTAGTGTAATCCTCATTTCTTGATGTATGATGTCTACCTCTAGAACACAGTTTCTATGGACCACTTCTGTGAATGGATTCTAGGGGGAGCATATACATAGCAACAAAATTTAAAATGTAAAGATTTCTTTTTTATGGTTATGTATATTTTTTCCTAAAGGGGTCCATAACTTTCATCTGATAATCCAAGGGGTCCATAGCTTTCAATCGGACAATGAAGGGGTCCAAAGCACGAAGAAAGTTAAGAAACCCTACACTTAGAGTTTATGCACCTCCCCATCTGTCATCTAAAATATTCTTAATTACACTATATTTACGTCGGCGTCTGTGGCCTAATGGATATGAACGCAGTTTCATAATCCAGATATACCAGGTTCGAAACCTGCTGCAGGCGGTTTGGTAGCAGATCGCTTTGTGTGGATTTTTAACAATGGTATAAGCGCCGTACCATTCAGAAAGCAATGGCAAACTACTGAATGAAAAAATTGCCTAGAAAAATCACAAACAGCCAATAAAAGCTGGGGTTGATTGCCACGTCCTGTAAAGGATAAGCAACTAACTTTAACTTTACACTATATTCTCCTTACATGTGTGAAATTTACACCCAAACACTAAACAACCTAGCACATATCCTGTCAATAGAGCAGCATCTTTACATCCTATAACATCTACATTTGCTGACAGTGATAAAAGGAGGGCCACACCAGCTTGTCAAGATGTGTAACTATGGCGAGTTTTTGTTTACACTAATCTTTGTAGCTGCAAATTCAGCCATACTTCTTTTACAATTAATTTATGGAAACAAAGGCAGGTCAACCCCATGTAATTCAAAGGTATAAGAAAATGAGGGAGACAAAGGTATAAGAAAATGAAAAAAAAAAAGGTTGTCGTACTAGGACAAAAGACTAAGAAAATGGCCTTCCTTGTGGCCACAAGGCCTTCATTAGGGAAACCGAGAGCTAAGTGACAAAGATAATAAATACAAGATGTAAATGCTGCTAGTCACGGATGGGTGTGATGCATAGAAAGAATAGAACTACTTTGCCCTCAGGCAAGATGTAAGATGTGACTAATATGAGGTTGTGTGTGGGGCAAACAACTTCATCATGTAAAATTAATTACTACAGTAATTACTGTTGCAAGAGCACATGAATATGTCCTGCATTGGGGGCTAGCTGCAGTTCTGGCTGCATGTACCACAAGGAGCAAAACGGTAAATAAAATGCTGGTTACTCAGGATGAGTGAAATGGAGACATTCTCACAGCTGGTTGTACTTTTTTTTTTTAAAATAGTGTAATGATGCTGATGTGAAGATGGCAGATGTGAAAACAGAAATCAAGAAGAGAATAGGAATGGCCAAAGCTACATTCAACAACATGAAACATATACTGACATCCAAACAGTTATCTCACAAATTAAAACTGAGAATCATAAAGTGTTATATATATTCTGCATTTCTGTATGGTGCAGAAACATGGACGATGAATAAGCATTTGGAAGAAAGAATTGAGGCTCTTGAAATGTGGATATATAGAAGAATGGGGCGTTATCTCATGGAAAGAGATGAAAACAAATAAGGAGGTCCTAGAAAATCTAGGTATGAAAAGAGAACTAATGAGGGAGGTCAAAGTTCGGCAGCTAAAATACTTTGGCCACATAAAAAGGCATAACACCTTGCAGAAGACCATAACAGAAGGGAGAGTTGAAGGCAAACGTGCAAGGGGAAGACAGCCCTATAAGTGGGAAGATAACATCAAGAGATGGACAGGAAAGAGTCTATCAGAGTACACCACCAAGACAAGAGACAGAAGACGTTGGAGATCCATTACAGCCAACCTTCGTTGTGGAGATGGCAACTGATGATGAATGATGCTGCAAAACATGTTGCTGTCAGTAATGTAATGAAGATGCAACATTTGTACTGAAAATTTAGGTCTCTTCCTGTCCTTCCTCCTCCTCAAATTCCCCCTCCTCTTCAGCGGTAGCATCTTGGTATTGTTGGTACTCCGAAACCAGGTCATTCATATTTGATTCAGCCTCTGTGAACTCCATCTCATCCATACCCTCACCAGTGTACCAGTGAAGAAAAGCCTTGCGACGGAACATGGCTGTGAACTGTTCAGAAACTCGCTTGAAAAGCTCCTGGATAGCTGTGCTGTTCCCAATAAAAGTGGCACTCATCTGGTAGGAAAGTAATACACACATTAGAAAACTGACTAAAGTGTCACAGGTGTTTGGAAACCGGCAATAATAAAATAGAGAAATGTCTTGACATGAGAAAACTTATATCACAGACATGGACAAGAGCAAGCACATTTGCTGAATACTGGAGCTGAGTTAAGTAGTTCAGAATTTTGTTTATAAGTTAAACAAAAAAATGTGGATGCTTGTACACATACATAATCCACAGCACTAACCTTGAGACCACGAGGAGGAATGTCACAAACAGCTGTCTTCACATTGTTAGGAATCCATTCTACAAAATAAGATGAGTTCTTGTTCTGGACATTCAACATTTGCTCATCTACTTCTTTCATTGACATACGACCACGGAATATAGCAGCAACAGTCAGATATCGTCCATGCCGAGGGTCACAAGCGGCCATCATGTTCTTGGCATCAAACATCTGCTGGGTCAGCTCTGGGACTGTCAGGGCTCTATTGCATATAGAGTACATAGTGTTAATCAAAGGTATTGGCGTGATTACATATACAAAATTTCCCTTTCATTTTTATGCGCCATCTGAGCATTTCATTGTGCCAATATTTTCTCACTTTAATTGACGTTATTCTGCAAGTAGTCAGCTTCCTTAGATACCTTCATATAAAACCTACCTCACAATATAGGTCTTCAGCTTACTTGTTAAGTGTAAATACATGAGTATAATCATTTTCCTAGTTCCATGTATAAATATTTCACAAGAATTTCTATACTTGCTACCAGACCCCTCTCTCCGCAATCTTCACACACACACATATGAGGTGCCAAGTATGTTTGGACACCAAAACCAACAAAGGAAAGTTGCACAAGTGGCAGCAGAAATTTTAAAAAATACAAAAGGTGGGACTCCAAAAATAGGGACAATTTTAATTTCCTCAGTGCCTGAGGTAGAAAGTGCACATCATACTGAAGGAGTGTCCACTGATGTCAAAGGAAGCAGAGAAGGCACTCAAAGAATAGGAAGCAATGGGTCCCAGACTAATAGCACAGACTGCTGATAAGTGTTAAAGCCCGCCATAAGACGGGAATTAAATTCAAAAGCACTGTGGTGAAATTCAGTGATACAACGCTAAAATTCCTCAATTTATAAAGATAACAGTTAAATGAAATGTAGGGATAAAATTTGGATAAGATACACTGCTTCATCTTCGCCCACGCCAGCGTTTTCTAGTGTCATTGAAAACTAACTAGTTATAACATGCAGACTAACGGCCTATCCTTTTAGACGGGGTAGAAACGGAGATAAAAGAAAAAAAATTGCTGCGGTCTGAACATGTGTTTGAATCTAAAGTCTAGAAGATGCAATTTGTAGTTTTAAAGCAAAAATTACGCCACTAGTTGACACAATGTAATAAATTGGACGAAAAACGACCTTAGCTCTTATCAGAAACAGACGTATCTTGGACGTTCTACGGTAAATAGTCGTTTTAATTTGAATATAGCGGCAAACGCCATGAACGAGTAGTAAAAACAAATTTCCAGACTAACAGGGAAAAAATTAGGTATTTTCTTAATAATAAGTTTAGGAGAATAAAAATTAGCTAGTTTGATAGCCCATCTTTCCCTGAGAAATAATATACTTTTAATTACAAAGACGGACATATAACACGGAAGATATTGACGAAAGACTGTATTGTTCAATACAGACGAACAGATAGTTATTTGTGCATACTTCTCACAAAAGTTACTTTTGACGAATCCTTGAGCCTAACGCAGAAAAACAAACTACATGTGGACAAGGGGCAAAGAAGGAGGGTAGAAGCTAAAAATAACTTAGCATAGAAATCTTATACGTAGTGAGACAAAAATTTGTGGAGTGTTTTTTTGTAGTTTGGTCTAAAACCAAGTGTAATTTTGGGAAAAACCAAGTTCGGACGGACAGACCGACATAAGTACATTTCACACTAGACCGAAACTAGACTCAATTTGGACATTTTAAGTTTAAATATTTAAACTATAGAGGGGAAGTATTTTGATTGGACGAACGAGTAATATTGGTGACAAAATTTAGCCGGCAAGTGCCATTTTGTCGAAGACTGTCCACTGCAACAGATCGTTGATGTTTAGAACTGTGACGCCCAATGAAGATAGATAGTATTTCAAAGTGGGACGCCATAGTATAGCCAGCAGCTCAGCTGAGTTTGTGCTAGACAACGTACGGTATCTGTGTGTTTTCATTTGAATTGTGGTAAGGGAAAGATTATTAACCTTTTTTTATTTAATAATTCTGAGTGATTGATACTGCCATGTCATGAAAAATGATTACGACAAGTGAGTGCTTATTCTAGGTCCCCAGCGACAGTCCAGGGCCTAGAGGTGAATGTATAATAAGGGAAAACATATCCAAGAATATAGAAGACAGATCTATATTTACGATCAGTGGGAACATATCACCCACCTTATTGGATGGAAAAAGAGACCAAGGAACATATTTTAGATGCAATGCAGTCATGGGAAACTGGTGCTACTTGATGACAGCCTGGGTGAGAGGTGCTGGGTCGGTCAGAGAGATCTGATCTTGTCTTGTCAATTTATGTTTTGTGATTAGTAAACAGGGTAAAGTAGGCAGTATGCTATGACTTAGCCTAATTTTGTGTTTTCAGAGTTTCTTTGTCTGGCACTGTGCTAGTGCCAGATTCTCTGAAGAGATCAAACGGTGGAGGACTAGAAGTCTATTAGTTTACCTCAGCAACTGTGAGGAGAAGCCTATCATTTACCTCAGCAACTGTGAAGAGAGGCCTAACATTTCACCTCAGCAACTGTGAGGAGTGGGCCAAGTGAACATCTTGACTACATCGACACAGGCCAGTTAAGTACTGAAGACCTGGCCTGCTGCTGATTCATCAATAAAAATAACTAAATTTATAAAAACCTGTGAATAGAAACTTTACCACCATTACCCCTGTTAACAAAACTATGAACAGTATGCAAGAACTAGACATGATGATACCACCACGACCCGTCATCCAGTACTAGTTTTTCCAAAAGACTCTGTAGTTAGTATCCATATTAACAAATTTCACATATATATATATTTATGTACAAATTTTTCATGTGATCATTAAATTATATGCTATTTGATTGATATAAATTCATCTTGATTCACACGTCCTGACCATAAGAAAACTTGGCTCAGGACTAAATAAAGTTAAGAAAATTGTAAATTTTAAAATGTCACCCCAGTGTTAAGTTACTTGATCATAGAGTTTAGTATTAGACCTAGTGTTCATATGTGTGTGTCTGTGTACTTAATTACCTGCACACCACATTTCAGTACCCTAGACATTGAACGTAGCTAACATACATAATAGTAGAATAAGTCTGTTTGAGGTCATAGGTGGTAGCAGAAAGGTATTCCTGAAAAACTCACAAACTTTTATCTTCAGGGACCTTCACAGCTGACCTCATACAGTACACTAGGTAACATAGCAACCACGTAATAAAATCAAAAACCACTACAAGCACCAATACCTAACAGCAATTCTACTTATATAAAAGTATTTTTTTTAAAATCACTGTGCATCACCACAGTTCACGAACTACATAGCAGCAACGAGGATCCCAATGTGTGCATACGGGATCACACATTCTATAAATATTTTTGTGCACACCGTCATTTGCGCATTCTTCTTTGGTAAGTGTTACTATTTTCGGGAGAGTACATATAAGGGAAACAATACAATTAATGTCTAACTTTCAACCAAAGTTGCATCCCTTGGCATTACATACTGACAGAAAAGGCTGGGATTTTATATATATATGATGCTTCAGAGGGTCCAAAATTTATGGCTATAATATGAATGGAGAACATACAGAGGCCTCAAACCTTAATAAACTAATGTTGATTTACTGTCCTGGTCATATAGGGGTAAGTAGTAATGAGAGCCGACAGACTTGCCCCTAGAGCACCCACATTGGGGACACTGGATATGAATAAAGGAGAGATACTAAGGACAATTAATGATCGCCAATCAGAGAATGACACTGCAATCGATAAATCAACAAGGCAAAGATTGCTGGAATTAAGCATCAAACGTAAGACTAGCAGGGATGGACGTTTGAAAGGATGGATCCCATGTGTATACAACCAGAGCTCTATTGGAACAATCAGTATTCATATTCAATGTTTGCTGAGGGAGTGCAATGATATAGATTCTGAACAACAATAACAGTAACTAATTTATCAACATTCCCAACTACCAAATAAAAAAAGAAAAGAAAAGAAATATAAGAATCATTCTATGTTACGCACCGTAACATATGTCGTAAAACATTCTAAATCCACATATATAAATTAAAAGGTAAATGTAAAGCCTAACACATAAATCCAATAAAAGGAAAGAAGAATGGTAAAGAACAGTGCTGTCACAATGACTGTACTCGAGATCCCCCTTTTTCTACTTCGTCTGCATATTGTAACGCTTTCACGTTGATAATAAAGCCTACTGCATCAATACACGCTTTCTACACTAAAACGTGTACTGCATTTCTAAGAAAACGTTGAGATGCGCAAGCTGATTAATGACCTAAATTAATACTAGCATTAATTTCACTGCGTAATGAAAAGACAGATGGAATTAGGATAGAGAGAGGGAGGGCTGAAATCCGGAACGCATGCAACACTAACACGTGTCTCGCGATACAAAATTAATGCCATCACGCGCGTAAGGCCAGAAGCACTAACTTTTTTCAAATAGACAGTGATAAAAAACAATACCCATACGAGAGTTAGGTTTAAAAACCTGAAAAACGCTTATTAGGAAACATGACACAATACTGGTTTACGTCTGAAATCCTGACAGAACAGTTAAAAAGGATGCGGACAGTGGAAGTTAAAAATAAACAACTGAGATCAATAAAAGACAGGAATTTTAAATGGGCCATTTGTTCTCATGATAATCATATAATTGGGTACCTTAAGACTAGTGGACTTGGAATATATAATAAATTATCAAAATGGTCCATTAGATACTAAAATATTGGTATAAAACATATGGAAACTGGCATGGTCTGGTCATATCTGTTAGATAAAATGGCATGATGTTTTTGAAAACACGTAGAGGAACGAAAGCTGAAATAGTACGGAGTAAAAGATTGGCTAGAATTTAAAGCAAGCCGAGGTGTGATTGGCTAAACTATATATACGAATCTAGTTGTTGATAGTAACGCGTAGTAAATGGGATACATTTTTTTTTTAATTCATTCAAAAGATAGTTAGGCTTTGAGCGATTGGTCGAAGCATTTGAATTGAACGAAATAGTACGCTGCTCGTTGCCAGTTTCAAAAGATTTTCATAAGAGCAGGAGCGATGTCAGACTTGTGCTGTGGTTTATAAATTATATTGACCGAAAGCAGTCTGAAACAGTGGGCAAATCTAGATATGTGCCATTCTCTAGTGCCTTATTCGTCGTAACCTGTGTTATTTCCTTTCTATGTGGTAAGATTGATTTTATTGACTTTTTTAATTTGAAAAATTGGTTGTGTATAAGAAAAGGCCATGACAAAAGGTTGTAACTAAATGGTTCCATGGCAGGCTTGGGCATGGCCTAGTTGTTGATATATTATACCATGGACCATTTGAGAAAGTGAGAACTATCAATATATATATGATGATCATGCTGAAACATTACACCTATCTTATTGCATGGTGAAGTATGGCTGGAATGACAGAGGTGTTGTCTCCATAAGGGAAAAAGGAAAAAGAAAACTGGTACTATTGGTTCCATCACATGAAAGTGGAGAAGCTTGGTTGTCAGAAAGAGCTGACCATGTTCTTTTTATTACATGCATGTTTACAGGTAAAATTGGAGGAATTAGTTTGATATTAAGACAGGATCATACTTGCTTTGACAGGGGTTTCCTGCTGGTACTTGGCTGATGCTGTCAGAAATATTCAGCACTAGATCAAGTCATCTCTGACAACAGCTGTTAAGAGAGAGATTGTAGACCAGAGGGCCTGAAGCGTGTGGCCAAATAGACTGCAATCATTATGAATCCAAGGCACAGATAAGTGATATATCTGGCCTGGAGCAACTTATCATTACTGCATATTTTCTAGGACAATCTCCTCAACTGAATAAACTTTTCCTCCAAAACTAAAAACAGTACAACAGAGTCCATAAGAGTGATAAACAGAACAATTGGTATGATGTATATCCCTTACCAGCTTCAAGGAACAAGTAATTAGATAGAGAAAAAATACCCAGTTGAAGATTGATTTCATGCATTACTGACACCTGGTCTATTGCTTGTAAATAATTGCATATACATATTTGTAAATATATAAGATTCCATCAAACTGATTATCAATGACTAAAGTCCTGGCCAAAAGAACATTTAGGCTCAGGACCAATAAAGTTTAACAGAAAATTTTTCATTATAAAACTTAACCGCTGGAGTTAGTTGATTTTATCTTAGAAGTTAATATTTGTTGGTATATGTTTTGTATTGAGGTTATTCCACACACTCACTTTTGCATTACCCTAGACACTTAACGAAGCCAACATTCATATTGATTAAGAATTAGTCTGATTGAGATATAAATGTGGCAGCAAGTAAGGTCATCTGAATTACACACCAAACCTATTAACTTCAGATACCTTCACAGCTGATCTCAGTCAGTACACTAAGTACTTTATACTATATTTAAGTACCAACTCACCACATTAATTGGTAGGCTTGTCCGGAATTTGTAGTTGATATATATAGGAATCTCATACAGCATATATTAACTAACTCCAGGAATAAAAATTAGCAGTAGGATATAAATTCAAGATTGTATTACTGGTCTTAATTGAGGTTAGGAACATCACTAAGAGAGTATCAATAAGTAAGAGGAGATTTTGCAGTGATAGGTTGTTCCACCAGTAATAATTAGTTAATAATTACTTTAATTAAAGTAGAATTGTCTTAGAACCTTAGTAGATCTACTTGAGTTAGAATGGCTGACTTGGCAAAATTTAGATCTGCCACTGTACAGACTGCTAAAGAGTTAGGAATGGACGGGCAAGTTATGATTTCCTATGTCACTACGGAATGTGACAAATATATTGAACGGGAAGAAAGAAGATTAGAAAAAGAGGCCGAAAGAAAGTTAGAGGCTGAAAAGGAAATTAAAAGGTTACAATTTGAGGCTGAGGCTGAGACTAAGAGGCTGCAGATTAAGGCTGAGGCTAAGAAATTGGAGGCAGAAAGAGAAGAGAAGAAATTGGCTACAGAAAAGGAAGACAAGAGATTAGCTGCAGAGAGGGAAGCAGAAAGAGAGGAAAGAAGATTAGCTGCAGAGAGGGAAGCAGAAAAGGAGGAGAAGAGATTACAAAGGGAACATGAGTTACGACTAAGGGAGTTTGAGTTTCAAGGCCATGCTCCTGAAAATGGTGCCAGTCCCTTTACCTCTGATGCCATTGCTAGTCAGGGAGCCTCAACCTCAGCTATGAATTTTCATTTAGATCATTTTGTTGAGAAAGACGATGATATTGAGAGCTATCTAAATAGATATGAACTATTAGCTACCACGTATGGGTTAGAGAGAGAAAGGTGGAGCTTAAAGTTATCTCAAGGACTTCGTGGGGCAGCTTATGAAGTTTTTGCCAAAATGAGCAGAAGTGATCAAGAAAATTATGACATGCTAAAGCAGGCTCTTTTGTTAAGATATGAAAAGAACGCAGAATTTTATAGAAAAAAAATTAGGAATACTAAACTACTGTCAGGTAAAACATACCACCAGTTCTCTGCACGGTTAGAGAAATACTTGGAGAAATGGACTTCTCTGGGGAAAACCCAAGATCTTAAGGAAATGGTCCTTATAGAACAACTAAGAGAGTCCATGGCTCCAGACCTGAGAAAGTTTCTCATGGAACAAGGTGCAGAGAGGCTGGGTGAGTTACTAAATGTTGCTGAAAGGTATCAGGCAGCTCAGGCAGAGGTATCAGGTAACAAAAGGAAACAGGTAGATAATTTTAAGGCACCACAGAACTTTAATAAATTTGATCCTAGAGATCAAAACAAAGGTAAGCACCAGTTTGATAGGCCACGGTATGACAATAAAAATAAAACCCCACAATTCGATGAAAGGAAATATGATGAAAGAAAATCTTTCAACCAAGGAAGGAGGTGGTGTAAAAATTGTAAGATGAACAATCATGACACTGACCATTGCAGAAGGAATCCTATAGTAATGGCCACCCTTCAGGTCAGGTCGACCTCAAGAAAGGATATTATGTTAAATACCACTCCAGAAGAGATGAGGAAGGCACAGGCTGGGGATAAGACCCTCAAGCCTTGTTTTAGGAAATTGTCAACTTGTCATACAACTCCAGGCAAAGGAGATTTTTATATGAAAAACAAGTTGATGTATAGGAAGGCCGGAACTGAATCCAAGGGTCACGGACAGTTGGTTCTTCCAAAGACATATAGGGCAGAATTAATAAGGAGCTTACATGTGAGAGAAGATGGGGACCATGAGAAAATAGGTACCATCATCCAAAAGGTAGCTCAAAATTATTATTGGCCCAAGGCAATGATTGACATTGTGAATTTTGTAGAGAGGTGTAGCATAGCACATGAGGGAACACCCACAAGTGGGAACAGTGATCAGGGCCTGGACACGCCACGGGGCAAAATAGCGGGCTTCGGAGTAGCATGAGATACTAGGCACTGTGCGGCGGTAGGCATGTGGGTGGCAAAGGAAGGCGTCGATCTACCATGAGAGTTATGATAAGGTCACATATGATAGCGTTTTGCTACCCAGTCGCTGACTTGAGAGAGGACACTTAATCGTTGATGACTGATGACATAATCAGGACGCAGACGAGGTAAGTAACTTATTAGACATCCCGCGGAGCATGACAGCGCAATTTACTTGTAGAGTCCAATTTATTGGTTGTGTTTATAGATGAGCTTACACGCGTCTACATGAGAGCAAAGAACGGAGTCTGTAGCTCACAACTGCGGCAGAGGAGGAATACTGTGAGACTCGAAGGACCAGTGAAGCATATAGGCGTATGCTACTCTCTCGTGGGGTAGAGAGACAAGGATAATGGCGGATTCAGTACAATTAACTATGGGACAGATCTTAGACATGAGTTATACATCGGAGCTGAGGTGGAGGACGGAAGGTACTGCGATCTCTACTATGCCGTATTGTCAAAGATTTTTGATGCGACTCAACTATGTGTGTTGGACTAGGGAGCGCTAATTAGCTTTGTGTATTCATGGAGTACAGACTATTCTCTACAAACCACACACATATGGATATGACTAAATTCAGAGATTGACGGGTAAGTAGATGGGTAAGGATGCTAGACGGAGATTCTTTCATGTGTAGACGACCTTAAAGACTTTTCTTGGATAATGTGAATATCTCTTAGTTGTACACTACTGTTAGGACCTGTATCATCACGATGGGTTGAAATGGTCGGAATATGAATACAATGTGAGAACATCTGAACATCACTGCTTAACTAGTCTTCTTGGTAGGGCGCGGCCGATGCTCATATGTTATGATAGGAGCACGAGGGCAGGGCTCAAATACTACACTCGTTCTTTATTGAGCGATAGTTTGATGTATAGGTACTTGAGTGGGGGCGCTACATGGGTATTCTATCAGTGATCTTAACACTGTCAGAGTGGGCGACGTGAACGTGGACGTCCACAGGGGCTTATCATAGAATCTAAGAGTGGTAGTTAGGGGAGTGTTGTTTTTTAATCACTGAGGTTTGAGACAATAAGACTCTGAGAGACGGCGGATTGTGATGTAACCATATGCGCTTGTTATGACCGCGTGTGTGGGCTATGGTGAATTGGTCTCTAGTATGTCGGGTTGGGTAGATATAGACTAGTTGTATGAAAGGGTGAAGGAAGTATTCACTCTGGGACTAGCGTACTTCAGTGTAGTGGTTATCCGAGGTGGAGGTGCTGCTGGGAAGGGACTGCACAGCAGTAATGTGGATCGAGGATCATATCAGCGAAATGACTAGAGATATGTATCTCATGGGAGACGGAGAGTGCTAGGGCGGTCTGTAGGTTCGATTCAGGGAGGCACTAGAAGGATGCGCGCAGCGTGGAGATCTCTAAGTTTGCATGGTGTTTGGCGCGGCACGTTCGACATACGTTTATAAGAGCGAATATTTCTATAGTATCGACAGCTAATGTCAGTGGTCATCGCTGGAGGGTGGGGGGGGTAAGGGGGGGAGGGAGAATAAGTCCGGGATGAGCTTCTGAGAAGTGATCCTGGTTGGTGTATAGAGGGAGGCACAAGTAGCGTGGCGGTTCTATATTCGTACCTTGTCAGGGGGCAGGAGTCACGCCGGGGATGAGATATGAATAAATCGATTAGTGACCCGGTGATGAGGTGGTGAGTAGATTGGCTACACTAGGTAGACGTCTTTTGTTGTATCTATATCATCTTGTGTGCTGGTGGGTAGTCTTATGTTATTATCGCGCGTCGTGGTGCTTTCGACTCTCTCTTCTATACGAGTAAGAGGTTCTTTGAGAGAGTTAAACCAATTGAGCAACAGAAACATTCTTAGTGTAGGATGGTTGTATGGGGGGGCGACTCATTGTGAGTATGGTGTCTATTGAAGCATCGGAATGTGGTTATATCTCGGACTATAGAGATCAATTAGACTGTTTAAAGCAGCGGTGGGTGTGGGGTGTGTGAGTCGACAATACGCTTTAGGAGTAGGTGGGACGTCTGGGGTGCAATTTAACTTGGTCTGTTATTACGGGGCGGGAGGTGTGGTCTAGAACACAAATGTGTTGTCACTGTGCACAGAACACAAATTGTTATACGACGTGCTGCAGAGCATTGACACGTTTCTGATATTCTTAAGCGTTCGAAGGAGAAGCCACGAGTAGCGGGGGTCGACGAAAGCCAAGTAAAGTGACCTTGTATTCTGTTGGTGGGTCAGGTCTGTATTAGAGTGAATATATCTAGCCTAGAAGTGATAGAGCTGTTTTTCTGGTTAAGTGTGAGCTGTTTATTGATGGATCTGACAGGCGCTTATGATATAGTTTGTAACAAGAGGGACTGTGGTGAGGAGTCGCAAGGTTTTCTGATTTGGCTACAGTGGTCCTCATATAAAGGCAGGGTAGAATAGTGGCGGTCCAGGGAGTTTATAAGTCTCTAGGGGATATAGATGATCATCAAGACTCAGGGTAGGGATGAAGAGTGGTGTGGTAGATAATAGAGAGCCTCTGAATTAATCTCTCAGACTTTCTTCCGGACTTGTAGACATGAAGTGTAAAAAGTGATCAGCGCGAGGGGTTAGTCTAGCGGGTCGTTGTTGTGTGTGAGCTGTCTGTTTGCTCTGGGACAGTGACAGTAATAACAAGGCTGTAGAGACATTATGAGGGGTTTTTGTTGCGTCACAGTGCTATTTTGCTGAGCTGTTTGGAGATGTTAGACAGAGGTAAGGGGAAGCTGTATGGGGAGTCTCAACTGGCGATCTTCATGAGTCGTATCGGAATGATAGATATTGTTCTGGGGTTTGGCATGTGGAATTATGGACGCTATTTAGAGGAAGTACAATATAGTTGTTGATTATGGGATGTGGGGTATTGTAGCGTATTGTTTCGTTACAGAATGGAGGACAGGTAAGGTCACTGCTGCGTATCATCAGCCGCGTGTGTCTTCGTGAGTACTGACAGATGAGGCACTCTGGGCGTGAGGTCACCACTCGAATCCTAGGCGTTAGTACAGTATACGGGGGTATCGTATAAGATCGTGTGCATTGGTGCTTGTAGTGGTTCATGGATGACACGCATCAGAGACTGCAGTTGTGATGAGAGGCGGAGGCGACTATAAGGGACACAGTGTTCGGGAAGCATTATGATAGAGGAGACAGGGTAGCAGCGGATACTGGGGGAGTGTACACTTGTGAGGAGCTCGCGTGCGGTCAGATAGACTGGTATAATCTTGAAATAGATTCAAACTCTTCAGTATTTGTGCTATATATACAACCTCTTAATTGTAGTCTGTGAACATATTAACTGGTCTGTTTTGTGAAAGAGGGGAGAATTTGTTCATGAATCTGTCTAATATCCCACATAATAAATTATATTGTAAATGTAAAGCCTAACTCATAAAATCCAATAAAAGGAAAGAAGAATGGTAAAGAACAGTTTTTTGTTCACAATTACTGTTACTCGAGATCCCCCTTTTTCTACTTTTCGTCTGCATATTGTAACGCTTTCATCGTGCTAGTAAAGACTACTGCATCAATACACGCCTTTCTTAACACTAAAACGGTCTGGCTTTTCTAAGCAAACGTTGAGAGGCTTCAAGCTGGATGTCCCAATGCTCTCTTAAATTAATACAAGTTTTATGTAATTTACATCTGCGTAAGAACTTGACCCACTATTCTTATTACTTTTCTTGTGTTTTAGTTTCCATATTTTTACGTTTCTCTTTTAGGAGGGAGGGGCTGATCTCCGGATAAGAAACGCAAAAAAAAAGCCGGAAACACCATGCAACTCTAACACGCGTCTGCGCGATACAAAATCAATGCCGCGGGAACGCGCGTAGAGTTCCCCGAAGGACGACGACACACTGTTTTTTCAAATAGACAGTTATAACAAACAATACGCGTACGACAGTATTAGTTTCTCCACCCACTAAAATCGCTTATTAGGAACTGCACACAATACTGCGTTTACGTCTGAAATCCTGAAGAACAGTTATAACAAGGATGCGGAACAGTGGAAGTTCAAAAATAAACATACCAGCCGATCGATCTAGAACAACGACAGGAATTTTTAAATGGGCATTTGTTATCATGCGATACCCCCCATATAATTGGCGTTACCTTAAGGACTAGTGACTAGCATGGAACTATATAATAACATTATCTCAAAATGGTCCATTAGATACGTAAAAAGTGATCTTGGTATAAAACATATGGAAACTGTCATGGCTAAGCCCCATAGGTGTCCTGGTCATATGCCCCGTTAGATAAAAATGGGCCATGATGTTTATTGAATATACACTTAGAGGAAGACGAAAGCTGAAATAGTACGGAGTAAAAGATCGGGTCTAGATATTTAAAGCAAGCCGAGGTGAGATTGGCCTAAAACTATAGTATAACGAATCTAGTTGTTGATAGTAAACACGCTTAGTAAATGGGAATAAATTTGACGTTTTTAAGCAAAGATTCATGTTCCAATAGATAATTAGGCCTTTGAGGCGATTGGTCCGAAGCATTTGCAACTTGAATCGAAATAGGTACCCACGCTGCTCGTCTGCCAGGTTTCAAAAGATTTTTCATAACGAGTCAGCGAGCGATGTCAGCCTTTGTGCCGGTACGGTTTATAAATTATATTGACCGAAAGCACCTGGCATCAAGTAACGCTCGCATCAACAGTGAGGCAAAGTCTAGCGATATCGGTGCCATGTTGTGTTCTCATTGGCCTCTATTGAGTCGTGCCACACCTGGCCAACTGTTAATAGCATTTCCTTTTCTATGTGTGGTAAGATTGATTTTATTGGACTTTTTTTAATTTGATACCCCAAATTCGAACACTCTTGTGTATAAGAAAAGGCACATGACAAAAGGTTGTAACTAAAATGGTTTTCCATGGACAGGCTTGGGCTACTGGCTTTAGTTGCCCCAGGATATTTTAACCATGGACCATTAGAGAAGAGTTGAGAATATCAAGCATATACTACTGAATGCCCCATGCTGAAACCATTACACCGTATCTTAATTGCACAGGTCCAAAACCAAAAGTATGCTGCCCGAATACAGAGCGCAGTTGTCTCCATAAGCGGACGCAACAAAGGAAACGTAGTAGACACAGACACTGGGTACTACCTCTGGTCTTCCATTCACAACCTGAACAGTGGGAGATCTTGGGTGTCAAAAGAGCTGAAGTAGAGGCTGGACACCATCGTCTTTTTTTATTTCTGTACACAGAATGTCAAAATGTCTTAATCGGCCTGTCCCGGTAAAAACCATGAATTGGAGGAATTAGTTGTGATTTAAAAGATCAAGACCCCAAAATTTTAAATAACAAACACCATACTATACTTTTGCTTTGGAGTGTTGACAGAACGACTTGACAAGAATAGAAAGGATGGAGACACCAGGCGGTGTATTTCGTTTTTCCTTTCCGTTTACCTTTTTAAGTCCTTTTCCAGAACCAGACACAAAGTTACAGGAACCATTACTTGTTGTATACATACAAACTTAGTGAACTTTTTAATACTTTTAATTCATAACAACTATCAACAACTTTACCCTATACTGCAGGCTACTGTAAGGTACCCAAAGGGACAAGGCGGGGTAATCGCAGTGTGTCATATACGTGTATGGGGACAGCGGGCAGATTCTTTTTCCAGTCACAGTTTACGGGGTGGGCTTTAGTTTGACCCCAAATATTAGTAGGGGCGTAATATTCCCTGGGGGACATATGGTGGGGAGGGGGGAGGGGACTTGTGGGGGCATGGGGCGATGGGGGGACGTGGGTCCTTAAAAGTGTGTAGGTTCGATACTTCATATGGGGGATTGGGGGGGCGATAGGTACGTTGGAGGGGATCGTGGGGGCGGGGTGGGTGGGGTGGGGGGGGGGGTGGGGGGTTGTGTATTCTTATGATCATTTGTTTTCCGACTCATTTGATACTTTCTATTTTTCTTCCCAATTGGTGTTGACTTTTAGTACTTATTGTTTTTTACTCTATACTTTTGTTTTACCTCCTTTACATGAGTATTGTGTTTCCTATATATTGAGTCTTTGCTTCTTGTGTTCGATCCCTTTCCATGTTTTTGTGTTATTCGCCCAGAAGAACCTCGGTTTCCCCCTTTTTTTCTCCTTATCCATTTGGCGTGGCATTTCTTGCTCCTTCCCCTTTCTCTTCCTTTTTTCTTTCCCTCCCGCCTTTGCTTCTGGTACTTTGGCGATGACTGGCTGTTGTCAAGAATATTCCAGCTCTACAGAATCGAAGTCATATATCATCTTCTGGAACAAAACAAGCCTGTAATCAGAGAGACTTGTTAGGACTGCAAGGGCCTGAAGCGTATGAGAATAGGAGGGGCGTCACTAGACAGAGACCAGCTGTTTCTACTGGCATTGGGGACATGGTGTTGTAAATTGTTTGTGGCGCTCTTGTGGGCGTGGGTCTAGATAATGATAGTAAATTGGTATTCCTTGGGACGCTTTATAACGCGGGTAATGCTAGATTGGTTAGGAAACTCTATTGATATGTTGTAAGAGTAGTCTTAGAGTTCATTCGAACAATTTGAGCGAGTTCTCGACTTAATAGGATGGTGAGAGAGTGTTTTTTGGTTTTGGGGGGATAGTAAGAATTGACAGTGGTCTTCATCTACTTTCTAAGGAGACAACATAATTAGACATAATTGCGTATGGGGGTATCATTAGTCACACAGTGTAGTTTCACACTAGGGGAAGGGGGGCACATGTGAGATGTTGGGTGGTAAGTCAGTTTGTTGCGTAGGTGCAGTACTAATATGTGAGATGAGTTGTTATTTTTGATTTGCTTCCATGTTAGGCTTATGCTGGCAACGTTGTATCAATAGGTAAGGTTCTAGTATTATAGATGGGGGTAAGTAAGCGAGATTAGCGGCTTCTTGTGGTAGAAATAGGGATAGTCTTTTTGGCGAAAGGGGCTTTTTGGTAGCGCTGAGTTATATTCGGGGTAAATGTGCTTAATTGTATGAAAAGTGGACATATTTGGGGTGCTGATATTAAATGGACATATATTGATGAAGGGCAAACTATATGGTCTGAGGTGTTCCTTTTTATACGAAAGCGGGTGTGATATGTACGGTACTTAATGAGCTGGTTTTGTACAGTGTGTCTACTTTGGGAGCTATGTGGGGGGGTGAGAAGAGGGACGGAGGAGGTGTATGGGTGGGGGGGCTCAGGACCATTGTAAGGTATTGGGGGTGTGTATGTAGAGGCTTTGTAGGGGGCAACGTGTGTGTGGATAGGGAGACATTCATAGGGATTTCTTTGGTGAAGTTTCACTTGCATTGGAAGAGTAGTGTGGGGTTTATGGGGGTGGTGATGTTTGATGCGTTAGAAAGGAAGAGAGTAGGTTTTATTTTTTGAGTGTGGGGGAGTATTTAGGGATGTTTAAGGTTTGGGAATGGCGGGTATGGTGGGGTGAGTGTGGTTGTTTAGTGTCCCACACATTGGACGCACGGGTAATTTTTTATAGGGGTGCGATCAATTAGGGATTGTGCAGGGTACCGGGGGGGTGGGGCTGCTTGTGAAGACGATCTTATGCAGAGGGGGTTCGATAGGGAGTATCCTGAAAGTAGTACAGATTATTTATTATTGAGGAATGTTTGTGTGTACATTGGAGGTGGTGGGGCACATTTGAAATTATAGAGGGGGGGGTAGGGGGATTGAGTGGGATGAGAGGGTTGGTGGATGTGACAATATGTGACGGAGGTGATATGAGAGTGTGCGAGGTCGTTGTGATATGGTAGCGCGCGTGGGTAGCTCAAAACGCGTCTTCATGGGGGCACGCAATTTTTTTTGGACTGGGATTGGGGATATATCACCGGGTGTGTTTGTCACTAGCTGATCTCAGTCAGTACAATGCTTAATTGGTGGTAATGGTGTTCAATACAATTGGATCGATATTTATTATAGTAGTGGAGGCTTGCGGCGATCGAGGGCTTGAGGGCGGGGCGGTGGGTGGCGGACGGGACAGTTTTGAGGTATTATTATGAGTTAGACGTTTGTAATACATGGTGGTCGGGGATGGGGTGGTTCGAATGTGGTGGGGCCGGTGGGGGGGTTTACCGGGGGTGGTTGGAATTTGTTCAGGGCATGGTGTCACGTTCTGTGATGAATAATGGGGGGGGTGGAGGGGGGACGGGGTGGGGTGGATGAGTGTGGGTATGGGAGAAGGGTGCAGTGTCTCATGGGGAACGTGTGGGAGGTTATTTATTTTGTACCCGTGGTCGGTAGGGAGGTGTGGTGTTGCGTGTGGGGCATTGGTTGGGGGTGGGGGTGTTGCAGATAGGGTTCGGTATATGGATTGGGGCGAGAACGGGGATGGACTCAGCTGGTTGGTATGGTTTAGGGCGGGGGGCGGTGGGTCTGGGTGGGTGTGTGAAATGGAGTTGGGGAGCGGGCCTGTGTTGGTTTGAACGCTGGGGGAGCAGTCTTGGGGGGGGGGGTCGGGGAGGTGGTTTGTAATATTTGGTGGTTTGGCGTTGGCATTGGGTGAGTGGTTGGGGTTACAGTGGGGGAGTGTCGAAGGGAGTTGGTACGGGGGGGTGAGTGAGGTTCTTTTTATGAAGATGCGAGTCAAAGAAGAGGCGGTTGTCTTGGGATGACACGACTTGAGAGTCGAAGTCGTCTATACTTGGTGGTTCTAGGGGTTGTGTGGGGCCGTTTTTACTTGGGGGCGATGCGTGGTAGGACGGTCCCGGATGTGGGGCTGGGTGAGTTGGTTCGTGAGGGTCGAACAGTATCCAACTTAGAAGGTGTTTGATTAAGTATTGGCGCTTGGTTTGCTGACGATAGTGGGGTTGGGGAGGGGGCGTTAACGTTGTGTGTATTTGAGGGCTTTGTCTAGGGGGGATTCGGGCTGGGGATATTGTTTCAAATGAGATGTTTGGTGGAGCGTACTTGAGGATGTTTGTCGGGGGGGTTGTGTGGCGTGTGGGGGGGGGGATTGAGGTCTTTGCACTGCGTGTGTATGGTTGGGGGGTATGAGTTATTAAGATTTCGTGATCCCGGGGTGATTTAATATTTAACAGGTTGTTCTTGTTTATTTTTAAGAATTGTGTTTAAAATTTGGACTTGATAGGGTAGTTTAGCAAAATTTGAAATTTTTTTTTTATTTCAATTTTTTATTTTTATATTAAATCTTGCTATTATAATTATATAGGGTAATCAGTGATCATGTTAATTATTGCCCCACATATTTTCTGTTTCTTTAGGATTTTCATTAGTCTGTATTTAGATTTAGGTTTGGAGTTGGTTTTATCGTGTTTTTGCCAAACGAGGATTATACACCTCACGGGGGGGGGGGGGGGTCTATACAGTCCCAAACTTGGTTAGATATGGGACTCACTTTGTGTTTTTTGTTTTGTTTTCAGATTGCTGAGTTAGGGGAAGCTTGACTTGAGCGCGGTAGTGGATCCCCCCCCCCCTTTGTGTTGGTTGGTCTGTGGTCGGCGGGTGTACGAGGTGCGGTATGGCTAGGCATAACATGATGCAGAGATAAAGAGGTTGACGTTCGGTTCTGAGACGTGGGTGTGGGTGAGGGGTAGAGGTATGCTATTGTGTCGTGTGAGGATCTACGCTGTCGAGCTTGTTATTGGGGATCAGAGACAGCGCGCATCTCTGTGGCATGTGGGGTGGCGGGCCAGTGAGTTTTTAGGGGAGTGCGCACTTATAAAAAAAAAAACTGAGTAATTAAAACAGAATGTTCGTTATATCGTGTTGTATTAATACTAAAGTGAAGAGATGAATATATGAGAAATTAGATTAAGAACAGTTGAGCGGAGAGGGCGAGGGGCGTAGATTAGTAGACATAGATAATCGTTAATGGCGGGTCTGGGGATCTTTTATTAGAGGGGGACTTGGTTCTGTATAAGTATCAGAGAGGCTTAAGTTAGGGTTTCTGTATGGGGAAATATTTCCATGGGTGGGAGGCAATGGGGGATTGTTGGAGTACATCTCTCCATTGGGATATAGAAAAATGAGGACATGGGTTTTTTTTCTAATGCATTGTTCGTCCTCGTAACCAATTTTTGGTGCTCTCTAGATTAATATGGGTAGGGTCCGTCTGAGTAAGGAAGTTTGTTGGAGTAAGTGTGGTTGGTAGGTAGTTTGAGTTATTGGTCATGTCCGGGAAATTGTTTAAAATTTATTTATATGTTACAGGATGGTTAACTAATCAGTTGGTCTTACACCAGCTAGGTTATGTTGGATGGGTGGAAATTGTAAGGTCCAGAGAAAGGATGGTTTACAGGAACATATGGTCGTGAGTTATTTGGCTCTCTTGAGTCTAAATCAACAATTATTGTAGTGGGACAGCCATAGGGAGGATGGTATTGTGGCTTGGTGAGGGGTATGCCACGGATAACTTTGTGGGCAGTCCTTTGATAGGCTCACATTGATGGATAGGTTCTGACAGGCTTTGTCTGTTTATCACTGAGGTAGGGTACCTGGGAAAAAATATTAGAAGAATGTTGCCAGATTGGGTGGATGCCAGCATATCATGTCGCTGTATCTATGTTCGTACAGGTGCAGATAAACACAGGTCCAAGACAAAACGTCGAGGTAGATGGTCTGAATGACAGGTTCAGAAGGGCGCGGGAGCGTTGCGCTCTGGCTTTGGGATCTGTAGGATATCATGCAAATCAGACTATTTGAACAATAGAAATGTTGAGTACAGGAGCAGTCTATTGTGAGTTCATTTGTAGGAGAGGCTTAATGCTTGCAGGGCAGGGCAAAACTGTAAATAGTTCGCTGCGTATAATTGTTTTACCGCGATGACAGTGGCGGACTAATACTTTAAAATGTTAAATTTCGTCGATAGCGTCGAGGGGTTCGAGGGTATTAATCTATAGAAAGCTCAGTGGGTTTATAAATGGTTAGATTAACTTGTATTTTATGTTTAGGGGGGGGCGGCTGTGGCGCATAATGGGGGTCATAGCGGTTAGCAGGAACTTCTATGAACAGGTAGATGGGCTGCGTCTAGATCATATAGTGACAGGTGCGATTTGTTGATGTGGGAGACTGAGTTTGGTGGGTTTGGTTTTGAATTTTTGAGGATCAGATATAAGGGGGTAAGTTACGCTGTCTCGAGCGTTTTTTTTATGAGGTATGTGCTATAAATAGTTCCTTTTATGTCGGGTATACGGTGGATTAGGTTTTTGTTAGTTCCCTGTGTAGTCAGGAATCAGTTGAAGTCGGGATTGACTGGTATAGCAGGGACTTTTGGTAAGTTGGTGTTGACATGAGGTATCCGTATGCACTGTTCTTCTGGGACAGACGTTCTGAAGTTAGGGTCAACACATGGGCTGACAGATAGTGTGGTTAATACACATGTGCTAAGAAACGATAAATTAAGTTTAGTGTATAGTTAAGGTACACTAGTAAACAAATGGAGGACATTTGGCGCCATAAGGGCGATGGCTGCCTTTCTCACGGATGAAGGCGGGTGGGCGCGAAGAGATAGTTTGGGTGCTACGAGGCAAGCTGGGGGGAGTTGATGGGGGCAAACTGAGAGCAGCTGGGTTGGACGGTCCTGGAGGGTCGGCGTGGGGGATTGAAGTCTTTGTTGTTGGGGCATGGGAAATTTGTAGAGTTGATGTGGCTATTCGTTTGGCTGCTGTACGGGTGAATAAGATGAGGGGCGGTTGGTTGTTCAATCAGGTGGCGGTGGGCACCGTTATGTCTGATTTGAGGGGGTTTTAGGGTTTTTTTGTGACTGTTGAGTTGTCGTTGGTGCGCCACGTTTAGGGGGGGAGGAAAGGTCGGTGAGGGCGTCCTGGATAGAGCGTTGTGGTCTTGGAGTGGTAGGATTGTCTCTTGATGGTGTTTTTTGCTGAATGGGAATTAGAAAGGTAAAAACTTTCAGAGAAGCTGGCATACGTTCGTATGGCAGTAGAAATTGGTTATACGAGACGATGTGGATTAGATTGTCGACTACATCTCTGGTGAACATTATTGCAATTTATAAGTCAAGCGGCTATTTTTGTTTTTTTGAGTGCCGTAGTGTTTTGGTTTAATTGCAGGCTAGAGTAGTTGTTTTTTTTGGTGTGTTTTTGATTGACTCCTGGGAGAAGGGTCATTTTTGTACAAGTCTTGACAGGTTTTGTGAGGTTCTTGTAGATTTGTGTTAGGAGCTGGTGGCTAATGGGTGGGGAAATTGGGAGTCTCAGACTTGTAGTGCATGGTAACGAGGAGATGACACCCTGGTTCCTCCTGGTTTGGGGGGTGTATAGTGGTTTATCTGTGATTGCTACTTAAGGGCTCCCTGCGGGTGAAGGAAATAAAAGGGGATTGTAGATAGGGATTTGGGGGAGGAGGAGATAGCTGAGCGAGAGATTCTGGTGCGTTAGTTGTTTGGGCTGGGGGAGGGGGGGGTCGTTGGTAGGTCAGGTCGTAGTTGCTTAGAGAAGTTAGAGGAGCATCTATTGATAATGATATAACAAGAGAAGGACTGCATGGAGTAGAGCATAACATAGTATGGGGGTATCTGGTAAGGGTGTGGACGTGGATGTTAGGTGGTGTGCAGATGAGAGTCTAGGGGTAGTCATCATGGAGGATTATGGGATGGTTAGGGGGTGGCTGGTGCGAGTGTGTGGCTTCTTGTTTGGTGCACTATGGTTGGTAAGGTTTAATATATAGGGTATGTGAGCTGTGTGACGGGAGGTCCTTAGAGTAGGAGAATAGTACTTCTTTCGGTGTCAGGTGGTGTTTGTAGGGGTCGGGGGAATCATGGTTAAGTCGGCATGAACAAGAAGCGAGAGGGCGTAAATTGTCTTCATATTGAGTATGATCTCATTGAGGGAAGGGAATGATTGTTGCCGGGATGGTGTCATCTAACGCGGGGATGGGGGGTTTTACTTTCGAATTGTGTGAGGGAAGACGGGGGAGTTGGCGCTTTCGGGACGTGTGTTATTGACGGGATAATTTGTTTAAAATAAATCTGCCGTCGACTGGATATATTACATTACTCTGTGTATCAGGTACAGTGGCCCGTTGATGTAAGTACATATTATTAAGACTAGGTGAGTTGGACGATGAGGGTAAAAGTGTTACGGAGGCTTGTGATTCTGTTAGGTGGTATTTGGCTCATGTGTTAGTGGTTGTTGTCTGAGAGAGGGGTATAGGATTATTTGGGATGGATGTTGGTGTGGATGTGACTGGTTGGTGGTATGGCGGAGGGTTTGGGGGGGGTGGTGGTGGGGGGTTATTTGTATTGGGATGAGGGGAATGTTGTTCTGGGGGGGGGGTGTGGAAGGGGGGCTTGGGCTCTGTTATTGGGGTTGGTGGTATGAATTTCGGTTGTGTTTGGCGGGTGGTAGTGTTGGTTTTAGTTTTGAGGCAAGAATGTGTACGCGGTCGTAGTTCTACAGTGGGTGGACTGGTGGAGGAGGCTTGAGGGCCGTTGGGTGTGCATAGATCGGGGAAGTATTCTTTGGGTTCATGATTTGTGCGGGGGGCGATAGGAGTGTATTATGGGGGGGTGGAGCTGTGGGGGGGAGACGGGGGTGGTGCAGAAGATGCTGAGGTGGTGGAGCTGGAGACTTTGGTATTTTATTTTGTAGTGTGTGTGGGGTGTGGATGAATATATTTGTGTATCATGATTGTTGGATAATATTTACTAAGTGCATGCTGAACGGGAATACGCGATGTTGGGTCTCAAACCCAGGGGCGGAGACACGAGTAGGACTCCGCCGGCGCCCTCCATTTTCCCCCGGACGTATTTATAATCCTCCGAGGAGAGATCGGTCCCGTGGCTATTAATGGTAGTGAATACCAGAGGCGGATTAGCCGTGTAGTACCGTACATGGCAGCATAGCAAACCGCTTGTAAGGACGTGACCATAGGCTGAGCCTGTTTACGACCGCGTGTGGTCGTTGTACAAACCCCATACAATCCTTTGTCCTCATCTCGTGGCCGCATCCACCACTGTAATTTGAACCGCTGTCTGAGCCGGTTACTGACATGCGAACATTTGAGGTAGAAAAAGCCTATAGGAAACGGAGGGGGTGTGGGATTGGAGGGAGGAGATTAGTATGTTTGGTGTAACCTGACTAATCACAGGGGAAACCAACCGTCTGCCGGAAAAAGAATTGCGGGGAACTGGGACAACTAAAATGCAGGTCAAACCCGTTGTAGCGACTGCAAACTGTATGAGAGTCTGATGGTGTCCAGCGGACATGAGATGGGGTTGGGGGATGCGTGAGCTGGTTCTCATGAAACAACCCGGGCATGGCTACTACACGTTGTTGGTACATGGAAGCCGTAGGGGGTGACCTATGTTATGGCGTCTCCGGTGGGCATTAGCTTACCGGCGGGGTCTGTGGGGTTCATGCAGGTTGGGTTGTCATCCGAATTGGCTGTGCTTTTTAGAAACAGATGCGCGTTCGGAAAGGTTCGAGATCTTAGGGTGTCCAAAACTGCGTGGGGAAACTGAGTCATCCGGATCGGTCGCGACTGGGAGTCTCTCGTAGTAGAGTGGGGAGACTTGGGCCGGGGGTGTAAGGTGGATAAACAGCCTCTGTGATTAGTGGGGAATAGACCGGGGATCGTCGGACGGCTCCGACTAAGTGTGGATTGTGCTGGTTTCTAACCAAATTTCCTACACGGTAACTAGATACTGGATCCCCTGACTAAAGTGTTAACAATCGTTGAAGGGAACGCACTGTACTTGGGCCAAGTGGGGGTTATGTGGGGTTTAGGCGTCGTCTTGCGTGAAAAGTGTGGACAATGGACCGGCGTGTTTTTTGATATCTGAGGAGAAGCTCGCTTGGGGACAGCGGGTGGGAGGTTGGGGTGGAATCTAGTTGATGTTTTCTGTGCTGCAGTGTTTGGATGGTTCTCTCGGCTTGAAAGATGTTCCATCAGTACCTATCAATAACTGTCTGAGTTGTCCTATTAAAAACGGGGCGGGTTTCAGAAAATGATCTGGATGGGGGACGGTTGGATTCGGACGTGATGGGTGGGGGGGAACGGAGGCAGGGGGAATCGCGGTCGGTCGGGAGGTCCACGGTTGGTCCGGGTGTGGGGCCCGTAAGTGGTGTTTGGCCCTCTGGTACGGGCCTGTGGGGTCGGGGATCGCTGTAGCTGTCCCTGATGGGCGGACTATATGAGAACAAAAATGAGTCTGTGAGTACAGGCTGTGGAGCAGCGAAAAAAAAAAAACATGGGGGTTGCGGGATGGGTTGAAATAAGTCACTAGTAAATGTGCGATCCCAGCGGAATGAACGGCAAAAAATCAAAGAATCGCATTGTCATACTAGGAGCCCGTTAGTACAAAAGGAAAACCCCCTGTCGTGGATTGTAGGCTAAATTGCCTAGAAAAAAGCAGTCACCCGAAGGTTTGGTTGAACAAAAAGACAGTTGAAGTGGAGAGGCTGGTCTGCCAAGTACCCCGGCATGCGGGGCCCAACGTACACCATTCTGAACCACAACTAGTATATGTCACAAACAACAGGTTGTTCAAATGCATTCCACTCGAAAAAACAACAAAAATTATGGCCACCACTACGGACTGAGCACTTTGCGGTCAAACCAACACCACCTGTGAAAAACAAACGAGGGACCGGGGGGGAACAAACACAAACGGTCGAGCGTCAACCACCAGGCTGTGACGAACAAAATCAAACAACACCAGGGATGGCGCCTGTAAGTCGTCAGGGGAAAGCGGCAAGTACGGCTTATGTGTCACATTCTATCAATTGATGCTAACAGGGTGGGAGCCTTGAGGCTGTGGACAACAAAACAGACCAACATTGGCGTAGTGCCAAACAGTTTTACGCCGAACCACAAACCAAAAAAGGACCACCCAAAGCAAGCCAAACTCGGGCGGGGGCCAGGAGGACGTGAGGCGCCGCAAAGAAAAAACCAAAAAAATGACAGGAAAGAGATGGTAGGGTTACCTTGGCGGAATGGAGGTATGGGTGGAGGCCCCAAGAAGAGCAGACAGGTAAGGGGGGGAGCGGTATGGGGCGAGTGCCGAGTACAAGGGGTTAGGAGTGATCAGATAAGTTCCGACTCGATCGGAGCACTGAAAAACAAAATTTTCAAACAAGGGTGGCTAACTCTTAATCGTAGGGAGGCATGACCGCCTTGCATGGCATCAGTGTTCGGTGTCTGGTATTAGTTATAAAACGTAGTTGGGTGGCAGGACTCGGGCAAACACTGTCGGCTGTAGGGGGTAAAGGGGGTGGGTCTTTATTTGGAGCTAGGGGGGTCGGTGCGGGGGTGGTTGCCGGCTAGATGGGTGGTTTGGGCTGTGGGAAGGGGCTGGGGAGAAATACCCGTGGACCCCCGGGCTCTTACTTGTCGGTAATCATAAGTTAAATGGGTGGGGAGGGGTAGGGGCATAATAGAGGGAGGGGGCTATGTAGGGGTGGAAGAGGGGGGCGAGTCTATTGGGGGGGTGGAAGGAGGATTATTGAAGAAAGGGGGGGGGGGGTAAACATGGTTACGAAGGGGGCTGGGATGGGAGGGGGGGGATTTACTATAACCCGAGGGCTAATGATGGGGGGGGGGGTGAGAATTTTGTATGACATGGGGTGCAAGTACAAGGGTAGGGGAGGGAATGGGGGACCGGCAAGGTATATGGGTTCGCGAGGGGGTTCAGTGGGGGGTGGAGCGGGGGGGTGGAGGGGGAGGTGGGGAGCCTGGGTAGGGGGTTGCAATGGTGGTCTGGGGGGGAGGCGCGGATGGGGGGGGGGGGGGGAGGGGCGGTCCCGAGGTGGCATTGCGGAGGGGTTAGTCGGATGGTTTAACGATTTATGGGACAAGAATAGTGCTGGGGGAGGGGAGTGCGCAAGGGCTTAGGCCGGATCTTAGGGCGGGAAATGGGTAACGGGAAGGGGGGGGGAATGAAGGGGGCGGGGGGGGGGGGAGGGCAGGGGTGTACTGTACTGGGGATAAGGGGTGGAGGGGCGGGGGGTGGGGGGAGGGGGTTAGGAGGGGGTGCGAGGGTCCATCAGTATGACCCCGAGGGGGGGGGGGTGGCGACGGCACCCCCCCGTGGCGGGGCTGGTGGCCTCGGGCATGTGCTGGGTGAGGTGGAGGGGGGGTTGGAGCGTTCCTGCAAGGTGGGGGGCTGGGCGAGAGGCTCGGGGGGGGGGATCCCCGGCATTGGCGGGGGATGGGGGGGGGGGGGGGGGGTCAGGGGGTGTGTTGGGGGTTGCTGCGGTGGGGGAGGGGCGGTGGACGCGGTGGGGAGGGGGTATGGAGAAAATAGCGGTCAAAAATACGAGTATAGGGGGTGCGTGGGGCAAAAAAAGGCTCTGTGGGCTGAGGCACGGGCGGGGAAGATCATGTGGTAGGGTGAGGGACGGGGGGGGACTATGGGGGGGACGTTTAACTTGTGCGCTGGGATATGGGGGGGGGGGGGCGGGGGGGGTACGCGGGTAGGGGGGGGGTGCGGAGAGAAGAGCTGACTGTGCGGGCGCGGGAGGGTAGAGAGAAGTGAAAGGGCGGGTGGGGATGGGGTGAGGTCGAGGGGGGTAGTGGCGTGGGACCTTGGATTTGGGTTCGACACAAGGACCCCGGGGCAGGGAATGGGGGCGGGCTTTGGGAAACGGGAGCGGTAGACGGAAAAAATCGCGGGGGGTCGACAGGTGGGGATGGGGAGCGGGAGGTGGGGCCCCCGCTACACTGGGGGCGGTGGGGGGGGAGGGGGGGTATGGTAGCGTGGCGGCGGAGGGAGTAAGGGGGTGTGGAGGGGGTGGCTATGGGTTTTGTAGTGGCAGCATCGCTAGGTGGGTCCCTGGGCCATTTCCCCGGGTGGCGTAGGAGGAGAAGCGGTAGCGGCGGTGCTCGACCCCTACCATCCCCAAGGTGGTAGCGGTCCAGCATAAATGTGCAAGGGGGAGTTCGAGGAGGTGGGCCGTCGATAGGCAACAAAAGTTGGCGACTGGCACTACATTTGTTTATCTTGTTGAGGTAGGATTGTGGTTGTGGCGGTGTGTTGGGACATTAGTTGGTTGTGAAGGGTTCTTGTGAGCAGATTTGGCTAGGTTTGATGATTGTTTTGGGCTGGTGTCGGGATAGTGTGCGGGTGTTGATGTTGTGTTGTGTTTGGCGTGCGGTCTTAGTGTACTGTGGGTTTCAAATGGGGGTGGACCTGCAGTGGGGGGGGGGTCGGGGTTTTGGGGTGCGTTGGTGGGTGTGTGAAGGTGCTTTGAGGGTATGTTGGGGTGGGGCTGGTGGGAGGGGGGGAGGGGTGGGGGGGGGGGGTGTGGTAGTAAGTGGGGGATAGATTGGGGAAGTGTGGGGGGTCATGGGCGTCGGGTGGGGTACTTGTTGGGGGGTGTAATCAGTGAACTAGGGGGGAGCTATGTGCAGAGTTATGTTCTGGAAAAACTGGTCCATGCGTTAAGCGGGGGAGCGGGGGCTAAATGGGGTGATGCACAAAGGGGGAGGGGACTGGTAACGGGGGGGGGATCGTGATTTGGGTGGTGACGGGGGTGTGTTATGGCGGTGTTTGGTTGACTGGGGTTGTGGGACAGTGACTGTTGTGCGTTTTGTACCGTATTGTGTAGTTGGAAGAGCGCCCAGTTTGTTGTTGGAAGGTTGGGGTTGGGAGGTGGTATTGGTGGTGGGGCGGGTTTGTGGGTTTTTGTTTTTATGTTGGTTTTACCTTCTTTGTGGTTTGGTGGTGGGGGGTTGGTGGGGGTGGGGGGGGTTTTGGGGGTTGTTGGGGGTGGGTGGGTGTTGTGGGGGGGGGGGGGGGTTGGGGAATTTTTTTTGGTTGTGGGTTGGGGTGTGGGGTTCGTGGGGTGGGGGATTGTGGGTTGTGTGGGTTGGGGGGGGGGGGGGTGGGGTTTGTTGGGGGGAGTTGTGGTATGTGTGTGGGGGTTAATGGGGGGGGGTGTGTTGGGTTTATGGGGAGGAAATTGAAGTTTGGTAGTGGGGTTGTTGGGTTTGTTGTTTGGGTGGGGGTGGGTGTGGGGGGGGGTGGGGGGAGCTTTATTTTATTTTGTGTATGAGTTATGTTTTTTGTTTTTTTTTTTTATTTTTTTTGTTTTTTTATTTCCGTTTTGTAGTATTCAATTGTTTTTTTTTTTTTTTTTGTTTTTTTTTTTCTAACTTTTCGGGGGTCTCTTTTATTTTATTATTTAAAGGGGATTTATTTTTGGTCTTTTTTTGTCTTTTTTCTTTGGTTTTTTTTTTTTTTGTTATGGTTTCTTTTTTTTTTTTTTTACACTATCACATACTTTTTGTTTTACGCTTTTTTATTAGAAAGGGTTTGGATTTTGAAGTTATTTGAACGTGTGGGTTTTTATTTTTTATTCAAGGTTGGAGTGGGGTTGGAATTTAAAGTTATGTCAAGGGATGTGGTTGTGTCAGGATTGAAGGGGTTGTGAATGTTTGGGTAGGATGGAGGTTAGAGTAGGGGGGTTTGGGGGTTATTGTGGATACTGATATCTAATAATTGGTTTTATTGCTGTTGGTGATGTTTTTTTTTAATGGTGTGTTAATGGTATGAAATGATCCTTGGGTGGTTTGGTGTAGATGTGTTAAGTGAGGTTTCTTGATTTATGGTTCGCTTATGTGGTGAGGGGTAAAGGAGGTTTTGGAGTAATTTTTTTTGAATGTTATTTGGTTTTGTGGTAATGGGTTTGTTTATTTTATGGTTTCGTCGGTAGGGTGTTTTAAGTTGGTGAGTATGTGTTGGTTTTGTTATGTTGGCTTTCTTGGCTCGGTGAGGGATGAGGGAAAGAGTGAGGGTTCTTGGTCACCTGAGTTGTCTTTGTAGGATAAGTTTTGTCGCCATCCCCCAGGGATGTATTTATAGTCTATTTTTCTCCACGGCGTTTTGCCGCTGAATTCAAATAACAATCAAGTATCGTAAAAGTCCAAGAAATGACTGTTTCTGACACGAGCTAAAGTCGATTTCTTGTCCATTTCCTTACTTTATATCAACTAGCCCCCCCTCCCCCCCCCCCCTCTACAAAGGGTAAACGTTTCGTCTGCACTTCCAACTTGTTAGTTTTAAATGGCGGTGGGAGGGCTGGCATTGGCGAGCATGTCTCCTAGTATCTTACGGATTATGTTTAACCCTACATTTTATCGTTAAATTTTGGAGATATTTTAACGTTGTATCCTGGTGACATCATCACACATCTCCCCACCTGAGAACACGCACTACGGCAAGTTCCAAAACCAGTGATACACATAGATAAAATTACTCCTCACGCCTGCCACTACTCTAATTTTGATCACAGGGGTGCAGACTGAGGAAATCTGCACCGATATTCAATGACCCTGGGATGTATTCGATAATAAACTGATAAGGTTGTAGTAATAAAGACCACCTCAACAATCTTGCGTTTTCATGCTTAGCCTGTGATAAGAATACGAGGGGCTGATGATCCGTCTGGACCACAAAAGTCCTACCATACAGATAGATTTGAAACTTTTTTATCGCCCAGATTAACGCTAAACATTCTTTTTCGCTTGTGGAATATCCTTGTTCCGCTTTATTCAATTTGCGGCTTGCATAAGCGACTGGGTTCAGTTCCCCATCGGGTGAAGATGACCTTTGCAACAAAGCCGCCCCGAGGCCTACATTACTTGCATCTGTTCTCACCACGAAGTCCTGTGTCAAATCAGGCAATTTGAGAATAGGCTTGCTAGTGAGTTTATCCTTTAACTCTTGAAAAGCTAATTCACATTGCGCAGTCCAAATAATTTTATCTGGAAGTCCCTTGCGAGTCAGATCAGTCAGAGGAGCACAAATCGAGTTAAAATTTTTGATATATTTTTGATAGAATCCGCATAACGACACGAATGATCGCACGTCCTTTTTTGTTTGTGGTCTAGGTGCTCTCTGCAGTTTGTCCAAGTTCTTGGGATCAGGGGTCATGTTACCCTGATATACAGTGTGTCCCAAGAATTCCAACTCTTTGCATCCAATACAACATTTTGTTGGCCTAGCAGTTAAGTTCGCCTCCCTAAGCCTATCAAATAACATTTTTAGAGCGTCAATGTGTTCTTCAAATGTTTCTGTGGCGACGAGAATATCATCCATGAAATTCGTGATACATGGGTTATTCAGGGGATCCAACAATTTGCGCATCATTCTTGAAAATACACTCGGAGCATTTTTCAATCCGAATGGTAGCATGTTGAATTCATAATGTCCTTCCGATGTGCTAAACGCTAAATAAGGTCTCACTTCAGGCTTCACTGGAATCTGGTAATAGCCTTTACTAAGATCCACCTTTGAAAAGTATTTTGCCCTGTTTAATCTGGCAAATAACTGTTTTGTGTCTGGTAATGGATCCACTTGTCCTTCTGTGACAGCATTCAGTTTCCTGTAATCTATGCACAGTCTGTGTTCCCCAGACGGTTTCCTCAACAAAACTACACTGGAGCTAAAAGATGATTCACTGTGTGAAATAATCCCCTCCTTCAACAAATAATCTATTTCTTCCTTCAATGCCTTCTCCTTCGCGAACGGAATAGAATAGGCTCTCATACAGATTGGGTTTGAATCTACCAGTTTCATGTCATACTGTAGCAAATTTGTATGTCCTGGTTTATCTGTTAATACATCTGTATGTTCCTCCAGAACCTGTTGAACTCTCTCCCTCTGATTTTTAGTCAGGTGCTTACTGACTTTTACCTGTGCGGCTGTTTCACAAGGATGTAATGGGTATTCATGCGAGGTGAGTGGTTCCTTGTGCATTTGAGTTGCGATAGCCAAGGTCAGTAAGGGGGTGCTTTCCTGGAGTGGTCTGTCCAGATACTTCTTTAAAAGGTTTACATGATAAACTTTCTCCTTCCCCTTTTTGTCAATTTTATAGTTGGTTCTAGACACCTTCTCTAGAACCGTATATGGACCTTGCCATCCAATTTGTAATTTATTCTGGCTGCCGGGTAGTAGAAGAAGCACCTTTTCTCCCACAGCTAATTCTCGGTCCTTTGCCTTCCTATTAAAATATGCTGCATGTTTTTTCCTGGCTTGTCTCAAATTATTATTTGCCAGTTTCCATCCAGCTTTCAGACGAGTGGTCAGTTCGTTCACGTATTGATAAGATGAGGTAACAGTCTCTTCTGCCTTCTCATCTGTCCAGGTCCTTAATAAACTACATCTGGACTTTTAATTTATCATACTTATTTTTCATGGAACCCGCCGGGTCCCTTCCATTAGAAGCTTTATAATGAGGACTTTTCTTCCTAGAATCATCACTCACAAATCGACCACTACCAATTTTTTTGTTGGGTTTATCTCCCCACTTTAGATTGCTTGTGAGAGATCTTCGCTCTCTTTTAGTTTCATCCAGTTTATATAGCTCTGACCGAGGGATTGTCAGTTTATTCTGGGGTAAATTTCTTCTTTGTACTCGTCGCATAGTGGCCATGTTAATCCATTCAAGTGAAGACTGGGTGTGAAAAGGGGGCTCCCATTGCACTTTGTCTACCTGTGTATAATTATTTTTCCTTCCAGGCCTAAGTTTGCCCCGTGGCGTTTCTAGGTCCTGCACATATTTTCCCTTTGTGGGTGTTCCCTCATGAAAGATGCCACATGCTTCTACAAAGTTTTCAATATCGACATTTACGTCGGGCCAATAGTATTTTCGAGCAACTTTTTGGCAGATGGTACCGACTTTCTCATGGTCACCATCTTTTCCAACATGTAAGCTCCTTATTAAATTTGCCCTATATACCTTGGGAAGAACCAACTGTCCGTGACCAGTGGATCTAGTTCCTGTCTTCCTATATAGCAATCTGTCCTTCATAAAATATTCCCCCTTGCTTGGAGGTGTGTGGCATTTGGGCAATTTTTTAAAACATGGCTTGAGTGTCCTATCCTCAGCCTGCGCCTTCCTCATCTCCTCTGGATGAGCATTTATAGGTTCACCTTCTTCCTCCTTTTTCTGTGACCTGGTCTGTACTGTCGCCATGATCACAGGTCTCTCGGGATTCCCCAAGAAGACGTACCTACACCCCAATATCAGAGGGTAGATTGGTTCATCTATCACTGCTGCTCTGATTTCTCCTTCCACATAGCGAGTTTTCACCGTTATCCTTGCGAAGGGAAGTGTCATGAGTGGTATGTCCTTAGTCGCTCCTTGTATTTCCACTGTTTCTGTGTGTGATAAAATTAACCGTGATACAACGTTAAAATATCTCCAAAGATCAAATGTAGGGATAAAAATAATGCGTAAGTTACTCGAGTACAAGATCGCCCAGGCCGCGGGTCACTACCCGCCATGGAAACTAACTTGCTAGACGTGAAAGCAAAACGTTACCCTTGGAACGGGATGAGAACGGAGATCAAAAGGAAAAATATGACTGAACACGTGCTTGAAACTAGCAAGGCTAAAAAAAGACGCAATTGGTGGGGAAAGGAAAAAAATTCACGTCCCCAAGTTGACACAAGGTAAAGAAATCGACAAAAGGGACCTTAGCTATTATACGCCACAGTCATTTCTTGGACGCTTTTGCGATATTTTGTCCTTTATTTGAATTCAGCGGCAAAACGCATTACAGAAGATGCTCGAACATATTTTAAAAAAAAAAACAACTAACCTTGAAAAGTAACTTTTTCTTAATAATAATGTTAGGAATATAAAACCTAGCTGGCCGGATGGCCCATCTTGAGCAGAGAAATAATATGCTTTCATTTATACAGACGGATAGATAATAATGAAGATATTGACAAAAGACTGTGTTGTTCATATCAGCGAGCGACTGCATTGAAACAAAAACATGTCACTAATTTTCAAAAAAAATGCAGCCTTGAGACTCAAGTGCTAAAATCTAGTTAGAATGAACGAGAGGGGGTGTTAGGGAAAGTTGTGGCTAAAAATAACTTTAAAGGCAAAATTGTGTAGGGGAAGGCAGAGTTGGTTCAAAAAACAAGTGTGTTTTTTTGTGAAACGCAAGTAGAGACAGACGGACCAACAGACAATAATACATACTTGACTGAGGTATGACTGAATTGACTTTTAGTAGGGGTTTTGAAATTTGAAAAGGAAAAAAGGCGCTGATTGGCCACAGATAAACATATTATCGGCGCTCAGACGCGCATCTTTGCCATTCATCATAAGTTGTCCAGTAGTAGACACAGTAATTATTTAGTGGTGTAATTCCCAGAAGCTAATTGAAATATTTAGAGGGACGCCATACTAGAGCCAGCAGCTCAGCTGAGTTTTGCTAGCATATACTGTGTTCTCTATTCATAATTCTGGTAAGACTGAAAGTATTTCTTTGTATATTTTAATATTGTTTAAGGTTTCGAGTGATTTGATACTGCCATATCAAAATCTATCCCTTACAACAAGTAAGGATTCGCTCTAGACCCCCAGCCCCAGTTCAGGGTCTAGAGACAAACAAATTACATAAACGCCAGCAAGGATTATGAAGGGCGGATCAAGTGTTGAGATCAGTGGAACATATCACCTATCCTATTCAATGGCAGGAAGCTAATGAACATATTTCAGAATATGTAGTCTTGGGGAACTTATACTATGTGAAACCAACTTGGTAAGGTGTGCTGTATGGTCAGAGAGATCTGACCCCGTCTATGTGGTGTTGTTGTATAGTGTTGAGTGTAGAAGTGGCTCAGGAGGTAGAGTTCTGACACATGACCCAATACTTTTATTTCAGAACTGTGAGTTTTTTTATTTGGCAGAGCAGCCTATATTGCCCCCAAGCACGGAGAGGTGGGGCCACCAGATTCCAGCACCAGAACTACTCAGTCAAAGATACGTGAGCGTATGGCCTGCTGGACATTCACCAACTTATTTAATGACCAACACCAACTATATTCCCATTAACTAGAACATACCATGGTGGGAAATAAAACTTGTATTCCTCCCGTCAGTAATGGACAATGTTTGATAGTTATAGACAGGGAGTGATGAAGCCACTCATACAGCACATCCATTAATCGTTCTCCCAGATAAATTACAAATATAAACAGTAGAAATATTAACTAGTCTTGTAAAATTCATATGTACACACCTTTCATTTATTATGCCATTTATTCATGCATTTCATTCATAATTTCAAAACCTTTCATATGTTCTGACCAAAATAAAACCTTGGTTCAGAACAAATAAACTTAAAGAAAATTTAATATCAAAATTTTAAACAGCTTGAGTTAGTTCAGTGTGTTATAAAGTTTATTAATATTGTTAGACTTATTAAATATCTGTGTGTGTGTGTTTGTATATACTAATACAACACCTTACATTCAGTACCCTAGATTTTTTAACGTAGCCACATTCATTAGTAAAAAAGATATGTGTGAGGTCGTAAGTGGTAGCAAGAAGGGCCTTCTGTAAATTCACAGCTACATTTATCTCAGGAGCCTTCACAGCTGACCTCATGCATCACACTAGGTAATATCACAACCATACAGTACCATCAAAAACCACTACACTGTGGTATACTGACTTGGGTCCACTAGGCTAGACTTCACAACTGAATCATAATCCAAACCTGTATCATAAAGGCACCTGATGGTGACCCCATTACAAATAACATCCTCACAAACTGGGGGGTGATAAGGTTCCTGCTGTCCATTAGGATTAACCTTTAATCTTTGAGTCCCCGACTTCATTGCAGCAATGTTTGAAGGTTTCCTTCTACAAAATTCGGTGTTATGGTTGTCTTTCTTGCACCATTTGCACCATCTTTTTCCTTGGTTAAACGGTTTCCTTTCATTGTATTTTTGGTCATTGAACTGTGAGTTTCTGTCTCGATAGTCATTTCTTGGCCGTTCAAAGTTTGTCCTGCCTTTATTACCCTGTTCTCTATTTTCAAATTTATTAAATGGCTGTGGAGCTTTAAAAGTTTCTATGTGCTTCTTTTTAGTGCCACTTATCTCTGCCTGGGCTGCCTGATACCTCTCAGCGACATTTAAAACCTCCCCCAACTTCTCTGCACCTTGTTCCATGAGAAATTTTCTCATGTCTGGAGCCATGGACTCTCTCAATTGCTCAATCATGATCATCTCTTTAAGATCTTGGGTCTTCCCCAGAGCAGTCCATTTCTCCAAATAGGTTTCCAGTCTGGCAGAGAATTGGTGGTATGTCTCCCCAGACAACAGTTTGGCATTTCTAAATTTCTTACGATAAAATTCACCATTTTTTTCGTATCTTAATAACAAAGCCTGCTTTAACATGTCATAATTGTCTTGGTCTTCTCTGTTCATTTTTGCGAAGACTTCATAAGAAGTACCTCTCAGTCCCTGTGATAACTTTAAACTCCACCTCTCTCTCTCTAACCCATATGTAGTAGCTAATAACTCAAAACGACTGAGGTACCCCTCGATGTCATCGTCTTTTTCAACAAAATTTTCTAAATAAAACCCCATAGCTGAGTTTGAGACAACCTGACTAGCTGCAGCATCTGAGGCAAAAGGGCTGGCACCATTTTCAGGAGCCTGGCCTTGTAATTCCAGCTCCCTTAGTCGTAATTCATGCTCCCTTTGCAACCTTCTATCTTCTGCCTCCCTTTCGGCAGTCAATCTTTTATCTTCTGCTTCCCTTTGCAACCTTCTATTTTCTGCCTCCCTTTCGGCAGTCAATCTTTTTTCTTCTGCTTCCCTTTCGGCCTTTTTATTTTCTGCTTCCCTTTGCTGTCGTTTCTCTTCTGCCTCAATTTGTAACCTCTTCTCTTCAGCTAACCTCCTATCTTCCCTTTCAATATACTTGTCACATTCAGCAGTTACATACTGAATTAAAACCTGACCATCCATTCCCATTTCCTTCGCCGTTATCACAGCAGCTGATCTGAACTTTGCCAGCTCAGCCATCACACAAAATAACAATGATCAGGGCAAATTTAATTACTTAATGACAGGTAATTATAATCAATAAATAGGCCAATGTAATTCTAATTAATTAATTAATTAATTAACTAACTGGCTGTGAAGATTCACCAACTTTGATTTTCCATTTTTATATTTTAAGGGACCCTTTTAAATTTTTACAATTTGTCCCCACTAGTTTATTTCTCCCACCAGGAGATTCTAATATTTATGATTATCTAATTATCCCTGGACAAGACCCCAATATTGTAGTGGTTTTGATGGTATTTGTATGGTGGTGATATTACCTAGTGTAATGAATGAGGTCAGCTGTGAAGGCTCCTGAGATAAATGTTGATGCGAATTACAGAAGGCCCTTCTTACTACCACTAACGACCTCAAACATATCTTTTTTACTAATGAATGTAGCTACGTTAAAAAGTCTAGGGTACTGAATTTTAATGGGTTGTAGTAGATTACCCACACACACACAGATATTTAATAAGTCTAATAATAATAATAATATAATGTATAACACACTGAACTAACTCAGGATGTTTTAGTTTTAAATATTAAATTTTCTGTACATTTATTTGTTCTGATCCAAACGTTTGTTGGTCAGAACATATGAAAGATTATGGAGTTATAAATGGAATGCATAATTATATGACATAATAAAATGGAATGTGATTACAAAGGTATGTTATAAGTCTAGTTAATATAATTTATATTAGATTGTCCCAGGAGACTAACACTGTATGTACTGTTGGGGTGGTATCATCACGCCCAGCCTATGACTGCCAAACATTGTCCATTGACTTATGGGATGAATACAAGGTTTATTTTCCCACAATGGTATGTCTTTTATTGGGTGCTGAATTATTTGAGAATTTAGTTGATAAATCAGTTGGTGAACTTCCAGCAGGCCAGATCTCACGTATCTCGACTGCGTCGATCTTGTACAGGAGTCTGGTGGCCCCACCTCTCCGTGCTGGGGGCAATATACGGCTGCTCTGACACAATGTTCGACTGCACTGGTCCACGCTTGTGTATTACAACAGCATTCGGCACCGCTTTGGTGCCAAACAGAAACTCACAATTCTGAAACAAAAGTATTGGGTCATGTGTCAGAACTCTACCTCCTGAGCCACTTCTGCACACAACACTACACAACAACACCACAGAGACTGGGTCAGATCGCTCTGACCACACAGTACATCTTACCTAGTTGTTTTCATATAGTACCAGTCCCCCAAGACTATCTTGCATCTGAGATATGTTCAATAGTTTTCTTCTTCTATTCAATAGGATAGGTGATATGTTCCACTGATCTCAACAATAGATCCGCCTCCACAGTTTTAGTAGGCGTCCATATATTTTGTTTGTCTCTAGACCCTGAACTGGGGCTGGGGATCTAGAGCGAGCACTTACTTGTCGTAATCATTTTATATAATATGGCAGTATCAATCACTCGAATTATTAAAATGTATAAAAGAATTTCTTTCATTCTTACCAGAATTCAGAATTGAGAACACAGTTAAATTTGCCAGCAAAACTCAGCTGAGCTGCTGGCTGTATGATGGCGTCCCACTATATATTTGTATACTTCTGAAATCACCACCACTTATTAATTTAAACTGCGTCTCTGAACAGACTTATGTAAATGGCAAACTTTCACATCTCTGTCCCGCTACTATAAAATGCGTTGACCAATCGCCGACTTCCCCCCTTGCTTTCAAATCTCAAACCAGTCAATTCAGTCAGCTCTCAGTCAAGTATGTATTACTGTCTGTTGGTCCGTCTGTCTCTACTTGTTTTTTCATACAAAAAATACGCTTGGTTCTAGGACTCCTCCATGCAGTATCCTACACACTTTTGCCTCCGAAGTTATTTTTAGCCACAATACTCCCCCATTTCCCCTCTCTTTAATTACAGCTCGATTTTGCATCTGCGTCTCAAAGCCGCAATTTTTTGAAAATTTAGTGACATTTTTTAATAGTGCAGTCGCTCGTCTGATATGAACAACACAGTCTTTTGTCAATATCTTCATGAGTATCTATCCGTCTGTATAATTTAAAGTATATTATTTCTCTGCTCAAGACGGGCCATCAAACTAGCTAGGTTTTATATTCCTACCATTATTATTAAGAAAAGGTTACTTTTTCAAGGTTAGTTGGTTTTTTGAAATATGTTCGAGAACCTTCTCCACGGCGTTTTGCCGCTGAATTCAAATAACAATCAAGTATCGTAAAAGTCCAAGAAATGACTGTTTCTGACACGAGCTAAAGTCGATTTCTTGTCCATTTCCTTACTTTATGTCAACTAGGGACGTGAATTTTTTTTCCCTTTCACCCCCAATTGCGTCTTTTAGCCTTGCGATCTTCAAACACGTGTTCAGTCATATTTTTCCTTTTTGATCTCCGTTTCGTCCCCCCCCCCCCCCCCCCCCCCCCGTCTACAAAGGGTAAACGTTTCATCTGCACTTCCAACTTGTTAGTTTTAAATGGCGGTGGGAGGGCTGGCATTGGCGAGCATGTCTCCTAGTATCTTACGGATTATGTTTAACCCTACATTTTATCGTTAAATTTTGGAGATATTTTAACGCTGTATCCTGGTGACATCATCACACACTTCTTCTTTGATCCTTAGCCACCTGTTGTCAAAGCAGTCAGTGGCCATATCGTCTGGTGGCATCTTGTAGGACAGCAACAAACTGTTTCCACTTTGTTTGGTTGCCGGCCATCCTTCGTGCAGTGTCCCAGCTCTGGTTCATTCTTTGCATCTTGACTTCCACAGTACTCTGCCAAGTTGTTTTTGGTCGGCCTCTCTTTCATTTTTCATCAGGGGTCCATAGCATAGCTGTTTTTGTGATAGCATCAGGGTCTCTTCTGAGGACATGGCCAACCTAATTTCAGCGTCTGCCAGCCACGATGATGTGCATGCCTTCTTGGTTGCTTCGAGTAAGCAGTTCTTGGCTGGTGATGGTATTCGGCCAAAAGATTCGGAGAAGGCAGATTGTGTGGGAAGAAGACAATTTCAACATTTCCTTCTCCGTTACTCTCCAGCATTCCGCACCACAGAAAGTATACAGCTCTCATACAATCTTAATTTTGTCTTTGTGCTGTACAGGGAAGACTTCCAGATGTTGTTTAGACTAGCAAAGGCTGTTCTCACTTTATTCATTCTGTTGTCTTTGCTGGTTTCGCCATCTGGTGTTACATGCCTCCTAGGTATGTGATTGTGTGTCTGTCTGTTCTATATTATGGTTCCTTACTGTTATGGGCTCAGGATTTCTTACATCGAGTGCCATGACTTCTTTAAATTGATGTTTAGACCCACCTGTTGTTCTCTATGCCAGTCATATTTTGTCAGCAAAGCACATGATGATCATGAAAAATATGAACTTGGGAAATTTAATGGCACTTTTCATCTATTGTAAGAAAAAGCACTGTAGGCAATGGAATATTATTTGATTTCAAGGTGCACGTTTGTAAAATGTTTGGGTAAAGTAGGAGTAGCAGTCTCAAAAGAGTTAATTCTTGAGGAATGACAAGGCATTTCATAGTTTCGTCAAAATTCTAGTGAAACTGTTGTGACTCTTAGAAATGTTAATAATAGAATTTTGATGTTGCAATGGTGAACAAAGTTATTGCCATAGTGAATGGCAATCTTGTAATGGTGAATGACAAAAGAATAATAATGTAAGTAATAAAGTTACCGGTACTGCTGGCTACCACGAGAAGTAAGAGGAGCAAAGCCTGGCATGAAGAAATGTAGGCGTGGGAATGGAACCATGTTGACGGCCAGTTTCCTCAAGTCTGCGTTCAATTGACCAGGGAATCTGAGGCAAGTGGTCACACCAGACATGGTAGCACTGACCAGATGATTGAGGTCACCATATGTAGGTGTGGTCAACTTCAGGGTCCTAAAACAGATGTCATAGAGAGCCTCATTGTCAATACAGTATGTCTCATCTGTGTTCTCGACAAGTTGATGCACAGATAGGGTTGCATTGTATGGCTCCACTACAGTGTCTGATACCTGTGGACAAAGAAAAAAGGTATCTATTCTGTCCTTACCTTACTTGTATCTGGTGACTCAGCAAGAGTTGTTTTAAAATTCATCTCCCAATAGCAGACTTGACAGATATTAGAGATTTTCTATAGGGCTCACACCTCTGTACATGTTATTACAAACAGATTTTAATCAATCAATACCCTAAAAGTTCCCCAAGGAGCAGTGGTCTTCAAAAAACACAAGCTAAGTTGTTACGAGTTATATTGCACACAACAACGGGTTTGCTTTTGGAGAGCGTTATTATGCTCTAACAAATTCATATAATACGGAACTACAATGCAATAGGATATGACGTAGGCTAATGTATGCATGCAGAAAATATGATAAGTTGAGCAGGAGTGTAAATCGTCTGCTAGGGACTTATCAATATGTTCTTGTAGAAGGTGGACGTGTCTTGATGAAGCTCCAGTATTTTATGTGTGTCCACATGATTTATTCCTAATTCCCCACACTGGCCACAACTTATGATGTTATCGTTGATTCTGCTAAAACTGCCCAGGTTTATACAATACTGACAAAATATATGTGGGGGTGGGTGTGTGAGTATGAAGATGGATATCACTTATATTGGCGAGCATACTGACATCACATCCAGGCTGACATTGCCTGTAGGAAATAACACTAACTACAATAACCATGGAACTGGCTTCCCTGACGTTCACAGACAGTACACTAAATATCAATATGTGCGGTATATTCTCCTCGCACATGTAACACCATCCAGGTGTATATCACTTATTCCAACTGGTTGACGGCATTACTCATCGCCATATAAATTCTCTAAGAATCTCCTCCAGGCGGGAATTCAACAACGCCTGTATATCTTCTAATACCGCTACAAGGCAGGAAACGCGACGCCTTTCTGACAGTAGCTCCAGGGGCGGACACTGCCACGCCCTATACTGTTCTCCACGAACAGGAATATAAATATAGTTGCAATAGGAACACTCCTAGGCGGGAAAAGCGTTGCCTATACAACAATATGTCAGACATAATCACATTATTCATAATCACTATATAATTCAATATGTCAGACATAATCACATTATTCATAATCACTATATAATCCTCCAAAAACACTTCTAGGCGGGAATACGTCGCCTATACAACAATATGTCAGACATAATCACTTTATTCATAATCACTATATAATATCTTATCTGTCACATAATACGAGCTCACAGCTCGACAACAAATCACAGCCTCAAGCACACAGCTTGGCTATCAAGCACAGACTCCCCCTAGTCACATCCGGGTACTCTGTCAGGCACCCAGACTAGTTCACCAAACACGTTTTCTCCATGCGCACGCCCAAATCACAACATACTGACATGAAGTCAGACATAAACTCAATCCCTGAGTTAAACTTAAATATTGACAACCTCAGTGACCCTTACTTTCACTCACTCCATCATCCACCCATGAAATATGACTGAACAGCGTTATTATGCTCTAACAAATTCATATAATACGGAACTACAATGCGATAGGATATGACGTAGGCTAATATATGCATGCAGAAGATATGATAAGTTGAGCAGGAGTGTAAATCGTCTGCTAGGGACTTATCAATGTGTTCTTGTAGAAGGTGGACGTGTCTTGATGAAGCTCCAGTATTTTATGTTAAAACACAACACAAGTCCTCCTGTCACATGACATCAACTCAAGTTTTTCCCATGTCTTCATCATTATCATTTCTGTCTCCAGCTCTCTCTTCATGTGTTTTCTGGTCTACCTGTCCCATCTTGGGGATTCCAGAATAAGGACTGCTCTGTAATGCTATCAACAATGTGTGTCGCATATCTTTTGTTCCACTGGCACATAATAATCTGTACATTTAGCAAATATGGCCCCATATAGTTCTTGGGGCTTTCTGAGGTAAAGAAAGAATAGGACTACTACCCCCTCAGGTATGTCATAAGAGAATACTTACATAAAACTGCAATGGGGGGGGGGGGGGGGAACGCTGGTAACATCATCATGTAAAACTAACTGATACAGAAACCACTTCTGCAGGAGTACGAATGGTTGGTGATGTCTTACTGCAAAAGGACTAACCACAGTAGAAGACTCCATAAAAAGCAAAAGGGAAATGATGATGATAGAAAAGTTCTTACCCTTACAGAAGTGTGCATTCTGTAAGCAAGCATGAGTGCAAAACTCATAAATTGTCATATCCTGACAATATGGGTTCAGGTCTCTAAAACTGTACATCATTTATAGTCCGTTCGGAAATTCGTGCCCACAGAAAGTGTCAATTTTCTCCAAAACTGTTTGTTGTATGGACATGAATTTTTGCATGCAGTCTTAGATTTTCCATGCAGTTATTAATATATTTTTTGCCCTTAAAAAACTCATGTCATGTTCGAATTTTCTTCTTTACGTTATATAAAAAACTCTTACTGTTGTCTGGGATAATTTTTAGTAGTTTTACAGGAAAGTTACAAGATCCGTTCAAAAATATTTGTTTTTTTTTTAATTAGTTACTCGCGCGACTGTGTACAATAGGTGCGCACTCGTGCGGACATGTAGTCACTACACTAATTCGAACAAAACAAAATATTTTTGAATGGATCTTGTAACTTTCCTGTAAAACTAAGAAAAATTAACCCAGACAACGGTAAGAGTTTTTTATATAACGTAAAGAAGAAAATTCGAACATGACATGCGTTTTGTAAGGGCAAAAAATATATTAATAACTGCATGGAAAATCTAAGACTGCATGCAAAAATTCATGTCCATACAACAAACAGTTTTGGAGAAAATTGACACTTTCTGTGGGCACGAATTTCCGAACGGACTATAATAAGTTTCAGCACACACTTCTAACAATACCAGTCTCCTATACAGGCACACCCTCCTAAAACTGAACATCCTGTAACTAAGTATGGACACACACACCATGTTTACATACATATAAATGACTAAATTTGGTTAAGAAAGTGAAAAATTAGGGGCAAAAATCTGGGAATTTTGACATACTTTTGGAGAAGGTACAACAGAGAAGGTCAAACACATCCTGTCTGGATATTCCTCACGAATCTTGCTGATCAAAAGTGTTCCCATTCCTGAGCCAGTTCCCCCACCCAGGGAATGTGTCATCTGGACTCCTGAAAGGCAGACAAAAGGTTAGAGCTTGCTATAGCTATCTGGTTCTTAAGTTTTATCAAATTGTCAGGCAATACACATTTTTAGCTGACATCATTAAACAGCTTTTCTGTGTGCGTAATTGATTTTTCTCTGAAAAAACTCACTGCAGAGGTTTACATAGGTTCCTCCCCAAACCAAAAGTATGAGTCAAGCATTAGTAATCTAGTCTTAAAGTACTGGGCTGTTTTAAAGTACATAAGTGCTCATAGTGCTACCTTTAGTTTTCATTATACCTTTACAATTTTCAGTAAGCAATGATTGGAATATAGAGCATTACAACAGGAGGCAATCTGATCATCATAAATGGTTGCACCCATCAGACAAGTGTTTAGGTCCTTTTATCTCCTTTACATTCTCAAGGTGATGGGCCCACTAGGGTCATGCCTACCAAATGTCAGCATCTTGTTGTTTTTTCTTCCTTCCACCTGCACTGGGAACTGAAGTCACTCCAGTTTGGTTGCAACTTCAGAAACTCTTCATTTTATTCATTCTGTCAAACTTTAAAGTAGTAAAAGGAAAAGTTTTGCTCTATATAAATTACTGTCCTCAATTTCACTGGGGTTGCTCCACAGCCACTATACCTTTCCAGCAATTTCGCCATTCCTTTTAAGTTCCCCAGTGTCACGAAATGATCATCTTCATTTTATCGTGTTCTACCTGTCTTTTTCTCTATGTTGTGCCTTTCATTTTTTTCTTCCGTACCTGTATTTTCTCTCATATTGGTACGCAATGGTTTTGTGTTGTTATTTTCGCATGATCTATCCTGGGTGGAGATAATGTTAACAACCCCATCTGAACCCAGACAGATAAATGTGCCTCACTTGTGTAAAACAAACACAGGCATGAACCTACTTGCCCACCAAGCTTAGCACCCATACTTCTCGTATGGTTAATCGAAAGATAAACTGCAAATGTACTTTCGGTGTTGCAGAAATGCAATGCAACATTATCGTGTGTAGACTCCTGTTTGGTTGCATTTATGATAAATTAAATTGAGGGTTTATTATGAATTACAGACATGAGTCATCTAAAATAGCGGTAGCGTACGGGAGAATGTTGAAATTACCTATGTCATGCAGATTTTCATTGGGTGTGTGGGGGGAGAGATATATTATACTCGACTACGTCTGACTGGCGACTTTCACCGCGTAGAAAGTTGGGACAGGTGGGTGAAGTGTCCCGTATATTGTAGTACAAGTTTAGACTCCAGCACTGTGTTCCACTGAGTCAAGACAACACTTTCAGATAAGCCAGGACCGAAGAAAAGTAGGATTTCAATAAAGGGGACCAGACCAAGTATAGAAGATCTTCTTAAATTAACCAGTAAGTCCTCAGAACCTATATACGGGATAATAGTGGGATTTGAAATAATATTAACCTAGAAATGAGGTATCTGAGGAAGGAGGTTGAAGTAACAAGAAGAGACATGGTCCGCAACCAGATGATATGTCAGGGCCTAAAAACCCAACCCCTGCAAACCCAAGTACAACAGTCCCAACTAAGATGGTTTGGCCATGTCTGCAGAATGGGTTGACTACACAAAAGTATGAGAAACTAAGAGCCAGGGACCCAAACCTCCAGGACGACCCAGAGTCTCCTGGGAGGACAACATTAGACAAACTCTGAAGGACGAGGATTAGAATGGAACCAGGCCAGGAGGAAGGCAGCCGATAGGATAGTATGGCGCTCTCTCTTCCACACACCTACACCTCACAGTAGAAGAGGAACGACTAAGTAAGTAAGAAATAATATTAATACTTTACCTGTACGACAGCCTCATAACCCGTGGCCTATTATTCGGAAGTCTTCCTGTGCCAAACATCTGTAAATTAACCCAAATAGGGGGTGGGTTGTACATCTTATCATTTTATATTTTGCATTTGACATGTGTCAACTTGCTGGCGGTTGTACAGGCTCATAAGAGACTGGCAACCTCAGCAAATGAAAATGATAGTCATGAACCACCACAGCAAGCATTAGTGACTGCTTCATGCCGGTTCTCTCACAGGGAACCAAAAGCAGAAGTAGCCCCAGGCTTCAAATGGAGTAGGGAGTGGATGATGATGAGATCATATTGTACATATTTATTATATTAACATTTTAATAAATTTATATGTATATTTCAATGTGTAGACCAGGCAAAAGTTGTTTCCGCTGTCCAGTCACATTTTTTCATCAAATTAACTAAGATTAAAGATGAGTTATTTTATCCCATTCACTGGGTTTATGCTCGGGGCGGGGGGGGGGGGGGGTGGTGTATGTAAAATTACTGAGAAACAAAGGAAAAGGGTCTGTGGAAGTGACAGCGGGAAGGTGCCTGACTAGTGTCAGGAAGCCAATACTTGGTAGAAACATTTGTTTTTTCTGAAGTTTGTGGTTTAAGTTGGAGATACCAGCTTGATACGAGTATGTGGATCAAGAGCTTGTGGCTGCGTTAGATGACAGGTTGTGAAATCCTTGATTTGACTTTCAGAGCAGTTGCCCATGCAATTACACACGGGACGTGCCCCCACAACAGAAGTCAATAATTGACGGAGCAATCAGCAAACAAGTCTCAACATCTGGCCAATTACGTTTTTTCAACCAGGCCAAAGCAAAAATAATTCTTACCACCACCTCAACCAATTTTTTGCAAAGAAAAACTCCACTTTTTAATCCACCAACTTCAATTATTTATTAACTCATGTTTAAACAATAACTGATTATTAAATTTGTTAGATGTATTTACAAATTAATAGTTGATTTAATTATTGCAGAGAGAAGTGCACATGTGTTAATCAGTTATCTTAAATATATTTACAACAGATCTACTTAAGTAATCATTTTCTGAATAATTGAGTTGAGGGCTCAGAAATGAGCTAATTTATATCAATTTTCTTAGAAGGAGCGGACAGATACAAAGCTCATGACTGCTTTGATAAATTCAGCACTGTTTTTGATTTCTGAAATATCCTATGAAGACTCCCTAAAATAGAAACACCATCCTTCTATTTACAACACTGCCAAGAGTAATCTTCTGCAAAGGTAGATATCTTTAAAGATTCATTGTATATGTGAACGGATTGATGACGTCATTATATAAAAGATACCCTCAATTCTATCTAACATAAGAGACAACAGAGACTGATGACGTAATTCATAATTAACCTATAAAACAAAAGAAACTTAACATAGACACAAAAGACAGTTATAGGAAATGACGACAAGATGACGTTAACGTTACTAGTGCAGTATCGATGACATATACATTAGTGGTACACAAATAATTGTAACCAGTGGTTTTAGCCAATAGATTCATTGGAATAAAAGACATCCGTTATGAAGGCGAATGTTTACAAGTCTTTTAGCTACTGACCTTGCAACGAGATGGTCGTGATATTGAGACAGACCGATGTTGAAGTAGACTCAGATAGACTCAAGCTATTTTATCCCCTGACATTGGACAGTGTATTTCTTGCTTTGACGCAGAAATGGTATGAATTCGCTCGATGTGATATATTATGAATTCGCTCGATTTGATATATTATGAATTCGCTCGATTTGATATATGTCAATGACAAACAGTCATTTGTGTTTAAGATCGAACATTGTTAGAATAGTTTTTTGGAACATATTTATTTTGGAGATTAGCTCCCTAATTGTCTTCCACTCTCCCATCGTTCAAAATACACCAGCTTCTTAGTTGGTTTTGACGATGACATTCTGCATTACACCACAGCTACATACGAAACTGGAATAATACCAAATTCCCTTTGGTACCAGTTTCCAACGTAATATAATAGAGTAGGACATTGTAATCTGCAACCGACACTATAATTATATGATCAAATCGTCTGTGAAAATTGGAAGACTTGTAAAATAAAGTTATTGTTGGAACTTCTATCATGGATTAGTTCTGCATTCAGTTTGGATGATCTCTGATGAAAGAGTACTACATAATATGTCACACAAAATCCAAGGAAACCGAATCAAATAAAAACCTGGGTCCCGTAAAATATCGAAGAGAATTTCTACCTCTGGTGAACCAAACCAGTACTCTCGTTTTATGACTCTTCAGAAACACTTATTAAAAGGAAAAAGAGAAAAGAGAAAAATATAAAATAAACTTTACCCAGTATGTAAAACGGGTACATACTTAGAGGGCAAACCTCGTGCTCCCGTCACATGAGAAAGGGTAAATTGGTGCCCCTGTCACATGGGAGGGGTAAATTGGAGCCGCGACAACCAGGATTTGGTGGACTGCTAGAAAATGACGCAACCGAACCCACACGAGGATAATTACATGGATGTTTTGCAAATGCAGCATAACCAACAACAGGCATTAATGATGCAGAACCTACAGCAAAATCAACCAGAAATGAATGCACATCAAATACCACTTCCAGTGGATCCAAATGAAACAAACCTAATGGCATTACGTAACATGACTGACACTCTTAAACGTGTTGACCAACATGCGAAATTTAACAATATAAAAAACTTTTATACACACACCTTTCAATGGGGATTCGAAAAGATTTCGACAATGGATGGTTGACGTAGACAAATTCGCCTACTTGATAGATGCAACTTCAGACATTGACAAGAAGAAAATAATTTTTTTGTCATCAGAAGGACTGGTCACAGATTTTGTCCGAAGGAGGGCAAAGGCATTTCCGATGGAGACCTTTGAAGAACTCAAGAAAATATTGGTATCAAGATACTCAGAGATTACCGACGCTGAGCACGCGTGGACGATGTTAAGAAGAATAAAGCAAGATCGACAGGAAATGTGTTCAAATGTACGGAGATAGGCTATTAAACCTTGCCGAAGATGCTTTTGTTGGAGGTAACATTCCATCAACTGATCTGGAAAAACATCTAGTCGGGATTTTTGTGGACGGACTGTATTCTGATTCACTGAAAATTCATCTACTCAGAAAAGATCCTCAGTCAATAACTACCTCAATACAATTAGCTGTTTATGAGGAGAATGTGAAGAAAAGATTCCAACAACGGATTGGAAGGTGTCCGCTACCAGAGTATGAATACCAACATACCCAACATGATCAACAAATGCACCAACCTATGGAAATTGATCATTCGAGACATCGATGGGACAGAAATCAAGAACATCACAGAAGATCATTCAATAACTCATACCAGAATCAGAGAAATCCAGCACTACAGAGTAACCACAGAAGAGACTACAGAATACACAATGTAGAACCCCAACAACCAACCACCGTCTGTTTTAACTGTGCTGGTCAAGAACATGTAGCAGGGAATTACAGAAATTCACAGCTCAGAAATCATTTTGGGGACAACAATTCAAGACCAGAAATACATCATAGAAATTATCAGTATCAAAATCACTATCAGACAAATAATAATAGAAGACATCATCAAAACAGAAATGACTCCCAACCAACCTCAAGGGGAATGGGAAACGGAAGGACCTCACATTAACAGAGATCAGATGTGATGGTCTGCAGAATCGATCTCTATCTGATAAACCAGCGACATTAAAAGAAAATCAAGCCTACATAAATATTATCCCAGACCCTTGTTCTTGCATTTTAAAAATAGGAAAACAAAACTTCAGAGCTCTCATAGACACTGGCGCGACAGTTAGTCTGATTAGAGAGAAGTTGTACCATCAGATAAAACACATGACGAAGTTCTCAAGACATACAGTAAGAATGAAATCAGTAACGGGTCAAGATCTGAAAGCATTAGGAACTGCCTATATACATTTCAAGATGGGAGAAGAAATGCTAGAACACTCATTTATTATAACGAGAGGACTGTCTAGAAATTTTATAATCGGGAGAGACTTCCTTAGAAAGAATAATGCCAGAATATACTTTGATTTGAAACAGCTCAGAATAAATGGCAGTTATATACCTCTACAAGATGACGTACATATCGCAACGTTGATAAGAACTGCCGCTCCAGTAACTTTGAAGCCGAGTTCTATCACTGTAACAAAGGCTCGAATAAAAAACTCACCTTATGTAAATATAGGACAGACAATCTATGTATCTCAGATGGAGAATGAAGAAACGGATGATCCACATGTGGAAATACAAGATGGCATTGTAATGGTGAGTAACAACAGAGACTTTCCTATAATGATTGTTAACTCTTCAGGAACCACTCTTACTATCCCAAGAGGAAAGATTGTAGGACAAGTTCAAATACCAAAGGATGAGATCTCCCACAAACTATCAAGTTACAAGGACGATTATGTGAACCTCTCTACTCAAACGTCATCCAAAACCTTTCCAAACACATTTCCTTCGGGGAATAAGAAGTGTCCCTATCCCATCTCCTCCCTCCAGTCGCAGAGAAGAGAGTATCACAGAAAATGTATTTCGAATGAGATTTCAGGAACAGAAACCAGAGAGAAATGCACGAATTTCGATCCATACCTTGATGAAAGAGATAGAGACATATTAAACGAGACATATGGAAGGAAGAGTAAATATTACTCATCTAAAAGCAGATATTATACTGTGGAGTCAGTTTCTGCTTGGCCGAATAGAAGAAGTGGCAAATTTTATAACAAATCATATTATCCCTCAAAACCAGCTTGTCAGAACCAAATGACGAGAAATCAATACAGTCTTCTCAAAAACAACAATGATGAAAATCCAGACAGGATGAAAGTTTTACTAGAACAATTACATACTACTGAAGAATTTCAGAATAGACTGGAGAATTTCATAAAGAAACATAAGATGTATTTGCAATCTCTGATATGGAGTTGGAGAGAACAAATACCGTCACAATGGAAATACATACTACATCGGAAGAACCAATAAGTCTGAGGCCATATCATACTCCTCTAAAAAAATAGAGAAATCGTAGAGAAAGCTATCCAGGAAATGTTAGCGGCTGGTATTATTGAAAGATCCCGCTCACCATGGTCATCCCCCCATAGTAATAGTCACCAAGAAAGACGGAACTCACCGATTTTGCTGTGACTATAGGGCATTGAACAAAATTACTAAAACAATATCGTATCCTCTACCCCGCATAGACGACATTTTGGCGATGCTTGGGAAATCCAATTGGTTCACCTCATTAGACGCTCGATCAGGATTTTGGGCTATTCCTATGTCCGCGGATGCAAAACAGAAAAGCACTTTCTGTACTCACATGGGATCTTTTTCATGGTCTGTGATGCCTTTTGGGTTAAAAACAAGTCCAGCCACATACATGAGTTTGATGGATGAAGTTTTACAAGGGTTACACAAATTTGCATCAGCTTACATAGACGATATTTTAATACACACCAATGGAACCATTGAGGATCACCTTAAACATGTAGAGACTGTCTTCGACAGATTACGTTTACACAAAGTGAAGTTAAAATTGAGTAAATGCAGCTTTCTACAAAAAGAGATCAAATATTTAGGTTTAATAGTAAATCAGAATGGAATCAGACCAGATGACGATAAAATTGCAGCAATACAGAAGATACCTCCACCAACGAATGTAAGGCAAGTGAGAGGATTCATAGGATGTTGTGCTTACTATCGAAAACACATAATCAATTACTCAAAAGTAGCCGAACCTTTGCTAAATTTAACCAGGAAATATGCAAAATTCAGGTGGGAAGAAAAATGTCAGAAAGCATTTGACTACCTAAAGTCAGCACTAATTACAATACCTTTTCTGGCACATCCAGACATCACAAAACCCATGATCATCTATAGTGATGCTTCCAACACTGCAATAGGAGCTTGTTTGGTACAAGAAATATCACCAAATGAACAACCAGTGATTGCCAATATTCTTCAAGAAAAACCGATAGCCTTTCTTTCACATGCCTTAAGCAGAACTCAACGAAAATGGACGACAACGGAGAAGGAAGCTTATGCAATTCATTATGCTTTGCAGAAGTTTGACTTTTATATCAGAGGAACGTCGGTTATCATAAAAACGGATCACCAACCTCTAGTAAATTGGCTTACTAAACCCCAAGAACAACCAAAAAAGCTTCAGACATGGGCTATCAATTTGCAAAATTACGATACCAAGATCGAGTATTTACCTGGTAGACTAAACACGTGTGCAGATTTATTATTGAGAATACCATATCCTGAACCTACAGACGTGGACGATCTGAAACAACAAGACTTAACTGAAATAGATGATAATGCGAAAGAAATCTCCGCCATTGACTTCATCCAACATAGTCAAGACACTGGGCCTCCTGATAGTCAAGAACAGAAAACACAACCTACGGAGAACTCGAGAACTGATGATGGCGATGAATCTAGAGATTTTGAACAGAGTCTAATCTTCAAGAAGGAACAACTGAAAGACGAAGCATTAACCAAGATTATAGTACAAGTACGTACCAATCCGAAAGAAAAGAGAGACTATGTGATATTACCTGAAGACAATATTTTATATCATGTCAGTCCTAGAGAAAATGGATTACTGCAGAAATGTATCCCCACATCATTGGTGCCAACTGTATTGAAACAATTTCACGATGAAAATGGTCACTTCGGACGCGATAAAACCCTCGACGTCATTACAAAGAGATACTATTGGCCAACTATGATAAAAGATATCATAGAATATGTAGAAACGTGTAAAATTTGTAAACTCAGAAATATGAGAATGATTAGAGCACCGATTCAGGAAATGTCATATCAACATTATCCCATGGAAGTCGTTAGTCTAGACATATCGGGACCGTATCCAGTTACCTTGTCCGGACACAAATACATATTACACCTGGTGGATCAATATTCTGTGTGGCCAGAGAGCTTTCCTTTAGAAAATGCTACTTCAGCTCTCATTACAGACATCTTCTTACAACAATTCATTCCGCGACATGGCTGTCCTCAGAGAATAATAACCGACAATGGCAAACAGTTCATAGGAGATCCTTTTGCCTCAACAGTAAGAAAAATGAATATAAAACACACGAAAACCTCATTTTATCATCCAGAATCAAATGAAGAAAACGAAAGGATGCACTCTACCCTACATGACATATTAGCAAAACTTACGGAAGGTAACAGTCAATATTGGGATATATACATAAATCAAGCCTTAGAAGCCATCAGAATGAACATCAATGACTCAACAGGATTCTCGCCTTTTTACTTACTCTATGGCCGAGAACCAAATTTTCCTTTGGATAACATCTTGCTTCCCCAGAGGAAATATACAGGTGAATGTCCGATACAGATTATTTTGCAGCAAAAACATAGGGCACATGTTATTGCTCACAGAAACGTCCGAAAAGCTTTTGCTAAACGAGCCAGGATCCGTAACAGAACCTCTACACTGCAAGAATTCAAGCCTGGTGACCAAGTATACTATAAGAAGCATGTTAGGACGGATAAATTTGACAACCGATGGTTACCCGGATACAAAATATTGGAACAAACTTCTTCAACTAATTATATCTTGTGGAACGAAGAACGCAATTCCACTACAAAAGCTCACGTCAATCAGATGCGACTTGATGATCACCGACCGGTTGATATACCAGAGACGAAGTTCCAGAGACCAACTCGTTTATCTACGTTAGCCCAACCTCCCTCTTCTTCTTCATCTTCTTCGGATGCAGTGGACACATCAGAACATTCTTCCTCAGAGTCAGAAATTGTACCACATCGTTTGGATCATGCGATTCAAAGAGCTAAAGATTGTAGAAGTTCGTCATCAAGTGAAGATAACGTTCCCCTACAAGAACTTAGACAGCGTCTCATTTCAAGACAAGAACGTATTGCTGATGATGAAAGAATCGAACATAATGAAACAAGTATGACTCTTGAATTTCCTCAATCAACACCATCCGATATCGATTGCTACAAACCCGTAGTTTCAGAAAACGATTCAGTGACTACAGCTTCGGATACCACCTTGATGGACATGAACGAAACGCGAAAATTAGCAGATAAACGGAGATACGATTCTTCATTTTCCGATTCCATCCCTGTAGCCAAGCTTCCGAAATTTTCGCAAGATCAAATATATGTCAAACCTAAAAAACGTAGAAGAAAACCGAAATCTCCACGCCTCTCGTGTGATGTAGACATGATTATTGATGATTCTTCACATCTCACACCTATGGTTCAAGTTCCTCGCAATGTTTCACCCCACGTGGATAAGGGCATGCTTTTATCTCAGCTCATGTCATTATTAGCTGACAAACTGTAACTTGCATTTTGGCAGAAGCGTTTCCCCTTTACATAAACCTTTGCGGAGCTACGACAAATTTCATACATCGTGATTCAACTAGATTCTAGTTTGTAAGGGAGATATCTGACTCCACGACTACGTTATTACTCATCACTCAAAGACCTTACTGAAACTGATCCAGCTTTAAGAGACCTTGGGCTCTTCATCGTGATGTGAAGCCGAACAGTTGATGCCTATGTGGTCTTTCTACAAGTCCTTCATCAGGATTTAAACCAAATGAAGAGGTCCTTGCCACATTTACGACCTGTTCTATGTGATACTTCAACCAATGCCGAGTTTTCAGACATTCGCTCTTAAGTTTTCCACATACATGCACGATATGAAGTGTTTTATTATTATTATTACTCTAAAATTAAGATGCTACATAGATAGACCGACTGATAGTACGGGAAAATGTCTCTTGAGATACATTTTTATGGCATGGGGACATATGTGAACGGATTGATGACGTCATTATATAAAAGATACCCTCAATTCTATCTAACATAAGAGACAACAGAGACTGATGACGTAATTCATAATTAACCTATAAAACAAAAGAAACTTAACATAGACACAAAAGACAGTTATAGGAAATGACGACAAGATGACGTTAACGTTACTAGTGCAGTATCGATGACATATACATTAGTGGTACACAAATAATTGTAACCAGTGGTTTTAGCCAATAGATTCATTGGAATAAAAGACATCCGTTATGAAGGCGAATGTTTACAAGTCTTTTAGCTACTGACCTTGCAACGAGATGGTCGTGATATTGAGACAGACCGATGTTGAAGTAGACTCAGATAGACTCAAGCTATTTTATCCCCTGACATTGGACAGTGTATTTCTTGCTTTGACGCAGAAATGGTATGAATTCGCTCGATGTGATATATTATGAATTCGCTCGATTTGATATATTATGAATTCGCTCGATTTGATATATGTCAATGACAAACAGTCATTTGTGTTTAAGATCGAACATTGTTAGAATAGTTTTTTTGGAACATATTTATTTTGGAGATTAGCTCCCTAATTGTCTTCCACTCTCCCATCGTTCAAAATACACCAGCTTCTTAGTTGGTTTTGACGATGACATTCTGCATTACACCACAGCTACATACGAAACTGGAATAATACCAAATTCCCTTTGGTACCAGTTTCCAACGTAATATAATAGAGTAGGACATTGTAATCTGCAACCGACACTATAATTATATGATCAAATCGTCTGTGAAAATTGGAAGACTTGTAAAATAAAGTTATTGTTGGAACTTCTATCATGGATTAGTTCTGCATTCAGTTTGGATGATCTCTGATGAAAGAGTACTACATAATATGTCACACAAAATCCAAGGAAACCGAATCAAATAAAAACCTGGGTCCCGTAAAATATCGAAGAGAATTTCTACCTCTGGTGAACCAAACCAGTACTCTCGTTTTATGACTCTTCAGAAACACTTATTAAAAGGAAAAAGAGAAAAGAGAAAAATATAAAATAAACTTTACCCAGTATGTAAAACGGGTACATACTTAGAGGGCAAACCTCGTGCTCCCGTCACATGAGAAAGGGTAAATTGGTGCCCCTGTCACATATACTCTAAATTTTGACCATTGTTGGACCATCTCTGCAGAGCTGGGGAGGTAATCCCGTGACACCTAGGCACTCCTAGAGATGTCTTATGCAGTTGTTCAGGTTTTCCACAGTATTTCTGTTTGCTGCATTATTGACAGTCACAACTTTTAGCCCACTAGGAAAAACATTTCCGAGGTCAAGAAACCTCCAAAAAAAAAAAATCACATTTAAATTTACACACACATAAAATAGCCTGGCTATGAAAACAAATAGGGAAATATAAGAAAAAAAAAGGTTTATATATAAAAAGAAATTGTGATTTGATCTTTAAAAATTCACTGAAGTGGCTTATTAAAAATGTTGCAGATGGTAACACTTATGTGAGCAAAGGATTCCTTTACATCATATATTAGAGGCTGTAAAAATGGTATAAAGTTCAAGGAATAATTAAACCCAAGTGGGCCCACCCCCTTAGAGTGTCAAGGAGTATATCGGGCCGAAACACTTGTCGGACCACTTCTGATGATCAGATTGCTTCCTGTTGTATCGCTCTGTAAAGAGTTTCCTATCATTTCAGTAAGATATTTTTTAATCTGTTGCCACACATCACTGTCAACTTACCTTGCAAGCAGTCACACCCCTCGGCTTCCTTTCTGACAACATCCATGACAGAATCCACCAGCTCAGCTCCTTCTGTGTAGTGTCCCTTGGCCCAGTTGTTGCCAGCTCCTGACTGCCCAAAGACAAAATTGTCAGGACGGAAAATCTACCCAAAAGGACCAGAGCGGACACTGTCCATGGTTCCAGGCTCTAGGTCTACAAGGATAGCACGAGGCACATACTTTCCTCCTGTGGCCTCATTATAGTAGACATTGATTCGCTCCAGCTGGAGGTCACTGTCACCATGGTAAGTACCGGTTGGGTCAATGCCATGCTCATCAGAAATCACCTCCCAAAAACTGGAGAATTACATTTCACATTTACATTCCAGTCTCAAATTTCTCTGTATATTTAAGCTACTTAAAGTCAACAGACTTATTACACACATCTTTAAGCTACTTAAAGTTGTTCATAACAACTCAACAGACTTATTACACACATCTTTAAGCTACTTAAAGTTGTTCATAACAACTCGATAGACTTATTACACACCAAATCATTAAAAAAAAATGTTAGGCTACACAACCAACTGAACACTGCAGTAATAGAGTTTTATTGATCAACCATGCTAACGAGCAAACCGCTAACCATATAATGTAGATCTAGTTCAGTCAGAAAATTGTTTTAAATGCTGATGCTACTTTTAGTGTCCCTAAAAGTTTCCAGACTGAATTGTCTGTATTCCAGAAGTATGGATTTGAGCATGTGAAGAGGTTAGTTAATGAAGCACCTTTATACTGAATAGTACTGATCTACTGAGCCCTTATTTTTCCTGACTAGAGTAGATGCTCTTGGATACACATCTCTGGAGTACCTATCCTACTCATTTCTATATTTCGGGACCAGAAGACGCAGCAATAGAGACCGCAGTCAGCGACTCATAGCTTGACTGCCTGCGTCAGGACCAGCAAACCAGAGCTGGTCAAGACCGTGCTCCACCTCCACGTGGTGGTCCTGGAAACAGTCTGCAGCAGTGCAGGCTGGCTAAGCGAGCACGGATCGAAGAGGGAAGGCAAACCCGGTCCTAAAAAATGCCGTGCTGAAGTCGGATGTGTCAGCCGAAAGGCGCAGATATCGCAGCTTCGCTGGAAACAGACACAACGCAACCAACGTCCTTTTCAGGACGAACGAGGAAGAAGAAGAAGAAATTTCTATATTTCTGTTTATATCTGATGTGTTGAGTGGTTTCTAAGTGATGTCCTGTTGTTATTTGTTAAAGCTTTAATCTTTTACAAACCTCAAGTTTTAAGACTGTCACTACCTTTAATTTAGTCTAATGGAGCTGATATGAATGAATAAAAATACAAGAAATATATAAAACAGGCATATAGAAAAAAATCCTTCAAGAAGGGAAAAAGAAAAAAAAACACAAAGAAAAACAAAAAAAAACCTTGCTTTAATCTTTAAGTTAAACCCATTCAATCAGAAAATTCCAGATTAAGTCAACAGTACATGCATAAGGTATGGGAAGAAACGTGCAGTTAAAAATAGAGTAGAGAAAATCATCACTTTCCTTTTACACACCTTTAGAAGCTTGAGGCCACAACAGTTTCTGGCCCCTTTGTAGGAAGCCTGTGCCAAAGTACTGTAAGTGCTCATGCGTGGCGGTCTCTGTAGCAATTAGTTTTACATAATGAGGCTGCAAGTCTCATACGCAACCTTGCTATAGTTGACTTATGACATGCAAGGGAGGAGTGATGCTATTTTTTCTTCGTTCTAACCAGAGAACCCTGGAAACTACATGGGGGGGGGGGGGGGGTGGGTGGGGGGGGGGGGTGGGTGGGGTGGGGCAGGAGGGAGTAGACAGAGAAAGTAGAGGAAGGAGAAACAATGATAACACGATTGAAGTGAGGAGATCAATAATCTCTACGTTATATGTCCAGAATGATTTCTACACAAGTTGGTCAACAAAATGGGTTGTCCCTGCTGTCTTCGTAAAAGTATTTGGCGAGCAGCCTTCATCTCAGTCTCATTTGCATAACTCTTTGGTAGAATTTTCTTCAAGATTTTTTTACTGGAGTTTCAGTATGTAGTGAGATGGGCAAGACACTCTGGAATTGTCACATAAACTAGTGTCTTTATGATAAATTATGAATTGCACATAAGTAATTCTGCTATAACTTTATGATTAATGCCCCGATCAGAAAAATTATTACAAGAAGGCTAGTATGTAATTATAGTGTGCTCTTTCTGTTACATGTATTACAGATGGCACCCTTTCACCTTTGGTCATTTCATTACAGTTCACCATCATCAGATCTTTGTAGTAAAAATTATTTGGATGCATTAAATATGAAACCATGGAGTAACCATCTAAGTGAATTAGGGAGAAGAGATACTGATCTAATGGAACTGAAATTGACTAATTAATAGTTCTTTTATGACAACATTTCTCGTAAATGTTCATGTATCTTTTAACATCTTGCCCTGGTAGACTGTGTCAACACTCATCCGGTCACTTCTAACCTAAGGAATAAGCTTCCTTTGCACACTGGCCTCTTTCATGACAACCGCAATACTCATTTTAACTGTCCATGCTATGTTTAACATTCTTCTGTAAAACCATGCCTCTATGGTCTCCAGTGCTTTTCCCACTTGTTTCCTACTTGTCCATGATTCACTTTCATGTGTCAGGACTGAAGAACTCTCCTTCGTACTTCCACTGACAAAGGGTTATTGCATAAAATACATTTCATTTTAAAGAATGCTGCTTTTGCCTCTTATAATACATATGACATATAAGTATATATGTGCTTTATTAATGGTGTCTTTTTTGTTTTAAGTATCCCGTTCAACCCTTGATGGGTTATAATTAGGACAAATGGTGTACTATTTCGAGTAAAGGTTTCCAATACCCAAATATAGTACCTTCTTCCCCCTCAACTCAGTCCAAATAGAGTAAATCAAAATTTGTATGAATGTTTTTGTGTGTGACCTCTTTTTGCAGGAAACAAACAAACAATAAAAATCAAATGAAAAAAAAATCAACAAACAAACATATATGAAGTCTCTCATAGCTACCTTGTTGTTAATAAGGTGAAAAGGGGTGAGAAAGCCCGATGGGTGTCCGAGATTTCATCAAATCCACCAATTATCTGCCATCAGCCATAAAAGCACCCAATCAGACTACCCCTTTTCCTCACACCATCATTGATTCTTATATATTAACTAGCAATAACCTGTCAACATTGACAGGTTATTAATTATATTGTGTTGTTTCTGTTACATGTATTACAGACGGTACTATCACTACTGTGGTCATTTCAATGCAGGCGACCGTCATTAGATATTTGTAGTGAAAATTATATGGATGTATTAAATATGAAGACATGGAGTAACCTTACCTAAATAACATGTGGAGCAGTGATAATTATCTAAATAACTAACATTTCTTTTATGACAACATGTCTCGTAATTGTTCATGCATCTTTTAAAATCTTGCCCTGGTCGACTTAATGCCTCTGAGAACAACGTTTGAAGAAACTCCAGTTCATGTACTGTTTATCAATCGTGTTGTTGGCTTCTTTCCATAATCAAACTGTTCATGCACACCTTCATTTGCGCACTTTTTCTATTTTCGGGAGAGTACATATAAGGGGAAACAATACGATTACTGTCTAACTTTCAACCACAGTTGCACTCCCTTAGCTGTGGTTTAAAGTTAATGTACTCTCTCGAAAATAGAAAAAGTGCGCAAATGACGGTGTGCAAAATGTGACTGACTGACCGACCGAAGTACTTACGGCAGGCATTATTGTACTGAATTTTAGTTCTTATAAACCAGGGGTTCCCAACCTGGGGTGCGAGATGGCATTTCAGGAGGTGCCAAAGAAACCTAAGGTCAAATAAAAATTTGACTTATTCATCTTAAATTGTGATATTACTTTTGAACATTAATCAAACATTTCCTAAGGGTGCGGGGCGTAGAAAAGGTTGGGAACCCCTGTTATAAACTGTTTTACTATATTGTGCAATTCCCATGTCGTCTATCTTCTTGCGGTAAAAAATATATAGGCCACATTCGCGCTAATTACAAAATGTTCTTTCACTAGTTATTTCATAGTCGAGCATTACTGCATAATTATTGCTATCCGCCCCCCCCCCCCCCTCCCCCCTCCCGGTCAAGTTAATTTTTCTCCAGCCCGACAGACTGTATTCATTTCCGTCCACGTTATTTTATCGATATTTTCACACTTTTCTCACATTTAGTTATTCCATAGTCGAATATTACTGCATAATAAATTTTTTTTTCTGCCAATCCGGCTACTGTTTCCTGTTCATTTTTCTCCCGCCATGTCATGTTTCCCTCCACGTTGAACGTTCAGCTGTCTCGCGCGGGAAATCGAAATCGTGTCAGTTCAAGTCGGCACTGATACGGCCGTGCACTGCGCGGGTCGCCTTTCCCTTTACTGAATTTGAAAATGCCGCTAGGTTACTCGAAATGATTTCGAAGAACGGGGGGAGCGGGGGCACATGTCTGTTAGATGCAATGATCTATCCTTGATCAGTAGCCTCTACCTGATAATATTACCGTACTACTATAGTTTGTGAGCACAGCAGTCTGCATCTTTGAACGGGAAACTTCTCGAGGCAAAGGGACCGATTTCGAATATCCGGCTGAAAATTGGTAGGCCTATGTGACTGCTCTTGAATTAGGGAAGGCATTGGCAGTGAGGAAAGCAACTAGTCATCTAACCTCATAACGCCCAAACCTAGTATAACTAAAGTCTACACCCCCCCCCCCCCCACCTTACAGCAGTATTTGCTATGGGACTACCTTTACTATAGCCTAGTTGTGGACGTCAATTAACTACTTGTGTTAATAGTTCTACTTAGTGCCATGTATATACAGGGCACTAGTTCTACTCGTTTAAACATAAACTGGACATGCACTTCACTTCCTTAATTCTAGTATAAAAGTATTTTGGTTCTAGACTACTGCTGAATTAATTAATATAGGCCTACTAGTTCTGGACATCGTCACAAACTACTATCTATCGGCAGTTGTTCATATTATTTGGAATTAAAAACAATATATATCCTAATTATAACCCATCAGAAGTTGAACGGGATATTTTTCTTCATTAATTTAAAAGAAAAAAAAGTTTTAGACGTCTGATACAGTAGGCCCTAGTAATAGGGCCTAATCTATTTCTGGACATGCTACCATATTACGTTCTGGGCCTAAATGAAGAACAGTGGAACGTCGTCTTCGATGCCACCCAAATAAGTCGTTTATTTAGGCTATCTAAAGGGTAAGGTTTATGAATCCTAAATGTAACCGTAATCATAAACCTTACCCTTTCCCCTTTTTATTGCGTCTCCGAATTCTTTTTTTTTTTAAAGGCCGTATCGAACTCTTTTTCACTTCAACCATTCTGAACATCCATTAATTAGGCCTACCGTCCTAGTAGGCTACTCAAATATTATAGTTCTATAACTTACAGAACTGGTAAGCCTAGTCTATTTCTTTACCCATATTACTGCTAGGAATGGTATTCAAGTTCTCTGCATCTATTACCGCTGACAATACTACACTAGTTCAAGATGCCTCGTCCATTTTACTAAACTGTTGGGAACAGGCTACTTATGGCAGCGGTCATGGTGGAAAATGAGAGTAAGAGATAAGAGGCCTATAGATAAATAAATAAATGGGTGGAATACCTTGGCTCCAATTTGGTTACCACACTGTCCTGCCTGTAGATGAACGATCTCACGCATGTTTATGGCAAGATTAACGACAGGAGATGAAACGTTTCAAACACACCAGTCAGATGTTGAATTAAACACAGGGAGGGTTCTCATTATTATAACATCCCAGAATGCACCGCACTCATTTAAACTCGATAGCTGGAGGTTTCTAGTAGCAACTGTCAACAAGAGAGTTGTTAGACTGGATTAGTCTGGTTGACAGCGTCACGGTTATGTGTCGACTAGCTAAAATGCGACACACGCACACCTTCACGCGGGGAGTCGAATAGTGATAAGGAAAATTGTGATCCGTGTCGCACGTGACCATCGAGAGTTCATTGGACATGACCTGAACGTTATTGGCGAAGACAGGACTACGTTATCTATATTTAACAGGCTTGATTTCGACCTATACGTTGCCCTTGTTTTTTGCACAGAGGTTGCGCTCCTGGAGGAACTGGCGCAGAACTGCCTTTAAGCAAATTTCCCATAACGCAGGGGTCGGGAACCCGCGGCTCGCGAGCCGCATGCGGCTCTTTGAGCCATCTCATGCGGCTCTTGGCTCGCTACTGCTTAACTCTTAGTGAATGAGGAATACCATAAGCTTTTTTTTTCATGCGGCTCTTCAATTTGTTAATACGGAGAAAAAATTAAATATTTGGCTCTTTGTCACGGGAAGGTTCCCGACACCTGCCCTAACGTGAAACTTGAAAGCCATTTCTTCCATTTCATTTTTCAAGGTGGCGCGAGGTCTCGTTTTGACGATCCCTCCCTCTTCCCGCACTGTATTGTTCTCTTATGAGGGCCGATTTCAAACAAAGAAGTATCACTCTATAATTTTCGTAATTTTTGTTTTAACTTAGGCGCTACCTTGAAGACTGCGATCATAATGCAAACATAAACCAGTTTTTTTTAATTGACGGAAAGCCACTAGCAAACGACAAAAGTGAAAGGTAATGGATGGGGTGCAAGTACTAAAGTAATGGATGGAGTGCAAGTACTAAGACAATGCTCACGTTTTATAAATCGTTTTGAAAGTTGAAAGCATACATGAGACACTTCAAGCAGTTTCTAAATGGTGCGACGAAACCAGCTCCAAGGTCAATCCCAACAAAGCATGTGTGCTTTGGTGCTCACTGAATGACTCCATATTGAAAGAAGATCTTCCAGACATTACTCTAAGTGGACAGAAAATTGAAAGGCAGAACAAGTTGAAATACCTTGGAGTAACATTCGATCGTGGGCTATTATATAAGCACCATGTTGATCACATCATACAGAAGTGCAAGAGAAGTCTTGCAGCCCTAAAAACAATGGCTGCAGCGCACCTGGAGCAGAGACTACTGTTTTTCTTGTATCATCAGCTGGTCTTGTCTGCAATCGAGTACGGCCTGGGAATACTCACGCTGTCAATATCACAATGTGAGCGACTGGAGCGCATTCAGAACGAAGGGATGCGTATAGTCTTGGGCTGCACGCGAGATATCCCTATTGTGATGATGCGGCATATGCTTGGATTACTGTCAATTGGATCCAGATTGTGACAAAACGTCTGAACATGCTCTTTTGCGTGATCTCTCACACCTTTAGCCCTCCGGCAGTATCCTTTCTTTTTCTTCATTTTTCTCACTCATCGCTTTTATTTGGCATAAATCATGCCTTTTCATTCGTTATTTTCACTATTTTTCTCTATGCTGAACATACGCGTGTATATTAAAATTAATATTTTAAATACGCGTGGGATGAGTAATGATAAACTTCCCCACCCAAACAGTGCTAGATAGATTTGATTGGTTCGCCAGGATTTATAATGAATTGATTGGAACATTCGGCGGAAACACAGCTGGGATTTGAAACTAAGGATTGTGAGATATCCTGTAGGAATCAGACACAGAACAGGACAGACTGCATCGCAGCGTCAACTAAACAACTCCTACAAGCCAGAGGAAAAAGGATAGGACTTACAATTCCACAACTATAAGTACCAGATCGAGTATTGGGGAACTTTGGAATTTACAAGTCAACCCGCAATTTTAATACAAGACTGGAAACTTGAGAATTTTATCACAAGGAGTCAGAAAGGAATTTTAACAAAAGTTTTCCCAGGCAGGATTCATAGAACACCAGCCGTCAGAGGAATTAACTCATATTTCCCAGACCAAGTCATAAGAGGAATTATACAAACAGTTTTCACAGGCCAGGAATTTACAGAACACCAGCCGTTAGATGAATTAACTCATATTTCCAAACCTACGTGATTTGAAGCTTCTAATACAGAGCTGTGTCCATTCTAAATCTGTGCGAGGAGAAGTGTGCATTCCCAAAATTTTGGGTACGTGGTTACAAGACATCAGACTTAAGTACTGAAGTTCCTACGCCACTAGTGTGAGAGAAGAGTATCACCAGCAACCGCCTACAGTGGACGAATTATGTGGAGAAGTGTAATCACCAAAAAGAAGTGACGGAAACCACAGCTGCAGGACTCATCTGGAGCTAAGTTGTGTGTAACAGGCTACAGCAAAAATACGGACATTATTAACGCACTACCAAAACCTCAATGAAAAAAAATTGAATATAACTTTCATCCCATTTAATCCTTATTTTAACTTTTTGAACTAATTGACTATTAAATTTGTTGTATGTTATTTTAAACTAAACAATAATAGTTGATTCAGTTTATATGTACGAAAGCAAACGTATGAACCAGTTTTCCTTGATAAATACCTATATATAAATATAAAGCCATTACTTATAAGAGGGCATTCGTTTGACTACTCCAACTGGGGGCTTGAACGGGCCAGAATCATTGCATAAACCCTTCACAAAAGGTGACGGACCAGATAATAAATTAACAAATTTGCTCAGCCCTTAAGCAGCGTTTGTTCTTGACTTCTGGGAATAAATAAAATTATTTACTTACTTATTTGGACCTTTTTTTTCATTTTGTATATTAAAAGTATATTGGTTCATTGAATGGTGGTGTGCTGGCAAACGCTGGAGCTGGGTTGGCAATGTCCTCAGAAGAGACCCCGATGCCATCACAAGAACAGCTTTGCTTTGGACCCCTGAAGGAAAACGAAAGAGAGGCCGACCAAAAACAACCTGGCGGAGGACTGTGAAGACAGAGATGCAAAGAATGAACCAGAGTTGGGGCACTGTACGAAGGATGGCCACCGACCGAGCAAAGTGGAATCAATTTGTTGTTGCCCTACAAGACGCCACTAGGCGTGATGGCCACTGACTGCTTTGGCGGTCGGTGGCTAAGGATCAAAGAAGAAGAAGAAGGTTCATTGAATGATATGAAAATGTATGAACTGTGTAAAAACGACATGGTAACATCAATATTATACTTCGACATGTAAAATATATGAAGGATATCTACACTGATTTGTTTATATATGAAAACATTCTAGGGCACGAATGAATTTGTACATATGTGGTATAAAACACAGATTGATTCCACCACTTATATGCGGTTTATCATAGGAAAAAATCGTCATAATCATTTAGAACCTTTTATTTATCATAATTTAATTTTCACTGCAATTTTCACTGCAGAGATGGTGGCAATACTAAAAGCACTAGAAAATTACTTCTGGGAATATCTTGTGAAGGCTCCCCTAAGGTAGAAACGCCATTCATCTTCTATCTACATCTTTGTCAAGAGTAATCTTGCGCGAAGATAGATAGATTGGACGACCTACTTTTAGATATGCTTGCGTTGTGACCATTAGTGGACCACTACTGCAAAGCAAGGGGAGGCAATCCTGTGACACAGATATACGATAGCCGAGGTAAAAGCGTAAATACGTGTAACCACAGACAAAAAGGCATCCCCTGCATGGGAACATAGCTGACATCAAAGGAACGAGAATAAAGAGGGGGATGTCATGGATGGCGCAGGCAAAGGAGACTATTAGACAGGTGACCCCAGTTGAAAATATATTTAATGGAGAAGAGTGGAGTAAGTCAGATGAGAGCTGGATGAACTACCAGCAAGTTATCATCAGCCTTGGTAGAGAATGCAGAACTTGGGCCAATGGGAGAGCAGAGCTGGAAATTGATCAGCTTATAAATGATAATGCAGGGGATGATGATGCCATTGTGTACTCTGATGGGTCTGTAATCTGTAGCGGAGCTTACATGTAATAATGGATCAGTTACTGGGTGGAGCTGTCTCTAACAAAGGCAGTTGTCGTATCAGACTCACAATCCATGCTTCGAAAGGTCCAAAATAGTTGGCTTCGACATGAATGGAAAACCTCCATTCATGTCAATTCAATACACTTTAGATAAGTGATAGCTCAGTGGGAGGTGAAAAAATAGAAATAGATTTCACGAGTAAGGTGGAGGAAATATAGTAGATTCTGTCTCTGACACTCGAGAAGCTTCTCTCAGTCAGCCTATCATCTACAACAGAGTTAGATTAGTCAGACAAATCTAATATAATATATATTAATATATATACTCCTCACATACACACCTACATAAGTGACTACAATAGACACACAGCCGTAAAACTATGACAATGAAAATATAGATATTTGGGAACGAACTGACCGCCACACTGATTAAGTTTATTTGTGAAGTTTAATTATCAAAGTAAACTTCCATCACAACACATAAAATTACATCAAAAAAGCATATACAAATAGTCATAAAGTCAAGGAATTGCTGCAAGTATAATAGACTTGTTGGTATGATCTTTCCCCTCGATGTATAGCCCACAGTCCCGTTAGAAGAAAAGTGATAGCCCCAAAGAGTCAGGGATACATATGCTTTAGTCTAAGATTTCCCTTTAAAGGTATGAACAGACTCTGATCTATCCTAAGGAAAATATTGTTAGCAACAAAACTTGCATAAAGAAATTTAAGACAGCAATATGGGTGCCAAAATACAACAATGAAGGAATCGCTCAGTCCTGCATTCACTCTATTCAGTCATCAGGGCCCTGACACACATTCTTACCCACAATCGTGCTGTTGTTCGCCGTCTGGCGCAAAACTTTAGGACACTTCTCTACAGTGAATCTGTATTCTTTAGATAAAGAGAATCCCAGCTCTGCAGATACAGGTTTCTTCCAATGTTCCGGGGAGCATTCACTTCACCAGTTTATTTTAAGATTACTGTTAAGGTCACTTGAATCAGTTTTGGTAAGAAAGTTTAAAAAAAAACTGCTCACGGTGTCAGAATCTCGAGGTTTCCACTACTTAGGGAAAATGGCAGGTTTGTAACTTCGAACAAAGGTAAAATTCTTCGTCACACCACAAGGTTTCAAAAATATCGGAATGTTAATGTTTGTAATATTTTACTTGCCACAAGGGCTGAAATGTACTTGAGAGTTTGTGAAGAAATATGATCTGGCTCACTAGGCACAGTATAAGCATTTAGTCTTTAATAAAACCGTTAGTGAGAGTTGTACTCTGTCTATTTATGGAGACACGCGCACTGTCAGACAGGTGTTAACTTGTAAACCCACGTGGTTAAAAATAAAAATGTTTCTTCTCTCAATGGTACTCAAACGCTGGCAAAGTTGGGTCACCCCAGTTTCACTGAATAAAGAAAAGCAACATATAATATACTATACATACTATACTCGGATATAACTTACATTATCAACTGCAAGCGGAGGCTTGACTTATCGTTTAAAACCTTCACGTGAAATAAGTTATATTCATAAAATCAATCATCATGAATTAGAAATACATACGTATTTCGTCAATACACAGTGATGAATCTGTGCAGTTATAAGTTAGTTTTACAATATTCTTGACTAAGCAGTTAAATTGAATTATTATCGCTGCATGAGTTAAGCTAGAAATTATAATTTATTCTGCTTTCCACTGAAACACGTCACTAGAGAATGTAACAGACTTAATATTAATTTCTTCTGCACAAAAGAAAACTAGTGAAATGAAATAAGCGATTTAACACTTAAATCGCTCACAAAATACTAGATATATTATATTACCTCCAACCAGAACTACGAGTATCACAACGAAACTAAGAGTTTCACTTATAAATATAAGTATCTAGAACGAAGCGATCACGTCTACTGCAACTTGGAGAACTGAATGACTAGTCTAAGTTACCCGTGTAGATATATGAAAAACCGTCAAAGGATGCGCGCTATTTCGAAAATATGAAATAGCCTCCCCTTTTTCGTCTTAACACTTACGTAAACTAAGAGATTTCCATAAACTGCCACTTCGCGTCTTTGACACCTCCGTCTAAGAAACTGGCCGTAGAGGGCCGTGTCAGATGGAAATGCTAGACGAATGTCTCATTTCTGGTCGAGGCAGATGGCAGTTTCCACATCTCGGTGAGAACTCTTAACCGAAGAAACTCGTGTCAGATGGAATTGCTAGACAAATGTCTGCTCCTATGTGTGACTAGACGGATATTCACAGTTTGTCGTCTACCTGCAGCGACTGACATCTGATGTAATAAAATGCGTTACCAGTGTATGAAAAGAAACGGTAAAGTCAGAATGGGAAAGAAATATATTTTTCGCAAACGAACGAATGCAAAAAATACAGGAAAAGGGTAAAAGAGCGAATATAAAGTAGAGGACAACTCCGCCTATGCCGGTCCCAAGCCCGGATGAAAAAGGAGGAGGGCGGCCTGCATGGAGGCCGTAAGGAGGCAGCCCCACCACCATGCAAAGGCACAACAGGCCAATTACCTGTTTGCTTTAAATCACTATTACGAGCAATACAAGAGAGAAAACTGGACTGATTCTAAAGGCGACGAACTGGAACGGACTACGGACTACGACGTATGGAACTTGGAACACAAGAAGTATAAATGGGAAGGAAGAGGAGCTGGTGGAAGAGATGAGGAAAGCAAAACTAGAAATCCTGGCTATAACGGAAACAAAGAAAAAAGGACAAGGAGTCATGGATCTCGATGGCAACACGCTGCTCTACAGTGGTGTACCCATATCTGAAAGAGCTAAAGGGGGCGTGGGTTGCATTGTGGCCCAAAATCAAAAAGATAGTATCAAGGGATGGAACTTTGTCTCGGAGCGCATTATGTTTGTTAAACTAAAAGAAGGAGAAACCATAGTCAACCTGGTCATAGTGTATGGGCCAAATGAGGATGAGAGAGCAGAGGTCAAGGAGGAATTCTTCGAGCTGCTTCAAAGGACAGTGGATGACTGCCTAGATGAAGTTATGCTCGGAGATTTTAATGCCAGAGTTGGAAATGACCATGCTAGATGGGGTGGAGGTATCGGAAGATATGGAGAAGATACTCTCAATGAATATGGAAAGCGACTCCTTAGATTCTGCAGTGAGCAGAATCTGATCATTACAAACACAAAGTTCCCCCATAAGCGCATACATGCATACACTAGATGTGAACCAACAAATAATGAGAAGTCAGTGATCGACTATGCCATTGTTCGGAGAAGCTCATTCAAATATGTCCGAGATGCTAGAGTCTGGAGGGGGCCAGAGATTGGAAGTGATCACTACCTGCTAACAATCAAAAGAACAACTGAAAGAGTTGCTCAGCCTAGGAACTGCCCAACATCACGCAAGAAACCAAGTAAACGAGCAGGAGAAATGAGCATTAGGACCTACAAGCTGAGAGAGCCAGAAATTAAGACCAGATATCAGGGGCTTATTGCTGCAGCGGTGAGCAAACACAGAAGAACGACCTGATGACTTGGAAACCCTCTGGATTAAATTCAATGATATCATAAAGACAGCTGCTGCAGAAGCATGCGGTGAAGTCCGACTTGGGAACAAGAGAAAGAGGACACCTTGGTGGACAGAGGAAGTCAAAGAGAAAATAAGAGAGAAGAAAATGGCATGGAAACAATACTTAGGAGCTAAAAACACAACAGGACAAATGGAAAAATATAGAGAATATGTGACACTCAGAACAGAAGCAAAGAACAAAGTGCTAGCAGCAAAACAGAAGTCCTGGGAAGAATTCGGAGAAAAGCTAGAAAAAGATGCACAAGAAAACCAGAAATTGTTCTATAAGACCCTAAAGAACATGAGGAAGGAAAAACAATGCCCTCTCAAATTTATAAAGGACAAGCAAGGCAAATTGCTTACTGCCCCGAAGGAAGTAATGGAAAGATGGAAAGAATATTTCTCAGAACTCCTGGATGGTGAGCATGGTGAGGCATCAGAAATGATAAACACTAGCACAGAAGAGGAAACCAATGGTGATGAAGATGACATAAAGATGGAAGAACTGAAGGCAGCACTGGAGAAAATCAAGATGGGCAAAGCAGCAGGGCGTGATGGTATAACACCAGAAATGGTTAAGTTCATGGGAGCATCAGGCGACCTATTACTCTTAAGGGTTTTACAGGCAGCGTGGTACAACAAGACCATACCAAAGGATTGGGATATTGTCATCATAACACCAATTTTCAAAAAGGGTGACAATCGACAGTGTGGAAACCATAGAGGCATATCCCTTCTCAGTGTCCCTGGTAAAATCTACTCTAGAATCATAGAGCAGAGACTCCGACGCCTAGCTGAGCCACAATTGGATGAGGTCCAGTGCGGATTCCGAGCAAACCGAAGTACTCAAGACCTAATCTTCACACTCAGACAGCTGAGTGAAAAGGCCCTTAAGTATAAGAGTGAGATGCATCTTTGTTTCATAGATCTGGAAAAGGCGTTTGACAGGGTCCCCTGGAGCAAACTTTGGGATTGTTTGGCAAGGAAGAATATTCCAGCACCTCTGATTCATGCTATACAGAGCTTCTACACGTCTAACAGAAATTATGTGAGGACAGCAAACCATAAGTCAGAAGAGTTCAGGACCACCACTGGTGTAAGACAAGGTGATATCCTATCACCTTACCTCTTCATACTCCTTATGGACGATGTCATCAAGGCATGTAAAGAGAGAACAAGAAAGTATTCAGTGGGGTACTGGAAGATGAGACAGGTCTATATTTCGGAGCTGGCATTTGCTGATGATGTTGCCCTGATTGCTAAATCAGAGGAACATCTCCAATCCAACCTACAAGTCTGGAAGGAAGAGCTGGAGAAGAGAGGGATGGTCATATGCAGCTCTAACACAAAATCCATGGTGATATCACGAGAAGAAAGAAGACATCAGATTAAGCTGGGAGAACAGGTCCTGGAGAAGGTCGACCACTTTAAATATCTCGGAGCTATTATAGATCGAAAGGGAGGCATCAAAGAAGAGTTGGCCACTCGAAAAGCAGCAGCTGGGAGACTTTATCAGACCATAAATCGAGGATTCCTCAGCATGAGAGAGGTTGGTAAGAAAACGAAGATGGCTGTATACCGCTCCACCTATGTCCCAGTCTTGACATATGGATGCGAGTCATGGGCAATGACTACAACCCACAAAAGCCAGATCAAACCTCAGAAATGAGGTATCTTAGGAAGGTGGTTGAAGTAACAAGAAGAGGCATGGTACGCAACCAGACGATCCGTCAAGGCCTTAAATCCTACCTCCTGCAGACCCAAGTAGAACAGTCCCAATTAAGATGGTTTGGTCATGTCTGCAGAATGGGAGAAGATCGGATACCACGACAAGCATGGGAAACAAAGAGCCAAGGATCCAGACCCCGAGGACGACCCAGAGTCCGCTGGGAGGACAACATTAGACAATCTTTGAAGGACCGAGGACTAGAATGGAACCAGGCCAGGAGGAAGACAGCCGATAGGATAGTCTGGCGCTATCTCTTCCAAACCTCTACACCTCACGGTAGAAGGGGAACGACTAAGTAAGTAAGTAAGTAAGTAAGGACACGGGTAGAAAAGAAAAGAATATAGAAAATTTATTGATCATAAATCTCTATGCGACAGAACGTTCCCCCTTTAAGATATGGAAGCACTCCATGTTTACGTTATGGAAATAAATTTCCTATATCCGTAGCTACAGGATGTCTGTCCTCTTCCCTCTCATCTCCCCCTCCGTCTCTCTCCAATTCCTACTCAAATCTACTCCCAAAGTTTCCTTTCTCTGGAATGTCTCCCATGCGCGCTTGAAAGAGCGTCGCCGCTTTTGACATTTTTCAAAAAAGATTCCGTGTAATTGCAGTGGAATTTCCCTGCCACTAACGCCATCTTCGTCAATTTTGGCGATCTTCAGGAGATGTTCGGAGGTCGGCACCGGTCTTTCCAAGAATTGCTTTAACAGATTTAAATGGAAAACCTTCTCCTTTCCTTCAATAGAGATCTGGTAGTTAGCCTTAGAAATCTTTTTCAGGACGGTAAACGGCCCTTGCCATCCGATCCTCAGTTGGTTGTTTCTGGTAGGGAGTAACACCAAAACTTTCTCTCCTGCTTCCAGTTCTCTCTCTTTCGCGACTTTCCTGTATCGGTTAGCATGCTTTGTGCGTGCTCGCTTAAAGTTGGTCGTTGCTAGATTCCATCCTAGTTTCAACCTATCCTTTAACTCCGACACATATTTACTTGCTGAGACAACTGTCTCATCAGACTTCTGGTCTGTCAGCGACCAAAGTAAGGCTTCGAGCGGGCCCTTAATGGGTTTGCCGAATAAAATCGTGGCTGGCGGAAATCCTGTGGACGTATGAGGAGATTCTCTGTATCCAAATAAAGCTGCAGGAATACAAAGATCCCAATCGTCAGGTTTCACCTGTGCCATTTTACTTAGCATCATGTTGAGGTTTCCGTTAACACGTTCTACTAACCCACTTCTGGCCAGAGTGTAAGGCTTAGTGTAGATGTGCTGGTCCCTCAAGATCTTAACGATCTCATCCATCAACAGGTTTCGGTATGGAGATCCGTTATCCGTTAACACTTGCTGAGGGAATCCCAACCAAGTAAAAATCTGCACTATGGCTTCTGCGACATGCTTGGCATCTGCGCATGTTAGCGGGATAGCTTCTGCCCATAAAGTGCATGTGTCGACTAAGGTCAGGATGAACCTGTTCCTTCTTTTATTCCTTTCTAAGGGTCCTAAAATGTCGATCACAACCCGTTCGAATGGTGTTATCACTATTGGCATTTCACCCATGGAAACTGGGGGTGTCCGTTGCTTGGGTGGTACACGTTGGCACTGGGCACAGGATTTGACATACCTGATAATATCAGTATTTACTCCTGGCCACCAATAATGAGTAGTTATCCGTTGGTTTATGGCGTTCTGTCCCATATGTCCGCTAAAGGGAAGAGAGTGCCCCATTTCTAGGATTTGGCTTCTGTACTGTTTCGGTACTAGGAGCTGGTTGTAACCTTGGTCAGGCTTGCCCGTTTTGCGATAAAGTACGCCATCCTTAGAAAAATGTCCCGTGCTGTCTGGGTTCCTTAGCCATGGGCAGTTTCCTAAAGCAGGGTGTCAAAGTAGGGTCCTTTTGTTGCGCTTCTTTAAGTTCCATAGGTAACAAATTAGGCGCAGGCTCCCGTTCCTTCTTGGTTTGCCCTCTTGCAGTTACTGCTGCCACAATCGGCTCTTCCGGTTTCCCAATAAACATGAATCTACCGCCAAGTATGACTGGGTAGATGGGGTCATCCATAACAGCCGCTTTGATCACGCCTCTGACAAACTCAGAGTGGATCTCCACCAGTGCGATGGGAAGCGCTGTAGGTGCATCACTCTTAGAAACTGCACAAAGTTCGACGGTCTCTCCTGTCTCTTGACCGGCTTTAACCAGGTGCCTGGCAACAATGCAATCAAAAGAAAGCCCCGTGTCAAATAAACAAAAAGTTTGAGAACCGTTCAAAATAACAGTACCTCGCGTTGAGGGTCTCTCTCCCTCAGGTTGGGAATCACTGTCAATAATTCCGCTTTGCGAGACTGTTAGCAAGCATCCGATGCGTTTAGGCTCAGTGTGCTCGCCCTGATCATTAGTCCCGTGCGCAGGGGTGTTCCCTTTGCCACCTTGTCCTCGCTGGCTGCGGTGCCATGAAGGGCGGTCGGGTTGATCAGACTGTTTACTGTGGTTGGGGTACTTGTTTTTGTAGAACTTGGATTTTTCAGGAGGTGGGTTTTGAGGTCCAGTTTCTCTGTGGTTATTCTGGTTAGAAGCATGAAAAGATTGTCTAGATTATTCTTTCGAAAATGCTCTTCTGTCGGTTTACGTTTTGTGGCCGGCAGTTCAGCCAGCGCATTTTGATAACGCTCAGACTTTTCCAAGATGTCTTCAAGCTTTTCTGCACCCTGCTCAGCTAGAAATCTCCGGGTATCAGCAGACAAAGTGTTCTTTATTTGTTCGGTTATAACAAATTCCTCAAGACCTTCATAGGTAGAGGGGAGCTGCGAGAGCTCAAGGCACTTTGTCAAGTATCCATTCAAACGAGACGAGAACTGCTGAAAAGTTTCAGAGCTCTCCTTCCTGCTGTTGCAAAACAGTCGTAAAAACGTTCGCGCATTCATTTCAAAGCGCTCAAGTAAAGCTTTCTTCAACACGTCGTAATTGTCTTCTTGGCTGCTTTCCAGTTTAGCGTAAACATCATACGCACTGCTTTTCAAAGCCTGAGAAAGCTTCATATTCCAACGCGACCTCTCTAAACCGTACAGAGTTACAATTTTCTCAAATTTTTCTAGATACGTGTCAATCTTCTCATTAGGACAAGGGAAAGATTCTAGCGCAAAAGACATAGCAGTGAGGTGAGTAGACTGAGTGTTAGAAGGATCAGTTAAGGAAGAATGAGGAGAAAACTCTTCGTTGCTGGAGGTAGAGGCAGCACCACGACTTTGGACTTCTAGAGCTTTAAGCGCCAACTCAAGCAATCTCTCCTCTCTCTCGTTCTCATGCTGTCGTCGCTGCTCATTTTCTCTTTCCTTATGCTGCATCTTGCGAATTTCCATTTCCTCATCCATCTTCCTCTGCTCTTTAGCTTCCGCTGCTTTCCTCTCCGCATCATATCTCTCATGTTCGTCCCCATGACGAAAGCTTTTGCATCTTCACCATCCAGTCCCTCTTCGATTGCTTCCTGTCTGAGGGTCTGCCTCAGCTTCGCCCTCTCGGCCATAATAAATCAGTGACTGAGACTTACTCAAGGAAGAAAAGAAGAAAGAAAAAGGATACTCTGGTTCCTACCACTTGCGAGAAAATACCAAAACAAAAGATGATATACTTTAACCTGGGATACCTCCTCCTATACTATAGTGTCTAACTATCGCGGCTATTAACCGGCAACAAAGCACCTAATGCAGACGACTACGCCAAATAAATGGTAGTTAAGATTACTCACTGAAAAAAATAAGTTGCTACAGTGGAAACAAAATAATTATTGCAAAAAGTTTTAAGGAGAAAAAAAATCCCTTAATTTTTAATCCACTATCAAGTTCACCCCTGAAGTTAGTAAGGGTAAGGGAGACTATACGTATAGTCTGATCGCGCTCCTTAGCTTAGCTCAAAACCCTACTTCTTCAGAACCCTGTGATTGCTAGACAATCGCAAACTTTACCAGCGTTTAGTATTACAAAATCAATAATTAACATATATTCCGACAAAATCAACCTGTAAATCAAATGTATATTACTAAAAATGCTGTGGAAAAACAATTATTTATTGTGTGGTCAGCACGCCCATAAACAGATCGTTGGTCTAGGGGAATAGTTATTTAAAAAGATACACAATACCACGAGACAGTCACACTCTTACTCAATTACAGAATAAAGAAAGAAATCCTACAGACGAGCTGATATTTGTCGTGCTTGCTCAGGACTAGAGTTCAGTTCCTAGACAAACAAACACTATTTGTTGTATCGTCTGCCTCTTCTAAGTTTAAAATCCCGATAGACGAGACCTCATTTGTCGTCCTTGCTCAGGATTTTCAGTTCAATTTCAGAAAACGAGCCCACATTTGTCGTAGATTTGTGATAGGTGATTAAGACTTAGTTTGGTCCATTCTGAACAGACATAGAAATAAGTGATAGCTCAGTGGGAAGTGAAAAAATAGAAATAGATTTCACGAGTAAGGTGGAGGAAATATAGTAGATTCTGTCTCTGACACTCGAGAAACTTCTCTCAGTCAGCCTATCATCTACAACAGAGTTAGATTAGTCAGACAAATCTACTATAATATATATATTAATATATATATACTCCTCACATACACACCCACATAAGTGACTACAATAGACACACAGACGTAAAACTACGACAATGAAAATATAGATATTTGGGAACGAACTGACCGCCACACTGATTAAGTTTAATTGTGAAGTTTAATTATCAAAGTAAACTTCCATCACAACACATAAAATTACATCAAAAAAGCATATACAAATAGTCATAAATGTGGTGAGTTGGGATTATATAAATATATTTATAGGGGACTTAATGTACTGACTGAGATCAGCTGTGAAGGTCTCTGTATCTAATAATGTTGGTGTGTTACAGAGAACCTTGCTTGCTACCACATTTCGACCTCAATCAGACTTATTCTTGAATTGTATGATGACTTCGTTTAATGTCTAGGGTTATGGTAGTGATGAAGTGTAAGTTCACAACAACCAACAGACAGATAAACATCTAAGTTAAGATTCACAACAATTTACAACACTATGACAATCACAAACACATAACACTCTAAAGATTTATCTTAAGTAAGTCAAGTGTTAAATTTTATACAATGTATTAGCTTTTCAATATATAGATATCCTGATCCTACTACAATGTGAATCAGGAATCACAATCAAATGTAAGCACAATGTTTATGTACAAAAATTTATACAAAAGATCTTTGTCCAGACATATAATAGTATTGTAATATAAGTGTAGTGTTGTGATGTATTATTATGAGGTAATACTGGCTTTTAATGCTAGGTTGTTGTTTGTCATCACGACTTCATGTGTTTGTTACTGGTGGGAATAATACTAAAGGATTCACAGATTCTGTTTCTTTACAATTTCTGCCCCTTTTATAATAAAGTTCAGTTCAGGGGTATTTGATTCAAGGTTGGGCTTTACGTGCTGATATGCTCTTATCTCATAAGGCAGCTGCAGGAAACCTGTATCCTCTGCTCGCTTGCTTCTCAGTTTGATAATATGATAGGCAATGGCCGCTATCTTGTGCAGGGAGTCTGCTGCCAACTTTCTGGATCACGCAGTACTCAGACCGGACGATGCAATATCACCATCTATACCACGGTCCCTGAAAGTGAAGGTTATGCATCCTTCTTACTAACTAGTAAACAATATTATTCCACACTAAAGTACATGACTGTAAAAACAAACATAAAGTTCAGCGCTTTAGGCCAACTGCTAGCTTTCCATGTGACAATATACACCAGTATTCCTCTCCCTAATGGTTCCAACGTCTCTGCCATTCCAGCTGTAATCCCTTCCATACAATAGGATAGGTGTTATGTGACTATATGGCAATCCAATATATATATATATATATATATATATATATATATATATATATATATATATATATATATATATATATATATATATATATATATATATGCAGTTATACTCCTCTCTGACAATCTTTTACATGGTGGAGCAATATCTAGGCTTTTCCTCATGTTTGCTACTGAACCGCACACATACAGACATAATTTATCATTTCACATTCAATTTTCATATAAAATACAGATCAAAAATGTCTAGCTTACCACAATTCGTAAGGAAAACCCACTAAAGATGACTGACACAGTTTGATCTGCGGTATGTCCAAGCTGTTATCATATATTTAATTTAGGATAACACTGCTTGCTCTCATCTCTCAAATGTGTAACGATATGGCGTCCCTCTGCTACTATGTTTATTACCAATTCATTTTAATTCCATCCCAAGCAGGGGGGGGGGATATGACCAAACGTGACAGTATCTCTGTTCTCTATATGTTTTTTACCAATATTAATTATCTAATGGACTTTTAAGATACATTTATTATATTTCCTAGTCCACTAGCCTTCCTGTACACGAATATATGATTTTCAAGGGGCTAAGTGGTGTAGTTAAGAATACGATCTTTTTTCGATGTTAAGTGTTTAATTTCAACTACCTCCTGTTCAATCCTTTACGACTGTACTATCAGTATAAAGTCAGGCGCACTACGTACAAAAATCAGGTTTCCTAATAAGAATTAACCTGTTTTCAAAACTTAACATCGTATCGTTAGTTTTTTTCATCACTGTTTATTTGAAAAAATTAGGCCATGCACACTGCGAGTTAGTTTATTTTTTAAATACACGGCGAGATGCTTGTGTGACCGAGTTCCACAGTCCGTCTATCTCTCTCTCTCTCTCTCTCTCTCTCTCTGTCTCTCTCTCTCTCTCTCTCTCTCTCTCTCTCTTCTTCTAAGCCCGTCTGTCTTCCCAAGGCTAACTTTGTGCGCGATTTTGCACTAGTGTTAGTTTTTAAAATCAAGGTCGTTCAGAAGATTATACTACACATTCTATTTTTAGAACTACGGTTATCGCCGTATTGTTAGACTCAAGCATTTTATTTAGGAACGAATTAGGACAAGAAGAAATCTTGTGTTAGCCATTACAACTAAGGCGTTATCTATACTGGTTTCTCCATTCTTCTTCCTATCGTATTATACTGAAGCACATTAAAAACGCACCACCTGTATAATCCAGGAACAGAGTGTGAAATGTAAATATAAGTGTGTACAAGTTTACATATTTGGAATCTTTATTCATTTTCCTATGAATCCATGCTGGTCATTAATTTGTACATTTGATTGTTATGAAATTCATTGCATTCTGTGCAGGCAAGGGAGAAAACCAAAAATACAAAAAAATGCACGTGCGTTATCCTGCTGGAGAAGCTGCAAGTCTGGATAAATTGTGAACGCAGGAGCAACCAGTGCATCCAGAACCTCATCTCGATATGTCACAGCATTAACATTTCCACGAAAGACGTGAAGAGGCAAGCGATGGTGAAAACTGAATACTCCCCAAATGTGAATACTGCCACCTCGAAATCGGTTGACACAGCAATCTGCAAAGCGCTCTTCACACCGTCTCTAAGTCAGCAGACATCCATCTGCAAAGGAATATGTTGAATCTGTTCTCGTCTGTGAATAGGACAGCATTCCACTGCAGTCTAGTCCATCTGATATGTTGCTCTGCCCATTGCAGGCGCTGCTAACGATGTCTGTGAGTCAAGTTTGGCCCAACATAAGGTCGTCTTGCAGTAAGGCCTGTATCTCTGAGTCGTCGTATGACTGTCATTCGAGCGACTTGCCCATGTCTACCCACTATTGCTCTTGCTGTTTGACTTGCCGGGAGAGTCAATTCCTCAGGTGACTCAGCACAATATGACGATCTTGCGCAGGGGTAGTAACTCGTGGTTGGCCACTCCGAAGTCTATCCCGGGCACTGCCAGTGGTTCCGTAACGTTCATTGAGACGTACAATAGTGCTGTGGTGGCAATTCATCCTTCTGGCAATGGCCCGCGAGCTCATTCCGGTCTCCAACATACCAATGGCTCGTTGGAGGTCGTTTTCAGATAGTCGTGGCATTTCAAGCACATGTACTGGGTGTTTTGTCTCAACGGCCTTTTTATACCGAGTATACTGCCACAACGCGTACACATTTTCAGGGTCATAGCTGTTGAGAATCGTGTTGCACGTGTAACTTTCATCGTTTTCATGTAGTCTGTACACACACCCATGGGTTGAATCTTGCACTTTCCATTCCAGCAGCCATTCGCTCTCTACCGCATGGCAAACACGGGGAAAATCCATTCCCACACTTTTTTTTGCCAGCTTCTCGGCATCAGTATATATAATAGTGGTGCGTTTTTAATGTGCTTCAGTATATTTCGTTCTGCTTTACATTTATGTTCTAATTTATATATGGGTATTAGAATTTTTCACCACAATTCTCCCCACTTAAAACAGACATTATATGTCAGTCCCTAATTCTATATACACATAGATAAATTTCTGTCTATGCCTGGTGATTAGCTTGAGTCTCATCGCACGGATGGCGGCTTAGAAAATCAGCACCTAGGTTAGTTTTTCCAGAAATATATTCTATACTGAACTGATATTGCTGTAACAGCAAAGACCAGCGTAGTAACCTAACATTTTCATGCCTGGCTTGCGCTAGAAAAGCCAGGGGTTTGTGATCTGTTTGTAACTTGAATGCCTTCCCATACAGATAAATATTGAATTTATTTATCGCCCATATCACTGCGAGACATTCTTTTTCACTAGTTGAATAATTTTTTTTCAGCTGTATTCAACTTACGACTAGCATATGCCACTAGGGTTAATTCCCCATCCAGTGAATCTGACTTCTGTAACAGGGTGGCACCCAACCCTAGATTACTAGCATCCGTTCTCACAATGAATTCTTGACTTAAGTCAGGTAATTTCTAAATAGGTTTGCTTGTGAGCTTTTCCTTCAATTCTTGGTATGCTAACTCACACTGTGCTGTCCAGGTAATTCGATCTGGATTTCCTTTGCGTGTCAAATCAGTTAACGGTGCACATATGGAGTTAAAGTTTTTGATATATTTTTGGTAGAAACCACATAATGAGACAAAGGATCTCACGTCTTTCTTTGTTTGTGGCCTCGGTGCTTTTCTCAGTTTCTCCAAATTCTTGGGGTCAGGGGTCATGTTTCCCTGATGGACTGTGTGTCCCAAGAATTCTAATTCTTTACATCCAACGCAACATTTGGTTGGTCGGGCTGTTAAATTCGCTTCTCTAAGTCGATCAAACAACATGTTCAGAGAGTTAATGTGTTCCTCTGTCGTGAAACATTCTAAATCCACATATATAAATTAAAAGGTAAATGTAAAGCCTAACAAATAAATTCAATAAAAGGAAAGAAGAATGGTAAAGAACAGTGCTGTCACCATGACTGTACTCGAAATCCCCTTGTTTTCTACTTCGTCTGCAAATTGTAACGTTTCCACGTTGATAGTAAAGCCTATAGCAGCATACACGCGTTTCCACAACACAATAAAACGTGTACTGCATTTCTAAGAAAACGTTGAGATGCGCAAGCTGATTAATGACCTAAATTAACACTAGCATTAATTTCACTGCGTAATGAAAAGACAGATGGAATTAGGATAGAGAGAGGGAGGGCTGAAATCCGGAACGCATGCAACACTAACACGCGTCTCGCAATACAAAATTAATGCCATCACGCGCGTAAGGCCAGAAGCACTAACTTTTTTCAAATAGACAGTGATAAAAAAACAATACCCATACGAGAGTTAGGTTTAAAAACCTGAAAAACGCTTATTAGGAAACATGACACAATACTGGTTTACGTCTGAAATCCTGACAGAACAGTTAAAAAGGATGCGGACAGTGGAAGTTAAAAATAAACAACTGAGATTGATAAAAGACAGGAATTTTAAATGGGCCATTTGTTCTCATGATAATCATATAATTGGGTACCTTAAGACTAGTGGACTTGGAATATATAATAAATTATCAAAATGGTCCATTAGATACTAAAATATTGGTATAAAACATATGGAAACTGGCATGGTCTGGTCATATCTGTTAGATAAAATGGCATGATGTTTTTGAAAACACGTAGAGGAACGAAAGCTGAAATAGTACGGAGTAAAAGATTGGCTAGAATTTAAAGCAAGCCGAGGTGTGATTGGCTAAACTATATATACGAATCTAGTTGTTGATAGTAACGCGTAGTAAATGGGAAATTTTTTTTTTTTTAATTCATTCAAAAGATAGTTAGGCTTTGAGCGATTGGTCGAAGCATTTGAATTGAACGAAATAGTACGCTGCTCGTTGCCAGTTTCAAAAGATTTTCATAAGAGCAGGAGCGATGTCAGACTTGTGCTGTGGTTTATAAATTATATCGACCGAAAGCAGTCTGAAACAGTGGGCAAATCTAGATATGTGCCATTCTCTAGTGCCTTATTCGTCGTAACCTGTGTTATTTCCTTTCTATGTGGTAAGATTGATTTTATTGACTTTTTTAATTTGAAAAATTGGTTGTGTATAAGAAAAGGCCATGACAAAAGGTTGTAACTAAATGGTTCCATGGCAGGCTTGGGCATGGCCTAGTTGTTGATATATTATACCATGGACCATTTGAGAAAGTGAGAACTATCAATATATATATATGATGATCATGCTGAAACATTACACCTATCTTATTGCATGGTGAAGTATGGCTGGAATGACAGAGGTGTTGTCTCCATAAGGGAAAAATGAAAAAGAAAACTGGTACTATTGGTTCCATCACATGAAAGTGGAGAAGCTTGGTTGTCAGAAAGAGCTGACCATGTTCTTTTTATTACATGCATGTTTACAGGTAAAATTGGAGGAATTAGTTTGATATTAAGACAGGATCATACTTGCTTTGACAGGGGTTTCGTGCTGGTACTTGGTTGATGCTGTCAGAAATATTCAGCACTAGATCAAGTCATCTCTGACAACAGCTGTTAAGAGAGAGATTGTAGACCAGAGGGCCTGAAGCGTGTGGCCAAATAGACTGCAATCATTATGAATCACAGGCACAGATAAGTGATATATCTGGCCTGGAGCAACTTATCATTACTGCATATTTTCTAGGACAATCTCCTCAAGTGAATAAACTTTTCCTCCAAAACTAAAAACAGTACACCAGAGTCCATAAGAGTGATAAAGAGAACAATTGGGATGATGTATATCCCTTACCAGCTTCAAAGAACAAGTAATTAGATAGGAAAAAAAAATACCCAGTTCAAGATTGATTTCATGCATTATGGACACATGGTCTATTGCTTGTAAATAATTGCATATACATATTTGTAAATATATAAGATTCCATCAAACTGATTATCAATGACTAAAGTCCTGGCCAAAAGAACATTTAGGCTCAGGACCAATAAAGTTTAACAGAAAATTTTTCATTATAAAACTTAACCGCTGGAGTTAGTTGATTTTATCTTAGAAGTTAATATTTGTTGGTATATGTTTTGTATTGAGGTTATTCCACACACTCACTTTTGCATTACCCTAGACACTTAACGAAGCCAACATTCATATTGATTAAGAATTAGTCTGATTGAGATATAAATGTGGCATCAAGTAAGGTCATCTGAATTACACACCAAACCTATTAACTTCAGATACCTTCACAGCTGATCTCAGTCAGTACACTAAGTACTTTATACTATATTTAAGTACCAACTCACCACATTAATTGGTAGGCTTGTCCGGAATTTGTAGTTGATATATATAGGAATCTCATACAGCATATATTAACTAACTCCAGGAATAAAAATTAGCAGTAGGATATAAATTCAAGATTGTATTACTGGTCTTAATTGAGGTTAGGAACATCACTAAGAGAGTATCAATAACTAAGAGGAGATTTTGCAGTGATAAGTTGTTCCACCAGTAATAATTAGTTAATAATTACTTTAATTAAAGTAGAATTGTCTTAGAACCTTAGTAGATCTACTTGAGTTAGAATGGCTGACTTGGCCAAATTTAGATCTGCCGCTGTACAGACTGCAAAAGAGTTAGGAATGGACGGGCAAGTTATGATTGCCTATGTCACTACGGAATGTGACAAATATATTGAACGTGAAGAAAGAAGATTAGAAAAAGAGGCTGAAAGAAAGTTAGAGGCTGAAAAAGAAATTAAGAAGTTACAATTTGAAGCTGAGGCTAACAGGTTGCAGATTGATGCTGAGGCTAAGAGGTTGCAGATTGAGGCTGAGGCTAAGAAATTGGAGGCAGAAGAAAGGAGATTGGCTGCAGAAAGGGAAGACAAGCGATTGGCTGCAGAAAGGGAAGCAGAAAAGGAGGAGAAGAGATTACAAAGGGAACATGAGTTACGACTAAGGGAGTTTGAGTTTCAAGGCCATGCTCCTGAAAATGGTGCCAGTCCCTTTACCTCTGATGCCACTGCTAGTCAGGGAGCCTCAACCTCAGCTATAAACTTTCATTTAGATCATTTTGTTGAGAAAGACGATGATATTGAGAGCTATCTAAATAGATATGAACTATTAGCTACCACGTATGGGTTAGAGAGAGAAAGGTGGAGCTTAAAGTTATCTCAAGGACTTCGTGGTGCAGCTTATGAAGTTTTTGCCAAAATGAGCAGAGGTGATCAAGAAAATTATGACATGCTAAAGCAGGCTCTTTTGTTAAGATATGAAAAGAACGCAGAATTTTATAGAAAAAAAATTTAGGAATGCTAAACTACTGTCAGGTGAAACCTATCACCAGTTCTCTGCACGGTTAGAGACATACTTGGAGAAATGGACTTCTCTGGGGAAAACCCAAGATCTTAAGGAAATGGTCCTTATAGAACAACTAAGAGAGTCCATGGCTCCAGACCTGAGAAAGTTTCTCATGGAACAAGGTGCAGAGAGGCTGGGTGAGTTACTAAATGTTGCTGAAAGGTATCAGGCAGCTCAGACAGAGGTATCAGGTAACAAAAGGAAACAGGTAGATAATTTTAAGGCACCACAGAACTTTAATAAATTTGATCCTAGAGATCAAAACAAAGGTAAGCACCAGTTTGATAGGCCACGGTATGACAATAAAAATAAAACCCACAATTCGATGAAAGGAAATATGATGAAAGAAAATCTTTCAACCAAGGAAAGAGATGGTGTAAAAATTGTAAGATGAACAATCATGACACTGACCATTGTAGAAGGAAACCTCCTCATTGTGCTGCTATGACATCTGGAAAAAAGGGAAAAAAGATCAAACCTGCGGAACTACAGGAACCATACCATCCCCCAGTGTGTGAAGATGTCATCTGTAATGGTGTCACTATAAGGTGTTTATATGATACAGGTTTAGATTATGATTCCGTTGTGAGTTCTCACCTGGTGCAGGCAGATCAATACACCACAGAAACAGTGGAGATTCAAACTGCAACCAAGGATGTAGCTACCATGACACTTCCCGTCGCCCGGATAAAGGTGAAAACGCGATATGTGGAAGGAATCATAAAAGCAGCAGTGATAAATGAGCCAATCTACCCTCTGATATTGGGGTGTAGATATGTCTTCTTGGGGAATCCCAAGAGACCTGTGATATTGGCAACAGTGCAGACCAGATCACAGTCTAAAAAGGAGGAGGATAATCCAATAAATACTCATCCAGATGAGATGAGGAAGGCACAGGCGGAGGACAAGACACGCAGGCCGTGTTTCAAGAAGTTGCCCAAATCTCATACACCTCCAGGAAAGGGAGAATTTTATATGAAGAACAAACTGATTTATAGGAAGGCTGGATCTGAATCCAATGGTCACGGACAGCTGGTCCTTCCCACTTCATATAGGACTAAAGTGTTGGAACTAGGGCATGCGATTCCCTTCAGTGGTCATATGGGGATCAGCGCAACAGGACAGCGAATAGCTTGTCACTATTTCTGGCCAGGGATAACTGAAGATATCAAACGATATGTAAAATCCTGTCCAGAGTGCCAACGAGGAGCACCTAAGCATTGGACTGCACCAGCAACTCTGGGGGAAATGCCCATAGTGGGAACATCCTTTGAGAGAGTTGCCGTGGATCTTGTGGGACCTCTCACTCGAACTAAGAGAAGGAACAGCTACATTCTGACTCTGGTGGACACTTGTTCTATGTGGGGAGAGGCGGTAGCCCTGTCAGCGATTGACTCTAAGCATGTGGCAGAGGCATTACTCACAATTTTTACAAGGTTAGGCTTTCCCAATCAAATCTTGACTGATAATGGCTCTCAGTTCAAGGGGAAACTAACAGAAGAAGTTTTCAGGATCTTCCAGGCCAAACACTTCCATTGTAGTGTGTACCACCCCCAAGGGAACGGCCAAGTGGAAAGATTTAATGGCACATTGATGTCGATCCTGAGAAAGTTGGCACACGAAAAACCAGATACATGGGATCAGTACCTTCACGCCGCCCTCTTTGCTTATCGGGAGGTACCCCATAGTTCAACCGGAATGGCCCCGGCAACATTATTATTTGGAAGGCCAATAAAAGGTCCACTTGAAGCGCTGTTAAGAACGTGGACTGATGAAAAGGCAGAGGAAAATATTACATCCTCATACCAATATGTGAATGAGCTGACCACTCGTTTAAAAACTGGCTGGAAACTTGCCAATGAAAATTTGAGACAAGCCAGGAAGAAACATGCTGCCTATTTCAACAGGAAGGCTAAAGACAGAGATTTGGCTGTAGGAGAGAAGGTACTGCTTCTTCTCCCCGGTAGTCAGAATAAGTTACAAATTGGATGGCAAGGTCCATATACAGTTCTAGAGAAGGTGTCTAGAACAAATTATAAGATAGATAAGAAGGGGAAAGAAAAAATCTATCATGTGAATCTCCTGAAGAAATATTTGGAAAGAGAAAATCAGGAAGAGACACACTTGTTGACCTTATCCATTGCTATGGAGATGAAAAAGGAACCACTTTCATCATTTGAATATCCATTACATCCCTGTGAGACAGCGGCACAGGTGAAAATCAGTACACATTTAACGAAAAATCAGAAAGAGAGAGTGCAACAGGTTCTAGATAATCATACAGAGGTGTTAACAGACCGACCGGGGCATACAAACTTATTGGAATATGATATGAAACTGATAGACCCCACACCTGTCTGTATGAAACCCTATTCGATTCCTTTTGCTAAGGAGAAAGCTTTGAAGGAAGAGATAGACTATTTGTTGAAGGAAGGAATTATTTCACACAGTGAATCTTCGTATAGTTCCAGTGTGGTGCTCTTAAGGAAACCCTCTGGAGAACATAGACTCTGTATAGATTACAGGAGACTGAATGCTATTACAGAAGGACAGGTGGATCCATTGCCGGATACAAATCAGTTGTTTGCCAGGCTAAATAAAGCTAAATATTTCTCAAAAGTGGATCTGAGTAAAGGATACTATCAGATTCCAGTAAAGCCTGAGGTTAGACCATACCTAGCGTTTAGTACCTCAGAGGGACACTATGAGTTTAACAGATTGCCATTTGGATTGAAGAATGCACCTAGTGTCTTCTCTAGAATGATGAGAAAATTATTGGACCCTCTGAATAATCCATGCATCACAAATTTCATGGATGATATCCTTATAGCAACAGAAACATTTGAGGAACACATTGACTCTCTGAATATGCTGTTTAATCGACTTAGAGAAGCGAATTTAACAGCCCGACCAACCAAATGTTGCGTTGGATGTAAAGAATTAGAATTCTTGGGACACACAGTCTATCAGGGAAACATGACCCCTGACCCCAAGAATTTAGAGAAACTAAAGAAAGCCCCGAGACCACAAACCAAGAAAGACGTGAGATCCTTTGTCTCATTATGTGGTTTCTACCAAAAGTATATAAAAAACTTTAATTCCATATGTGCACCGTTAACTGATTTGACACGTAAAGGAAATCCAGATCGAATTACATGGACACCACAATGTGAATTGGCTTACCAGGAATTGAAGGAAAAGCTCACAAGCAAACCTATTTTGAAATTACCTGACTTAAGTCAAGAATTCATTGTAAGAACGGATGCCAGTAATATCGGGCTAGGTGCGACACTGCTACAGAAATCAGATGCATTGGATGGGGAATTAAGCCCAGTGGCATATGCTAGCAGAAAGTTGAATAAAGCTGAAACCAAACTACTCAACTAGCGAAAAAGAATGTCTTGCAGTAATATGGGCGATAAAGAAATTCAATATTTATCTGTATGGGAAGGCATTTAAGTTGCAAACGGATCACAAACCCTTGTCGTTTCTAGCGCAGGCTAGACATGAAAATTCTAGATTACTCCGTTGGTCATTACTGATGCAGCCATATGAGTTTAGCATAGAGTATATATCTGGAAAAACAAATCTGGGAGCTGATTTTTTAAGCCGCCATCCGTGTGATGAGAATCACCGTAAGCCCCAGAAATAATAATAAATTTCTCTATGTGTATATAGAATTATAGACTGACATATAACGTCTGTTTTAAGAGGGGAGAATTTGTCGTGAAACATTCTAAATCCACATATATAAATTAAAAGGTAAATGTAAAGCCTAACAAATAAATTCAATAAAAGGAAAGAAGAATGGTAAAGAACAGTGCTGTCACAATGACTGTACTCGAAATCCCCTTGTTTTCTACTTCGTCTGCAAATTGTAACGTTTCCACGTTGATAGTAAAGCCTATAGCAGCATACACGCGTTTCCACAACACAATAAAACGTGTACTGCATTTCTAAGAAAACCTTGAGATACGCAAGCTGATTAATGACCTAAATTAATACTAACATTAATTACACTACGTTAACATAAACGGAAAGACAGATGAACTTAGGATAGAGAGCGAGGGAGGGCTGAAAGCAGGAACGCATGCGACACTAACACGCGGCTCGCGATACAAAATTAATACCCTCCCCGCGCGAAAGGCCAGAAGCACTAACTTTTTTTCAAATAGACAGTGATAAAAAACACTACCCATACGAGAGTTAGGTTTAAAAACCTGAAAAACGCTTATTAGGAAACATGACACAATACTGGTTTACGTCTGAAATCCTGACAGAACAGTTAAAAAGGATGCGGACAGTGGAAGTTAAAAATAAACAACTGAGATCGATAAAAGACAGGAATTTTAAATGGGCCATTTGTTCTCATGATAATCATATAATTGGGTACCTTAAGACTAGTGGACCTGGAATATATAATAAATTATCAAAATGGTCCATTAGATACTAAAATATTGGTATAAAACATATGGAAACTGGCATGGTCTGGTCATATCTGTTAGATAAAATGGCATGATGTTTTTGAAAACACGTAGAGGAACGAAAGCTGAAATAGTACGGAGTAAAAGATTGGCTAGAATTTAAAGCAAGCCGAGGTGTGATTGGCTAAACTATATATACGAATCTAGTTGTTGATAGTAACGCGTAGTAAATGGGATAATTTTTTTTAAAAATTCATTCAAAAGATAGTTAGGCTTTGAGCGATTGGTCGAAGCATTTGAATTGAACGAAATAGTACGCTGCTCGTTGCCAGTTTCAAAAGATTTTCATAAGAGCAGGAGTGATGTCATACTTGTGCTGTGGTTTATAAATTATATCGACCGAAAGCAGTCTGAAACAGTGGGAAAATCTAGATATGTGCCATTCTCTAGTGCCTTATTCGTCGTAACCTGTGTTATTTCCTTTCTATGTGGTAAGATTGATTTTATTGACTTTTTTAATTTGAAAAATTGGTTGTGTATAAGAAAAGGCCATGACAAAAGGTTGTAACTAAATGGTTCCATGGCAGGCTTGGGCATGGCCTAGTTGTTGATATATTATACCATGGACCATTTGAGAAAGTGAGAACTATCAATATATATATATGATGATCATGCTGAAACATTACACCTATCTTATTGCATGGTGAAGTATGGCTGGAATGACAGAGGTGTTGTCTCCATAAGGGAAAAATGAAAAAGAAAACTGGTACTATGGGTTCCATCACATGAAAGTGGAGAAGCTTGGTTGTCAGAAAGAGCTGACCATGTTCTTTTTATTACATGCATGTTTACAGGTAAAATTGGAGGAATTAGTTTGATATTAAGACAGGATCATACTTGCTTTGACAGGGGTTTCCTGCTGGTACTTGGCTGATGCTGTCAGAAATATTCAGCACTAGATCAAGTCATCTCTGACAACAGCTGTTAAGAGAGAGATTGTAGACCAGAGGGCCTGAAGCGTGTGGCCAAATAGACTGCAATCATTATGAATCCCAGGCACAGATAAGTGATATATCTGGCCTGGAGCAACTTATCATTACTGCATATTTTCTAGGACAATCTCCTCAAGTGAATAAACTTTTCCTCCAAAACTAAAAACAGTACAACAGAGTCCATAAGAGTGATAAAGAGAACAATTGGGATGATGTATATCCCTTACCAGCTTCAAAGAACAAGTAATTAGATAGAAAAAAAAATACCCAGTTCAAGATTGATTTCATGCATTATGGACACATGGTCTATTGCTTGTAAATAATTGCATATACATATTTGTAAATATATAAGATTCCATCAAACTGATTATCAATGACTAAAGTCCTGGCCAAAAGAACATTTAGGCTCAGGACCAATAAAGTTTAACAGAAAATTTTTCATTATAAAACTTAACCGCTGGAGTTAGTTGATTTTATCTTAGAAGTTAATATTTGTTGGTATATGTTTTGTATTGAGGTTATTCCACACACTCACTTTTGCATTACCCTAGACACTTAACGAAGCCAACATTCATATTGATTAAGAATTAGTCTGATTGAGATATAAATGTGGCAGCAAGTAAGGTCATCTGAATTACACACCAAACCTATTAACTTCAGATACCTTCACAGCTGATCTCAGTCAGTACACTAAGTACTTTATACTATATTTAAGTCCCAACTCACCACATCCTCAAACGTTTCTGTCGCTACGAGGATATCATCCATGAAGTTTGTGATGCATTGATTATTCAGGAGATCCAACAATTTTCTCATCATTCTAGAGAAGACACTGGGCGCATTTTTCAATCCAAATGGCAATCTGTTAAATTCATAGTGTCCCTCTGATGTACTAAGAGCTAGATAAGGTCTAACCTCAGGCTTTACTGGAATCTGATAGTAGCCTTTGCTCAGATCCACCTTTGAGAAATATTTAGCTTTATTCAGCCTGGCAAACAGCTGATTTGTATCCGGCAATGGATCCACCTGACCTTCTGTAATAGCATTCAGTCTCCTGTAATCTATACAGAGTCTATGTTTCCCCTTCTTATCTATCTTATAATTTGTTCTAGACACCTTCTCTAGAACTGTATATGGACCTTGCCATCCAATTTGCAACTTATTCTGGCTACCGGGTAGAAGAAGCAGTACCTTCTCTCCCACAGCCAAATCTCTGTCTTTTGCTTTCTTGTTATAATAGGCAGCATGCTTTTTCCTGGCTTGTCTCAAATTTTCATTGGCAAGTTTCCAGCCAGTTTTTAAACGAGTGGTCAGCTCATTCACATATTGGTATGATGATGTAATATTTTCCTCTGCCTTTTCATCAGTCCACGTTCTTAACAAGCTACATATGGACTTTGAATATTGTTGACCTGTTTTCCATTTAGCGGTATGGTCTCTTCCACTAGAAGCCTTATAGTGATGATTTTTCTTCCCAGAATCATCATTCACAAAACGACCGCTACCAATTTTTTTCTTGTCGTTTGCTTCCCACTTTAAGTTCCTTGTGAGAGATCTTCTCTCTCTTTTATCTTCCTCCAATTTACGTAAGTCCGACTGAGGGATTTTCGGCTTATTCTGCGGTAAGACATCTCTTTGCACTCGCTGCATCGTGGCCATTGTAAAACATCCAAGTGAAGACTGTCCGTGAAAAGGGGGCTCCCATTCCACTTTGTCCACTTTATTAAATTTATTTTTCTTTTCAGTGTCAGGCCTAAGTTTGCCCCGTGGCGTGTCTAGGTCCTGATCACTGTTCCCACTTGTAGGTGTTCCCTCATGTAATATGCCACATCTTTCTACAAAATTCTTAATGTCAATCATTGCGTTGGGCCAATAATAGTTTTGAGCCACTTTTTGGATGATGGTACCTATTTTCTCATGGTCCCCATCTTTTCTCACATGTAAGCTCCTTATTAACTCTGCCCTATACTTTTTAGGAAGTACCAGCTGTCCCTGACCATTGGATCTAGTTCCGGCCTTCCTGTATATCAGTTTGTTCTTCATATAGAGGTCTCCTTTTCCTGGAGGTGTATAACAATTTGACAATTTCTTAAAACAAGGCTTGAGGGTCTTATCCCCAGCCTGCGCCTTCCTCATCTCATCTGGAGTGGTATCTATCAGAATATCCTCCTCCTTTCTAGAGGTCGACCTGACCTGAAGGGTGGCCATATACACAGGTTTCCTTCTACAACGGTCAGTATCATGATTGTCCATCCGACAATTTTTACACCACTTCTTTCCTTGGTTGAAAGATTTTCTTTCATCAAATTTCCTTTCATCGAATTGTGGGGTTTTATTTTTATTATCATACCGTGGCCTATCAAACTGGTGCTTACCTTTGTTCTGATCTCTAGGATCAAACTTATTAAAGTTTTGTGGTGCCTTAAAATTGTCTACCTGTTTCTTTTTATTACCAGTTACCTCTGCTTGAGCTGCCTGATATCTTTCAGCGACATTTAGTAACTCACCCAGCCTCTCTGCACCTTGTTCCATGAGAAACTTTCTCAGGTCTGGAGCCATGGACTCTCTTAGCTGCTCTATAAGGATCATTTCCTTAAGATCTTGGGTTTTCCCCAAAGCAGTCCATTTCTCCAAGTATGTCTCTAACCGTGCAGAGAACTGGTGATATGTCTCACCTGACAGTAGTTTAGAATTCCTGAATTTTTTTCTATAAAATTTTCCATTCTTTTCATATCTTAACAAAAGAGCCTGCTTTAACATATCATAATTGTCTTGGTCATCTCTGCTCATCTTGGCAAAAACTTCATAAGCTGTACCACGAAGCCCTTGTGATAACTTTAGGCTCCACCTTTCTCTCTCTAAACCATACGTGGTAGCTAAAAGTTCATATCTATTTAGGTAACTTTCTATGTCATCGTCTTTCTCAACAAAATGGTCTAAATGAAAACTCATAGCTGCGGTTGAGACTGCCTGACTAACAGTGGCATCTGAGCCAAAGCGACTGGCACCATTTTCAGGAGCATGGCCTTGAATTTCTAACTCTCTTAGTCGTAATTCATGCTCCCTCTGCAATCTCCTATCTTCTGCTTCCCTTTCTGCAGCCTGTCTTCTTTCTTCTCTTTCCCTGTCTGCAGCTAATCTCTTTTCTTCTGCTTCCCTTTCAGCCTTTTTCTCTTCCAACTGTAACCTTTTAGCCTCAGCCTCCATCTGTAACCTTTTAGCCTCAGCGTCCAATTCCCTAGCCTCTTTGTCAGCCTCAATCTGCAACCTCTTAATTTCCTTGTCAGCCTCAATCTGTAACTCTAATTTCTTAATCTCTCTAGCCTCTTCTAACTTTCTTTCAGTTTCTTTCTCTAATCTTTTTTCTTCCCTGGCAATAAATTTATCGCATTCTAAGGTCACATAATCAATCAAAACTTGACCATCCATGTGCATTTCCCTAGCAGTCTGTACCGCCGCAGATCGAAACTTTGCCAGGTCAGCCATTTTCTAACAGGCAAATTTATACAATGTCTAACTAAACAATTCTATCTATGACTAATTATACTAAGGACAACCACAAGCACTGAGAGCTCAACCTTATTTATTTTCCACCCAAGAATACCTTTTTAATTTTTATAAATCCCTGAAGTGAGCTACCCAATATAATTGGTGCTTTGAAAATTTCAAATCCCGGGAGCGAGACCCCCAATATATGTGGTGAGTTGGGATTATATAAATATATTTATAGGGGACTTAATGTACTGACTGAGATCAGCTGTGAAGGTCTCTGTATCTAATAATGTTGGTGTGTTACAGAGAACCTTGCTTGCTACCACATTTCGACCTCAATCAGACTTATTCTTGAATTGTATGATGACTTCGTTTAATGTCTAGGGTTATGGTTGTGATGAAGTGTAAGTTCACAACAACCAACAGACAGATAAACATCTAAGTTAAGATTCACAACAATTTACAACACTATGACAATCACAAACACATAACACTCTAAAGATTTATCTTAAGTAAGTCAAGTGTTAAATTTTATACAATGTATTAGCTTTTCAATCTATAGATATCCTGATCCTACTACAATGTGAATCAGGAATCACAATCAAATGTAAGCACAATGTTTATGTACAAAAATTTATACAAAAGATCTTTGTCCAGACATATAATAGTATTGTAATATAAGTGTAGTGTTGTGATGTATTATTATGAGGTAATACTGGCTTTTAATGCTAGGTTGTTGTTTGTCATCACGACTTCATGTGTTTGTTACTGGTGGGAATAATACTAAAGGATTCACAGATTCTGTTTCTTTACAATTTCTGCCCCTTTTATAATAAAGTTCAGTTCAGGGGTATTTGATTCAAGGTTGGGCTTTACGTGCTGATATGCTCTTATCTCATAAGGCAGCTGCAGGAAACCTGTATCCTCTGCTCGCTTGCTTCTCGGTTTGATAATATGATAGGCAATGGCCGCTATCTCGTGCAGGGAGTCTGCTACCAACTTTCTGAATCACGCAGTACTCAGACCGGACGATGCAATATCACCATCTATACCACGGTCCCTGAAAGTGAAGGTTATGCATCCTTCTTACTAACTAGTAAACAATATTATTCCACACTGAAGTACATGACTGTACAAACAAACATAAAGTTCAGCACTTTAGGCCAACTGCTAGCTTTCCATGTGACAATATACACCAGTATTCCTCTCCCTAATGGTTCCAACGCCTCTGCCATTCCAGCTGTAATCCCTTCCATACAACAGAATAGGTGTTATGTGACTATATGGCAATCCAATATATATATATGTGATGGGGTGGGCGAGATGATGATGATGATTATATTGTGATATGTGATCACTCTCTTTTCACACTCGCACCGACCCGAACAACAATAAAAACTCTTATTCTGAGGCAAGGGCTGTATTTATTTTTACAACCCATTCAGTGACATTAAACAAATAAACTAGCGAACATAACAAAACAAAACACCCAGCATGTGCCAGATTGCTACTCTGAGGACGCAAACAAAGCAACGGCTGGTTAAAATCATAGTTAAATAATGATACTCTCATCCTTCCACGCCACCTGACACCCTCAACTATCACACGCACACACTCATGCGTGTCGTCCAGTGCGACTAGTATGGTGTTGTGCATGAGGCTGACAACCTTACCATGTAACACAGATTGCTACCGAAACCACTACTGCAAGAGCACACACTCAGCTATCACACACACACACACACTCATGCATGTCGTCCAATGAGACTAGTAAGGTGTTGTGCATGAGGCTGGCAACCTCACCGTGTAACACAGATTGCTACCGAAACTACTACTGCACGAGCATCTGAATGCTTCATACGGATGAAACCACACTGGTGGCCCCATGCTCCCTCAGGAGCGGCGAAGAGAAATATATATCTTCAAGTGAGCCCGCGTGCTCTCACAACCATTCCTCACATAACCATAATTAAATAATCATAAAATGGACAAAATAATATTCAACTATATGTACAACAAATACACTCAGTAATGAGAATAAGCTACTACCTCGTAACCGATCCACATCAGTATTCGTTACTGCATTCTGAAGCATGTCGTATGTGACGACTGGTGCGCCTGGCAACAAGCGTGTCGTATATGACCACTGGTGCGACTGGGAATCTCATCACATGAAACACATCGTTACCGAAACAACCACTGCAATAGCATAAAAATGCTTCTTGTCGGCTTGTGATAGACACCAGCCACATTGGTGTTTCCATGCTCCGCCGGGAGCAACCAGAGAAACACATGTCTCAACAAAGGAGTGGCCTCGCGCTCTCCAGAAATCTAAATACATATTCTCACCTCACAGTAACCCATTAAATATATACAGTAGAATTATGATAAGTAGGCTATCGTGAAATACACTCAATTACTTTTACATTAAAGAAATAAAATATAATTACTCTTGGCTTAACAACTAGAACTAGTCATCACATAAAGGAAACTTACCACGAAAACTCTCTCTTCTATTACTGGGGAAAATTACATACTTTCACCCACGTGTCGATTCACGCGATCTAAAACTGCGTAACATTAAGTGATAACTAAGAGTGTTAAATGCAGACTTGCTGGCGCCGCTTTTATACAATCACCACGTGGTGCCATCTTGATGTTTTGATAACAAGCCAATATCATCTAAATTCAAGTAATAGATGCTTCTCTGTCCAGTTTCATGTATGAAATAGCTCCCTACTAAATTTGCCTTTCTTGCCCGGTCTGATGACTGACATAATTGCTCTTAAACTCGCACATCTGTGATTTGGGCTTTGCGTGCCTAATAAAACCTATCAAACATTATTTTCACTCATCTATCATTTCAAGACTAAATCATAATGTCCTAAAAAGACATTTCCTTTGGAAACACATCTATCTATATCACTAAACATTAAAATAGCCACATCGATATTATTTCCGAATTATATAAAACTAATTCTAATTTAAATTAACTCACGTGTCATGTCTTTGTGTTCTTCTGTGTGGGTACACAGGGCGCCTCGTTTCGTTCTCTCTTGTCTGGACTGATACTTAAGAAGGGCAGCTGCTGGTTCGCTGTTTCTTTTTATAGGCACTAGGTTAATCACTCAACTTACTGCGCGCTGGGCGTATTGATATGGCCGCATAAACAACACTCGCGATTATTTGCTTTAGAAGACATGAAAACACAGATATACACAACTATTTCTAGAGCAAAAACACAATTCTACACCACAACTTAATTTTAAGGCATTATTATGGCCTTTTCATCAATCTTGAAGAATTTTTACATCTCAGCATGCTTCGCGCACTTCTAAAATACATGGGCGATAAATCTGCCCAAAAACAGGAAGGGAGCGGGCGTCTCCTTTTCGGCCCCATCACATATATATGCAGTTATACTCCTCTCTGACAATCTTTTACATGGTGGAGCAATATCTAGGCTTTTCCTCATGTTTGCTACTGAACCGCACACATACAGACATAATTTATCATTTCACATTCAATTTTCATATAAAATACAGATCAAAAATGTCTAGCTTACCACAATTCGTAAGGAAAACACACTAAAGATGACTGACACAGTTTGATCTGCGGTATGTCCAAGCGGTTATCATATATTTAATTTAGGATAACACTGCTTGCTCTCATCTCTCAAATGTGTAACGATATGGCGTCCCTTCTAAGATTTCTTCTGCCAATATTTAGTGTATTGACCAATCGTTTTGAATATATTCAAAAGAGTACCCAGTCATTCCACATTTTTATTCACTTCTACTACGTTTCTAGGCATTTATTTGTTATTCATAGGTCACCCAATCCAATTTCTTTTAACTTCAAAGTTCAGCCGATGGCCTCCCACGTACTATCTTAGACTTTCTGCCACTACTATGTTTCAACAAAAATCAGGGATTTCCATCCCAAGCAGATATGACCAAACCTGACAGTATCTCTGTTCTCTATATGTTTTATTACCAATATTTAATTATCCAATGGACTTTTTAGATAAATTATTACATATTCCTAGTCCACTAGCCTTCCTGTACACGAATATATGATTTTCAAGGGGCTAAGTGGTGTAGTTAAGAATACGATCTTTTTTCGATGTTAAGTGTTTAATTTCAAGTACCTCCTGTTCAATCCTTTACGACTGTACTATCAGTATAAAGTCAGGAGCACTACGTACAAAAATCAGGTTTCCTAATAAGAATTAACCTGTTTTGAAAACTTAACATCGTATCGTTAGTTTTTTTCATCACTGTTTATTTGAAAAAAGTAGGCCATGCACACTGCGAGTTGGTTTATTTTTTAAACACACGGCGAGCTGCTTGTGTGACAGATTTCCACAGTCCGTCTATCTCTCTCTCTCTCTCTTCTTCTAAGCCCGCCTGTCTTCCCAAGGCTAACTTTGTGCGCGATTTTGCACTAGTGTTAGTTTTTAAAATCAAGGTCGTTCAGAAGATTATACTACACATTCTATTTTTAGAACTACGGTTATCGCTGTATTGTTAGGCTCAAGCATTTTATTTAGGAACGAACGAATTAGGACAAGAAGAAATCTTGTGTTAGCTATTACGGCGTTATACAACTAAGGCGTTATCTATACTGGTTTCTCCATTCTTCTTCCTATCGTATTATTTCGTTCTGCTTTACATTTATGTTCTAATTTATATACGGGTATTAGAATTTTTCACCACAATAAAGTCAAGAAATTGCTGCAAGTATAATAGACTTGTTGGTATGATCTTTCCCCTCGATGTATAGCCCACAGTCCCGTTAGAAGAAAAGTGATAGCCCCAAAGAGTCACGGATACATATGCTTTAGTCTAAGATTTCCCTTTAAAGGTATGAACAGACTTTGATACTTTGATCTATCCTAAGGAAAATATTGTTAGCAACAAAACTTGCATAAAGAAATTTAAGACAGCAATATGGGTGCCAAAATACAACAATGAAGGAATCGCTCAGTCCTGCATTCACTCTATTCAGTCATCAGGGCCCTGACACACATTTTTACCCACATTCGTGCTGTTGTTCGCCGTCTGGCGCAAAACTTTAGGACACTTCTCTACAGTGAATCTGTATTCTTTAGATAAAGAGAATCCCAGCTCTGCAGATACGGGTTTCTTCCAATGTTCCGGGGAGCATTCACTTCACCAGTTTATTTTAAGATTACTGTTAAGGTCACTTGAATCAGTTTGGGTAAGAAAGTTTAAAAAAAATGGCTCACGGTGTCAGAATCTCGAGGTTTCCACTACTTAGGGAAAATGGCAGATTTGTAACTTCGAACAAAGGTAAAATTCTTGGTCACACCACAAGGTTTCAAAAATATCGGAATGTTAATGTTTGTAATATTTTACTTGCCACAAGGGCTGAAATGTACTTGAGAGTTTGTGAAGAAATATGATCTGGCTCACTAGGCACATTATAAGCATTTAGTCTTTAATAAAACCGTTAGTGAGAGTTGTACTGTCTATTTATGGAGACACGCGCACTGTCAGATAGGTGTTAACTTGTAAACCCACGTGGTTAAAGATAAAAATGTTTCTTCTCTCAATGGTACTCAAACGCTGGCAAAGTTGGGTCACTCCAGTTTCATTGAATAAAGAAAAACAACATATAAAATACTATACATACTATACTCGGATATAACTTACATTATCAACTGCAAGCGGAGGCTTGACTTATCGTTTAAAACCTTTCCGTGAAATAAGTTATATTCATAAAATCAATCATCATGAATTAGAAATACATACGTATTTCGTCAATACTCAGTGATGAATCTGTGCAGTTATAAGTTAGTTTTACAATATTCTCGACTAAGCAGTTAAATTGAATTATTATCGCTGCATGAGTTAAGCTAGAAATTATAATTTATTCTGCTTTCCACTGAAACACGTCACTAGAGAATGTAACAGACTTAACATTAATTTCTTGTGCGCAAAAGAAAACTAGTGAAATGAAATAAGCGATTTAACACTTAAATCGCTCACAAAATACTAGATATATTATATTACCTCCAACCAGAACTACGAGTATCACAACGAAACTAAGAGTTTCACTTATAAATATAAGTATCTAGAAAGGAGCGATCACGTCTACTGCAACTTGGAGAACTGAATGACTAGTCTAAGTTACCCGTGTAGATATATGAAAAACCGACAAAGGATGCGCGCTATTTCGAAAATCCAAAATAGCCTCCCTTTCTCGTATTAACACTTACGTAAACCAAGAGATTTCCATAAACTGCCACCTCGCGTCTTTGACACCTCCGACTAAGAAACTGGCCGTAGAGTGCCGTGTCAGATGGAAATGCTAGACGAATGTCTCATTTCTGGTCGAGGCAGATGGCAGTTTCCACATCTCGCAGAGAACTCTTAACCGAAGAAACTCGTGTTAGATGGAAATGCTAGACAAATGTCTGCCCCTATGTCTGACTAGACGGATATTCACAGTTTGTCGTCTACCTGCAGCGACTGACATCTGATGTAATAAAATGCGTTACCAGTGTATGAGAAAAACGGTAAAGTCAGAATGGGAAAGAAATATATTTTTCGCAAACGAACGAATGCAAAAAATACAGGAAAAGGGTAAAAGAGCGAATATAAAGTAGAGGACACAGGTAGAAAAGAAAAGAATATAGAACATTTATTGATCATAAATCTCTATGCGACACCATCGCCAGCGTCTTCTTCTCAACTCTTGTTCCACTGGCACTTGTCTGGTTCTTGTCCTCACGTTCCACGTTGGTAACCATGTCATACCATTTTAATCCCTCTATTCTACGCAAGCAATCATTTATGAAAGTCTGTAGTTATTTGGTTGTTGTTTTTGTTGTTCTCCATGTCTCAGAGCCATACAATAGGACTGACTTCACATTTGAGTTGAAGATTCTTATTTTCGTGTTGGATCCGATTTCTCTTGATCTCCATATATTTACCAATGCAATGAAAGCTTCTCTTGCTTTTTGTATTCTTATTTTGATATCACTGTCTGTCCCTCCAACTTTGTCTATATTACTTCCAAGATATGTGTACGATTCTACATCTTTTAGTGGTGTTTCTTCAAGTTCAACCTCGTTATCATTTCTTGCATTTATTCTCATAATCTTTGTCTTTTCCCTGTGTATTTTCAGGCCCACTTGTTGTGACCTCTCATCGAGAATTTTAATTTTCTCTTGCATCTGATTATGGTTATGGGACAGAAGAGCCAAGTCATCTGCAAAATCCAGATCATGAAGCTGTTTAGTAAGATTCCGCTGGATTCCATTTCTGTTGTGTGATGTCGATGTTTTCATAACCCAATCTATTGCTAGTAAGAAAAGAAATGGAGACAAGAGGCACTCCCGTTCTAATCCCAAACGGTTCTGTAAGTTGTCCTTCATGAAGAACTCTGCATGTCATGTCTTCATAGGTCTTCTTTATTAAATTAATTATCTTCATGGGAACTCCATAATGCCTCATTAATTTCCAAAGCGATTCTCTGTCTACACTGTCAAATGCCTTTTCATAGTCCACAAATCCGATGTATAGCGGTGAATTCCATTCCAGACATTGTTCAACTATTATTCTCAATGTGGCTATCTGGTCTGTACAGGATCTATTTTGTCGAAAACCTGCTTGTTCATCTCTCAGTTGCTTGTCTATGGACTCTTTTAATCTCTCCAGGATGATTCTGTTTAATACTTTTGCTGGTACTGATAGTAACATTATTCCTCTATAATTTGTGCACTCTTGTAAATTTCCCTTCTTAGGCAACTTGACCAGATAACCTTCCTTCCATTCTGCTGGTATTTCCTCTCTCTCCCAGACTTTGCCAAGTAGTTTGTATAATATCTCTGTAGAGGTATCAATATCTGTTTTGATGGCCTCTGCTGGAATGCAATCTGGACCAGCTGCTTTTCCATCTTTCAGAAGCTTTATGGCTTTCTTTATTTCTTCTCTTCTTGGTCGTTTACAGCTGATTTGTAGCTCCTCTTCTGCTGGCTGGATGTCTGGGGGATTAGTTGGAGATGGTCTATTGAGAAGTTCCTCAAAATGTTCTGTCCATCTCTTTATTTGTTCTCCATAGAAGCATCGAATCTTCAAGAACTGATATGGATCTACTGTCCTGGTCATGCCTAGGTACGTGGCAATGAAAGAGCTGACAGACTAGCTTCAAGAGCACCCATAAAAGGTGCACTGGCTATGGATAAAGAAGAAATACTGAGGGCAATTCATGTTCGTCTATTAGAGAATGACACTTCAATCGATGAATGATCAAGGCTAAGACTGCTGGAATTTGGCGTCAAACGTAAGACTGGCAGGGATGGACGGTATGAGAGGATGCATCCGTCGTGTATACAATCAGTGCGCAACAGGAACAATTAGCATTCATACCCTTCGACATTTGCTGAGGGAGACTGAGCACCTGTGGGTTTGCCCGGAGTGCAATGACGTCGATTCTGATTAACATTAACATTATAAATTTTTTATTAGAGGAAAATGGTGCCATGGGCTACTTCCGATAGTGGGAGAGGTTCTAGGATCTCACTGGACAGCTACCGCAGGTGGGCAGCCCCCAATACTCACACAATAAGCAGAAGAGAGGAGAAAACTTCGAAAGGAACACCAGGACAATAAGCAGCTGAGAACTGTCACCTCAGGAGCGCATTCCCATAGTCAGTTATGACTGAAGGGGCAAGTATTATTATTATTAGATTATGGAAGTATAATATATGACTGCTGCACACAGTAACAAAATTAAATTAGACAGAATTTAGCATCAAGCTTTATGTACAATAAAGTGAGCCGCGGTAGCGCAGTGGGTAGTGCACTGGCTTCCTAGCTCGGTGGTCCATGGTTCGATCCCCAGTTGCGGTGGAATGGTTTTAGACCGCAAACGGCTCCGGGATCGACTCAGCCTCAAAAATTGGGTACCAGACCAACTCTGGGAAGGTCAAGGAGGCCGGCGTGATGCTGACCACATCACACCTAGTGTGCCGATGGTCAAGAAAATATGGGCCTAACACCATATTCCCAATATGCCTCAATGGGCGTGTAACGGGATCTTTTACCTTTTATTGCAGGTGCAATCAGATCAATATCAATGGGGGCTCTAGAGGTGGCTTTAGGAATTCTACCCTTGGAATTACGGAGAAAGGAGTTAAGACTAAATTACATGAACAGAGTTATGTTGGATAAGTCTCACCCAGCACATACAGCTTTTAACATAAGCCAACTAACAACTCAGGCCAATCCAATGGATACCACTATATACCCTACAGGATGGAGAGGTGTATGGAGGAAATTATCCATCTGGGTACATTAATTACATCAATTAATAACAGTTGTGAATACAAGCCAGTAATTCCACCCTGGGAGATCAAGAAACCAGACACGGACTACCACCTAGCAGAAATACTTAAGAAAACTAATAATATAGAAAATATTTAAAAAAACAGCCAATAAATATATACAACTATCAAAAGATAGCATTACTGTATACACACAGTTGGATCCGAGGGAGAGGATGGTAAATTGGCGATAGGAATATTTCCAATATGGAATAGGCAAAAGAGTAAAGTATCACGGAAAATACATCAATTTTCACTGCAGAGATGGTGGCAATACTAAAAGCACTAGAAATATTCTCTAATAACCCTCCCACAAACAATTTTAACTGACTCTTTTTCAACAATTCAAGCACTTAGAAACTTATGAGAATGTAGGAGACCTGATATAGCAGAGAAGATATTTCTGGCCACTACATACTGTACTTACATTCTAGAGGATGTTCAGTCTTAATCGCTTGGATACCTTCACATGTTGTCATAGAGGGAAATGAAAAGGCAGATAAAGAAGCCAAGAAAGGTAGATCTGATAAAACTCTAATAAATGCAGGGATGAGTAAATCAGAGATTAAGAGCTTAATGAAAGATTTAATAACAGATGAATGGAAAGCAGAGTGGGATACAAATCTGAAAGGAAGACATGCATATAAGATGTTCAATGCTCAAACAAGAAAATGTCAGATATCTAGGGAGTTGAAAATTCCCAGTAATAAGAAACTTCTCAGACTACAGCTGGGAAAAGGCTTTTTTCAGAATAGAAGAACCTTACTGTGCAGGATGTCTTCAAGAGAATAATATAGAGCATTTCTTGTTAAATCGTAAAAGGTATGAATAAATGAGAATACCAATATTAGATTATCTGCAGGCATCAAATTTACCTATAAATATAGAAGAAGGGTTAATAGGGAACTGCATAATATAGTCAAACAATATTTAACACGAACAAAGGTTAGTATAAAGTAATTGAGAATGTGAAGGTCTGATGCTGTTCTTACAATGCACATGACCTTTAACAGGTGAAAGTCAATTAAATATCTGTCAAAGTCAGTTATATAACTGGAACCATTTTGTTCGGTTTTATCTCGTTTTTGCTTGTTTGGGTTTGTTTGTTTGTTTTTCAACATGCAAGCATAATTGGTAATTGTGATTTGCCCTATTTACAATGATTTGACAGGTTTGGTGCCACTTTCCCATTTCGGCAGTTTTTCATATTATTCGGAATTGAAAACAATATATATATATATATATATATATATATATATATATATATATATATATATATATATATATATATATATATATATATATATATATATATATATATATATATATATATATATATATAAATTTTAAAGCTGCTGGAGTTGACGAAATTTCAGGGGAAATGATTAAAGCAGTTAATGACAACAACCTCTTGAGAATTTTAGATATTATAAATGAAGTATGGAGAGAAGAACAACCACCACAACAATGGAAAGACAGTATTATTGTAAAGTTACCGAAGAAAGGTGATCTATCAGACTGTAATAACTGGCGTGGTATATCTCTATTATCAGTACCTGGAAAATTATTATGTTGTATGATGTTAGAAAGACTTAAATTGCATGCTGACGAAAAGATCAGAGAAGAACAAGCGGGTTTCAGGCCGAAACGATCATGTATTGATCAAATATTCACACTAAGAACAATTATAGAAGAATCAGTGGAAATGCAATCGCCACTTATTATCACCTTCGTCGATTTTCAAAAAGCCTTTGATAGTCTACACCGCCCATCATTGTGGAAGATACTTACAATATATGGTTTTCCAACAAAATATGTGAATATAATCAAAGCGCTATATGACAATGCAAGATGTTGTGTTAGAACAAATAAAGGGAATACAGAATGGTTTACAGTAGAAACAGGGGTGAAACAAGGCTGTATTATGTCACCACTACTTTTTGGAATAGCTATTGATTGGGTTATGAGAAACTATACCCACAATGAACAATTAGGTATAAAATGGACCAATGGAAAATTCCTGGGGGAGCTGGATTTCGCAGATGATTTAGCATTCTTAAGTTCAACACCCAGACAATCCCAAGAAGCAGTAAATAATTTGTGTCATCTCTCGGTTAAAATAGGTCTCCAAATAAATGCCTCTAAAACTAAAGTTATGAACTTTTCTAACGAGACCTTTGATATCATCTTGAACGGGGAAAAACTACAGAAAGTTGAAAGTTTCAATTATTTAGGCAGTAAAATGACTCAGGATGGTGACACAACAAGAGAAATCAATACTAGAATTGCTTTGGCAGCTAGCGCCTTCAATAGATTATCTAACATTTGGAAATTACGATCATTGAATATACATACCAAGCTTCGTCTGTTTAATTCAAATGTTATCTCAGTGTTAACATACGGCTGTGAGAGTTGGAAAATAACAAAATCATTGGAGAACAAGCTAAATACATTCGAGAACAAATGTCTTAGAAAACTCATGAACATCAGTTGGAAAGAATTCAAGACTAATCGACAAATAAGAGAAGACTCTAGGCAGAAATATGTCTCCAACTATATAAGGAAAAGACGATGGTCATATATCGGTCATGTCCTACGAATGCAAAACAACAGAATACCACGACAGGCGCTCACTTGGGTTCCTGAGGGTAAGAGGAAAAAAGGAAGACCAAAAGAAACACTCAGAAGAACAATAATAAGAGAAGGAAGAACGTTGGGCCTAAATAATGTGCAAGAGCTAAGAGGAGTGGCGTCACAACGAACAACCTGGAGAGCACTGGTTTCTGCCTTATGCGCCGTGTTTGGCGCTTAAAGAATTTATTATTATTATTATTATTATATATATATATATATATATATATATATATATATATATATATATATATAATAATAATAATAATATATATATATATATGTGATGGGGCCGAAAAGGAGACGCCCGCCCCCTACCTGTTTCTAGGCAGATTATTTTCGATGTGCGCGAAGCATTCTGGGTTGTGAAAAGTCTGAAGTAGAAGATATGTAATGAGGCCACAATAATGCCTTTAAATTAAGTTGTGGTGTAGAATTGTGTTATATTAAATAGCTGTAGGTTTTATTTGTGTTTTCGCTATTCCTAAAGCGATAATCGCGAGTGATATTTAAGTAGCCAAGATTAATACGCCAGTAGCGCGCAGTAAGTTGAGTGGTTAGGCCAGGGTTTATAAAAGGGGTAGCAAGCGGCGAAACTGGTCTATTGTTGAGACAAGATGGCAACAGGGAGAGCCACGTGGTGATTGTATAAAAGCGGCGCGAGGGGTCTGCGGTAACACTCTTAGTTATCACTTAATGTTACGCAGTTTTAGATCGCGTGAATTGACACGTGGGTGGGAAGCAGATTAAGATAATTTTCCCCAGTAAAGGAAAGAAAGAGATAGTTTTCGTGTTAATGCCAGTTTTGTTAAAGTCAAGAGTAATTATTTTATTTCTTTTATGTAAAAGTAATTGAGTGTATTTCACGATAGCCTACTTATCATAATTCTACTGTATATATTTAATGGGTTACTGTGAGGTGAGAATATGTATTTAGATTTCTGGAGAGCGCGAGGCCACTCCTTTGTTGAGACATGTGTTTCTCTGGTTGCTCCCGGCGGAGCATGGAAACACCAATGTGGCTGGTGTCTATCAAAAGCCGACAAGAAGCATTTTTATGCTATTGCAGTGGTTGTTTCGGTAACGATGTGTTTCATGTGATGAGATTCCCAGTCGCACCAGTGGTCATATATGACACGCTTGTTGCCAGGCGCCCCAGTCATCACATACGACATGCTTCAGAATGCAGTAACGAATACCGATGTGGATCGGTTACGAGGTAGTAGCTTATTCTCATTACTGAGAGTATTTGTTGTACATACAGTTGAATATTATTTTATGTCCATTTTATGATTATTTAATTATGGTTATGTGAGGAATGGTTGTGAGAGCACGTGGGCTCACTTCAAGGTATATATTTCTCTTCTCCGCTCCTGAGGGAGCATGGGGCCAACAGTGTGGTTTGCCTCCATATTAAGTATTCATATGCTAGGGTAGTAGTGGTTTCGGTAGCAATCTGTGTTACACGATGAGGTTGCCAGCCTCATGCACAACACCATACTAGTCTCATTGGACGACATGCATGAGTGTGTGTGTGTGTGATAGCTGAGAGTTTGCCCTTGCAGTAGTGGTTTCGGTGGCAATCTGTGTTACATGGTGAGGTTGCCAGCCTCATGCACAACACCATACTAGTCGCATTGGACGACACACATGAGTGTGTGTGTGTGTGATAGTTGAGTGTGTCAGGTGGCGGCGTAGGACAGTTTGACAGGTGAGAGCGTGGTGTTTCTCATTCAGTATTATATTATGATTTTAACTATTCTGTGCTTTGTTTGCTTCTTCAGATTAGCATCGGGCACTGTTGGGTGTTTTGTTTTGTTTAGTTTTGTTTTGTTATGTTCGCTAGTTTATTTGTTTAATGTTTGCTTTGTCACTGAATGGGTTGTAAAAATAAATATAGCCCCTGCCTCTAGAATCAAGAGTTTTATTGTTGTTCGGGTCGGTGCGAGTGTGACAAGAGAGTGATCACACATCACAACATAATCATCATCATCATCTCGCCCACCCTATCACAACATGCTTCAGAATGCAGTAACGAATACTGATGTGGATCGGTTACGAGGTAGTAGCTTATTCTCATTACTGAGAGTATTTGTTGTACATACAGTTGAATATTATTTTATGTCCATTTTATGATTATTTAATTATGGTTATGTGAGGAATGGTTGTGAGAGCACGTGGGCTCACTTCAAGGTATATATTTCTCTTCTCCGCTCCTGAGGGAGCATGGGGCCAACAGTGTGGTTTGCCTTCATATTAAGTATTCATATGCTAGGGCAGTAGTGTTTCGGTAGCAATCTGTGTTACATGGTAAGATTGCCAGCCCGACGCACAACACCTTACTAGTCTCATTGGACGACATGCATGAGTGTGTGTGTGTGTGATAGTTGAGTGTGTCAGGTGGCGGCGTAGGACAGTTTGACAGGTGAGAGCGTGGTGTTTCTCATTCAGTATTATATTATGATTTTAACTATTCTGTGCTTTGTTTGCTTCTTCAGATTAGCATCGGGCACTGTTGGGTGTTTTGTTTTGTTTAGTTTTGTTTTGTTATGTTCGCTAGTTTATTTGTTTAATGTTTGCTTTGTCACTGAATGGGTTGTAAAAATAAATACAGCCCCTGCCTCTAGAATCAAGAGTATTATTGGTGTTCGGGTCGTCGCCCACCCTATCACAATTGGCGTCGTCGGCAGGATAAGGCAGACAGTGACACCGAGTGGTTCAAACAGCGAACGAACAAATATAGTAAACACCCAGCATGCGGTCCGGCAGCAAGATGGCCGCCAGCACACGTGCTACGAAATGCCAAAGGGGAGCATGAGGATGCAGATCCAACACAAGTGGTCGGGGGCATCAGATGGTGCCAACTGAAGGATCAGTAGCAGGTCCACTGCCCCAGGCAGGACGACGGGCATACATGTTGGTGTCAACCCACAAGAAAAACTTTTTGGAGAACGCACAGGGCCAAACGCGGAGGACTATGCAAGGGAGGTGAGAGCTGCGTGGAGGTCCGGCTACATGAGTAAGGAGGATCAAACCGATGTGATACTCGACAGTGTGACCCCAGTTGTCCGCAGGGAGCTGCGGATACAAGTAAGAGACAATGACCCGGAGGCAATGCTTCAGGCCATACTCAGGGTGTATGGAGAATCGAGGAGCACCCAAGAACTAATGGCACTATTCTATTCAGCGTACCAAGGGCCACGGGAATCGATGCGTGAGTTTGCCCATAGGCTGCATGAGATATTTGAAGCAGGCAGCAGGGGCGCAGGAGAAAGCCAGTGGTGTCAAGCTTGACGAAACAAAAGGGACCATTTTATTGCCAGTCTAATGGGACGACTTGACGCGGAGAATGATGGAGGACAGGGTCCGGCATGACCCTGACAAGTATCATTTGTGTCCATAAGAGATGATGCTCTGAGATGGACAAGGGCCAGTGGTCAAAAGCAAGAGCTGGGATAGCCACAGTCACAGCATCCGACGAAGAAATGGCACCCTGGTCACATGAAGGAAAACGCCCTAGTGGAGCATTACTCAGAGCAGAGGTCGCACAGCTGAAGCGCCAGATGGCTGAAATGCAAGACAGGGAGAGAAGGCCGGCGAGGGCCATCCGATGCTTTCGGTGCAAAAAATTTAGGGCACGTCCAGAGGGAATGCCCACAACAGGCACTAAACTAGACTAGACCCCCCTGTGGCTGGGAGTCAGGCTGTGGAAGGGGAGCTTTGTGACTCGAATAGAAAGAGTACAGGTAGAGGGGGCAGACAATCACAGGTTGGCATGAGGAAGAATGTAAATGAAAGGGAAGGGCCTGTTTCTCCAAATAATAGGGAGACTGAGATGTTGGTGCGACAAGTGGGGGTCATTAACAGGAGGACCATCTCTAGACGCCACGGGAACAACCGCAGGTACAGAAGTAGAAAGAAACGTGATTTGTGGAATGGCAGCCAGAGAATCAGGTGCTATAACTGCGCTGATTTTGGGAATCATATAGCTGCCAGGTGTCCATGTGGTCCTCTACCTAGAAGATGTTTCCAATGCAAGTCAGCACAACATTTAGTGGCGAGCTGTCCGTTTGGTAACTCTGCGGCTAGGGCATCACACAAAGTGGAGCGCAGGCAGAAGGACCGCCACTCAGAAGGAAGGTTAGAGATTCAACCATCGCAGGAAATATCGACCAGCAGCGGACCAAATTCCCAGGAGATTGAAGAAAGAAACGTGAAGGGAGAGCACCATGAAAACCGGATCAAGATGGTAGGAGGTCGGCCTGAAGGAGTAGTGCTGATGGAAGGGAAAGAGGTAAATTGTGTGTTTGACACAGGTTCACAGGTGTCTACCATCACAGAGCAATGTTTCAGGGAGATGTTTGGAGGGCTCCCCTTGGATGAGGGTAGATGGGTGCGCCTGACAGCAGCAAATGGTGCCACCATTCCATATATTGGTCACTTAGTGGTGGACATACAAGTTGGGTGCACAGTAGTGAAAAAAACTGTGGGGTTTATGTTGTCAAGGAAGTACAAGGACCTAGAAACCAGAAGAAAACACCAGGGATTATAGGTACTAATGTCCTTGTGGAAATCCCAAACATACAGAACATACTAAAATGGAACCCTCCAAGGGATCAGGAGATGACGCAGAAATCAGACTCTATAAAAGTATGGGTAGCTGGGAGAAAGCAAACCCACATACCTGCTCGATCGATCAGGGCCATAACAGTCAAATGCAGGGGAAGAGGCCAGTCAGAAAGTACTTTTCTCTTTGAGCCAAACAGAGACTTAGAACACAGAGGGCTGATTATGAGTCATACATTGACTGTTCTTAGAAGTGGGTCTTGTGATATTCAGGCCATAAATTTGGGAGATGAGGACTTGTTTTTAGCTCCCGGGACACAAGTAGGAATACTGACAGAAGCTGGGGTGGACTATAGCACATATTTCAGAGTTGTAGGAGCTCAAGAGGTAGAAATGTCAGCAAGTCCACCATACACGAATCCAGAGCAAGAGATGTGCCCAATTGACCTGACCGGGTTTGAGGGCAGTGAGACTGAAGAGCAGGAAGTAAGAGCATTGTTGAGACGCTATGCCGATCTTTTTGCCACAGATGAGACAGATGTAGGGTACACGGACAGGGTAAAGCACACCATCCCATTAACAGATGACACCCCAGTTAAGCAGCCTTACAGGAGAATACCTCCTGCTTTCTATAAAGAGGTACAGGATCACCTACAAGGATTGCTTGACAAACAAATAATCAAGGAGAGTTGCAGTCCTTGGGCCTCCCCAATAGTTTTGGTCCGGAAGAAAGATGGTCGGCTTAGACTCTGCGTAGACTTCAGGGCACTCAACAGCAAGACGAAGAGGGATGCATACCCTCTACCCCGAGTAGATGAGTACCTGGATGCGTTAGGTGGAGCAAAGATATTCTCATCGCTTGATCTGGCAAGTGGTTACTATCAAGTAGCAATGGATGAGAAAGACCAAGAGAAAACCGCCTTCACTACCCCTTTTGGACTTTATGAATACACCAGGATGCCTATGGGCTTAGCCAACTCGGCCAGCACCTTTCAACGATTAATGCAGAGCAGTATGCATGATTTAGTGTTCCAGCTGATACTAGTATACCTTGATGACATTTTGGTGTACTCTGCTGACTTCACTAACCATTTGAGCCGACTGGAGAAAGTATTCTCTAAGCTACGCCAGCTAGGGCTGAAGTTGAATGTAAGCTGTTTAGGACGACAATTGAATTCTTGGGGCATACTATATCAGCAGATGGGATAGGAGCTATGGAAGACAAGGTGAAGGCTGTTCAAGAGGCCCCTGTACCACGTTCCCAGACTGAGTTACGGTCATTCCTGGGATTGGCCAGTTACTACCGCAGATTTGTGCCGGGCTTTGCAAAGATAGCCAAACCGCTACATGATTTAGCAGCTGCGCTCAATCAAGGCATGCAGACTAAAAGACGAAGTAAGTCACCCATAGGAGAGTTGTGGACAGAAGAGTGTGCTGTAGCCTTTGAGACACTGAAAAAGGCACTAACCTCCACACCACTACTAGGGTTCCCTAACTTCTCGCTACCATTTATCCTGGAGGTAGATGCATCATTTGAAGGATTGGGAGCAATTCTCTCGCAAGTACAAGATGGAACAAAGAAAGTCTTGGCATATGCAAGTCGCACACTTCGACCCTTTGAAAGAAACTCAAAAAGCAATATGAGACTGGAACTGCTAGGTCTTAAATGGGCCATGACTGAGAAGTTCAGAGGTTACCTGCTAGGATCACAAGTAGAGGTATTTACAGACAATAGGGGTCTGGCCTTCTGGGAGAAAGCTAAACTGGGAGCTATAGAGCAGAGATGGATGGCCCAGATGGGTGATGATTAACTACACAATCCGACATCGGGCAGCAAGAGCCAATGGAAATGCAGATTATTTGTCCCGTTTTCCTATTGAAACCGCAGGCGAGGAACTGGAGGATGACGCAGATGTTGCAATAAATGGCATAACAGCTGAGGTTATCGGAGAGTTTACCCAGATACCATATGAGATAGGGTTGATGACAGCAACAAGCCAGAAAGATATCAGTGAAAGGGTACCGGCCGAATCAACCACAGCACCAGCAACCACTCAAGCATTTCCCACCTATTCGCGTGAGGAATTGATAAATCTCCAGGGAGCGGATGATGTGGTAGCGATGGTTAGGAAGATGGTAAAGGATGGCACCAGACCTGCAGGAAAAGATGCTCGAAAGATCCCCTTGGCTGCAAGGAAACTACTTAATCAGAGTAACCGGCTCGAAGTGACAGATGGGTTGTTATACCGGACAGTGAAGGGATCAGATGGATCCAGCATAAAACAACTGGTAATACCTGAGTCCATGAAACCACGGATACTAGACTCTGCTCACAGGGTGGGCCATCAGGGAAGAGAGCGCATGCTGCAGTTGCTGAGAAGTAGGTGCTTCTGGGTAGGCATCACAGCTGATGTTGACGTCTTTTGTCGCAGATGCAACCGATGTAACGTCGCCAAGGCACCTCAACTGAAGTTTCATGGGCCATCGGGAAACGTGATTGATTCCAGACCGCTTGAAGTGGTAGCAATGGATTTCACACTGCTAGAGCGGGATTCCAAAGGGTTTGAGAATGTATTAGTGCTGACAGATGTGTTCAGCAAGTACACCATTGCTATACCAACGAGAGACCAAAGAGCAACAACAGTCACCAAGGCCCTGGTGGAAAAGTGGTTCCAGTATCTCGGAGCTCCTCAGAGGATACACTCTGATCAAGGCCGGAACTTCGAGTCAGCGATAGTCGCAGAGCTGTGCAAGGTATATGGAGTCCACAAGAGCCGCACTACAGCTTACAATCCTAAAGGCAACGGGCAGTGCGAGCGCTTCATCAAGACGTTGCATGATTTGCTGAGAACCATGACAGCCGACCAGAAGCGAAGGTGGTCTGAGCATCTAGCGGAGGTGGTTATGGTCTACAACTCTACCCCCCACTCTTCGACAGGGTACTCACCATACTACCTCCTCTTCGGCAGAGAACCTAGGCTTCCTCTAGACTTCATGATAGGCACGCGCCCAGATGAAGAGCCGGAGACAACTGATGAGTGGCTGCAAGGTCACCTAGAGAGGTTGCACATAGCCCACCAAAAAGCTGCAGAGAGAATGCAGAAAATGGCCGCTGACAGGAGGGAGAGAAGTAATCAGCTTCCAGGCCCCACACCATTGCGAGTGGGTGAAAGAGTGCGGAAAAGAGTGCACTACACTGACAGGGCCAAAATACAAGACGTGTGGTCCAACGACGAATTCATTGTATCGTCAATTCCAGAAGCAAGCGGTGGTCCTTATGTGATAAGGCCAGCAAGCAACGAAGATCTGAAGATGAGGGTTGCGGCGCACGAACTAAGACGAAGTGAGGACAAAGATGATTCTCCGAATCTGGTAGATGCTACACTAGGCCTACCTGAGGCACCAGCTTCGCCAGATGAGACAGATCCTGGGGAGGACGTGCATGGTCTAATGCCCGAACCAGGCTGGTATGCCCTGCAGCCAATAGAGGGTCCTGCCCCGAGACGATCTGAGAGGTTACAACTGAAGCGCCAGAGGGAGTGATGTTGTCGGGACGACAACAAAATCAGGAGGGAGATGTGTGATGGGGCCGAAAAGGAGACGCCCGCCCCCTACCTGTTGCTAGGCAGATTATTTTCGATGTGCGCGAAGCATTCTGAGTTGTGAAAAGTCTGAAGTAGAAGATATGTAATGAGGCCACAATAATGCCTTTAAATTAAGTTGTGGTGTAGAATTGTGTTATATTAAATAGCTGTAGGTTTTATTTGTGTTTTCGCTATTCCTAAAGCGATAATCGCGTGTGATATTTAAGTAGCCAAGATTAATACGCCAGTAGCGCGCAGTAAATTGAGTGGTTAGGCCAGGGCTTATAAAAGGGGTAGAAGCGGCGAAACTGGTCTAATGTTGAGACAGCCGCCCAGTGAGAACAGACGAAGAAGACAGACAGAGCCAAGCTGTAAATGCCTTGAGCACGTGAGTTAATTTAAATTAGCGTTAGTTTTCTATAATTCGGAAATAATATCGATGTGGCTATTTTAATGTTTAGTGAAATAAATAGATGTGTTTCCAAAGGGAATGTCTTTTTATGACATTATGATTTAGTCTTGAAATGATAGATGAGTGAAAATAATGTTTGATAGGTTTTATTAGGCACGCAAAGCCTAAATCCAGATGTGAGAATTTAGTATCAAGTATTTCATCCATCAGACCGGGCAAATTTAGTAGGAGAGTGTTTTGTACATGAAACTGGACAGAAATGTTATCAGAACTGCAATTTAGATAATATTAACTAGTTGGGAAGATGGCAACAGGGAGAGCCACGTGGTGATTGTATAAAAGCGGCGCGAGGGGTCTGCGGTAACACTCTTAGTTATCACTTAATGTTACGCAGTTTTAGATCCCTTGAATTGACACGTGGGTGGGAAGCAGATTAAGATAATTTTCCCCAGTAAAGGAAAGAAAGAGATAGTTTTCGTGTTAATGCCAGTTTTGTTAAAGTCAAGAGTAATTATTTTATTTCTTTAATGTAAAAGTAATTGAGTGTATTTCACGATAGCCTACTTATCATAATTCTACTGTATATATTTAATGGGTTACTGTGAGGTGAGAATATGTATTTAGATTTCTGGAGAGCGCGAGGCCACTCCTTTGTTGAGACATGTGTTTCTCTGGTTGCTCCCGGCGGAGCATGGAAACACCAATGTGGCTGGTGTCTATCACAAGCCGACAAGAAGCATTTTTATGCTATTGCAGTAGTTGTTTCGGTAACGATGTGTTTCATGTGATGAGATTCCCAGTCGCACCAGTGGTCATATACGACACGCTTGTTGCCAGGCGCCCCAGTTGTCACATACGACATGCTTCAGAATGCAGTAATGAATACTGATGTGGATCGGTTACGAGGTAGTAGCTTATTCTCATTACTGAGAGTATTTGTTGTACATACAGTTGAATATTATTTTATGTCCATTTTATGATTATTTAATTATGGTTATGTGAGGAATGGTTGTGAGAGCACGTGGGCTCACTTCAAGGTATATATTTCTCTTCTCCGCTCCTGAGGGAGCATGGGGCCAACAGTGTGGTTTGCCTTCATATTAAGTATTCATATGCTAGGGCAGTAGTGTTTCGGTAGCAATCTGTGTTACATGGTGAGATTGCCAGCCCCACGCACAACACCTTACTAGTCTCATTGGACGACATGCATGAGTGTGTGTGTGTGTGTGTGATAGTTGAGTGTCTCAGGTGGCGGCGTAGGACAGTTTGACAGGTGAGAGCGTGGTGTTTCTCATTCAGTATTATATTATGATTTTAACTATTCTGTGCTTTGTTTGCTTCTTCAGATTAGCATCGGGCACTGTTGGGTGTTTTGTTTTGTTTAGTTTTGTTTTGTTATGTTCGCTAGTTTATTTGTTTAATGTTTGCTTTGTCACTGAATGGGTTGTAAAAATAAATACAGCCCCTGCCTCAGAATCAAGAGTTTTTATTGTTGTTCGGGTCGGTGCGAGTGTGACAAGAGAGTGATCACACATCACAACAATATAATCATCATCATCATCTCGCCCACCCTATCATATATATATATATATATATATATATATATATATATATATATATATATTATATATATATATATATATATATATTCTTCTTTGATCCTTAGCCGCCGACCGTCAAAGCCGTCGTTTATATATACGAGTATATATCCTAATTATACCCCATCAGAGGTTGAACGGGATATTTTTCATCATTAATATAAAAAAAGGTTGTTACTTATTATAATGTTTTTTTAATAAAGCATCCAGTTCAACCCTTCATTTATTCATAACCCTCCACTCCCAAAGGAGCAAAGGCCTTCAACAAACACGAGCCAAGTCCTCCTGTCACGTGCCATCATCTCAAGTTCTTTCCACGTTCTCCTCATCATTTTCACCTCTGTTTCCAGCTCTCTTCTCCATGTGCTTCTTGGTCTACCTCTGCCTCTCTTGCCCTGGGGGTTCCAGAGCAAAGACTGCCTTGAAATGCTATCAACAGGTTTCCTCAGTGTGTGTCCTTGTTGCATCATCGTATGCAACACAATGCTGCCCTGGTTAAACTTCACGCGAAAATATCAATCGTGGGAATGCCACAGCATCTAGTCGTCCCATCACCATAGGCATTCATATAACGAACAGCAAAGTTAACCATGAACTGCAATGCATGGCGCACAACTGCCAACTGGGCAATACGTAATGTCCATAGTGGTTATATAAAAATCAATATGTTTATTTAGAATACTTCAGGTACCATACGCAGCGAAGGTAATTATAATTCTATGTCCCGTCAGTCTTCATAAGCACAAAGTCACACTATTCAGTAAGATTGTCAATCTTGGACCGTATGGGTATTCAATTCATAAACAGTGAATCCACTCTTCTCCACAATGACCCTTCGCACCCTTCCGTAACTGGTAAGGTTATAAAAAAACTCCGATTTAACAGTTTATGAACCTCCCAGGCCACGAAGGCGTAAGACATTACTAAATACATAATATATGATTCCCTCCATGACTAGTATAAGTCACAGCTGCAACATCATTCCATGTCTTTTCTGAGTTATTGAACTCAGAACCAAAAATATTAGCCTTTACTTCAGGCATCCGTCTTCAATCATCTGTTTACCACCATCTACGTTCAACGCATGTGCACCTAAGTGCACTCTTCAAAAAATATCATCATCTCCCCGAAATACTAGTGCCATTTTTTCTGCGCAACTACATTGTTGCCAAATTCATATTGCAACAATTACCCCCTTCCGTCCTTAAGAAAAAAAGACACGCAGTTTCTTTTTTTCTTCTAAGATCCACCACTGCAGGCAATAATCACTAACAGATCATAAAGCATATACCGGCGCAGTAACGTCTAAGTCAGCTAACCAGTCTCAATGGTAGGGAACAACCAATACAAACAAACATAACAAAAATAATATAGCAATAAAAGATTACATATCATCTGTCAGCCGTCAACAAGAATCAAACGAATCCCAACCACTAGATAAATCCACTGTAAGCGTCACCAATAGGACACCAAACATTAGCAATGTCTCCAATAGCGAACAATTCCTTTGAAAATACCACGAGTTCATAACATTACGAAAGTTAAGATCGTAAAAATACCATATGTCCGTGCCATACATTTCCAATACTCATCCATTAAGAGCCATGGTCGCACTAATTCACCAAGTCTACTCCTACTGTACCATTTCCATGCGCAAGCGGAAAAGTTATTGATCATCTAACACAATTTGTGAAACCATTCACACCTTCCAAGTCAATATGTACACGAAGTCTCGTATACTGGCTGTCCATAGTTCAAAGCATGATTATAGTTATTACAGTACGAAATATCACTCGGAACCTGGAGTAATGTATTCCTGCGGACATCTGGAAAGAACGTCCGCGACCACATTCTCCGAACCACGAATTGCCTGTATTTGGTAATTATATGGTTGCATGAGGATAGAGTACCGTGCGGCTCTGGCACATTTGTGATTCTTTGACTTTAAATATGCAAGGGCCTTCTGATCTGATTGGATCACAAAAGGTACCCCCAGCAAATATTTTTCCAGCTTGGTCACTGCCCAAACTACAGCTAATAATTCCTTCTCCAGTACAGAATAGTTTAGTTCTGCCTTGTTCAACTTTCTTGAAATGTAGGTAATTGGATGAAGATGTCCATCAAATTCTTGTAGTAATACTGCTCCAACTCCTTTGGATGAAGCGTCTGTACGAAGAGTATAAAGATTATCAATTATAGGTAACTTCAAAATTGGAGGGGAAGAAAATAATTATTTTATCCTATTAAAAGCAGAATTGCATTCTGGTGTCCACCTATTATATTAGGAGCACCTTTCTTAAGAAGAGTAGACAGATCTGCCGTTATCGACGATAGATTAGGGATGAATCTCCCGTAAAACTGAACCAAACCCAACAAACTACGAATTTGCTTCTTAGTTTTGGGAATGGAATGAATTTTAGACACGTTTTGATCTAACGTCGGAAGTTTCCCATGTCCAATTTTATGACCCAAAAATGTGATTTCCGAAAATCCAATATAAACCTTAGATGGTCGAGCAGTAAGTCCTGCGGAACGTAAAGTAGATAAAAGTGAGTCAAGTTCTAAGAAATGTTCCTGCCAAGTGTTGCTGAACAAACAAATGTCGTCAATATATGTGATGATATCCCGCCTATGAGAGAATAAAGTTCTCATCATTCTAGTAAATGTCACAGGCGCGTTCAGAAGACCAAAACACATAAAGTTGAACTGGAACAACCCTCTAGAAATAGAAAATGCCGTGTAATGTTTACATCTATCGGCTAAAGGAACCTGTCAATAGCCTTTTGACAGATCAAGTTTACTGAAAAAGACGGCCGTAGATAACTTGGGTAACAGATCGTCCAATAATGGCATTGTTTCGGCGTCAAAATTTGTGACATGATTTAGTTTTCTAAAATCTATGCACAAACGAATGTCATTATCTTTTTTCTTATTATTACCATCGGGAACGCAAAGCTACTGGTGGATGGACTGATTATTCCCAATCGAATCATGTCGTCTAGTTCTTTGTCCACTTTGTCCTGGAAATGTATCGGTATTGGGTACGGACGTATTCTAATTGGGTTTTCATCGTGTAAATTGATATCAAGTCTTATTACATTTGTCCTACCCGGTATGTCTGTAAGCACATCTTGAAACGAAGGTAATAATTCAGAAACATGTCGTTTGTTATCAGGTAACAAGTCATGACAAATCGTACGTCTTCCCAAGTCTCTGTAGACTGTACAGGTAAAATCAGAAAAGACATAGAAACCTCGGGGAAAGAAGATTCTTCCTCCTGGATAACCGATAACGATGACCAACGAGTAGGACGTGAAACAATGTCCTCCACTGCGTGAAAAACTGCCTGAAGATGTTCAGGTCTTGTGTGAAATTCTTTTAACATATTGATGTGAAACGTTTTTCTTTTACCTTTCACATCAAGAATGTAATCCACGTCGGAAATACGCGAAACAACTTTAAACGGACCACACCATGTAATAAATAATCGATTCTGTTTGCTAGGTAAGAATACAAACGCCTCATCACCTGGCACTAGATGATGCAGATGTCTTGACTGATTTTGTAACAAGCAACTGGCATGCATCCATAATTTTCTGTCTTAAATTCACCACATACTAATATGAAGATTGAGTTTCTTGAGATAATTTAGCATCAAGCAGTAAGTCTTTGATCAATGACAAAGGACCTCTAGGTAGAGCCCCGAAAACAAGTTGAAACGGAGAAAATCCTGTATGCTCATTTTGTCTTTCTCGGTACGCGAAAAGTACAGCTGGTAAAACACGGTCCCAATCATTAGGAAATTGAGTGGTAACCTTTCCTAGAATCTGTGTTATTGACCTATTTAACCGCTCAACCATACCATTTGAGGCAGCGTGATAAACACTCCTCAAGGACCGATCAATGTGAAACATTTTCATGACTTCCGTCATGGCTTCTGACACAAACTGAGAACCTTAATATGTAAGACTTTAGCTCTTTGGGAACTATTATTTGTGTACTAATAGTTGAAGATTTATCATCTTAAAATCTCCGAACTAATATATCATTTATGATAGTATACCATTATTTTTGAGAATAATGACCCTCCACATTACCTTTTTGGACTAAAGCAAAAAATTTCTTTAAGGAATCATCATTTTTTTGTAGTGTAACAAACTTTCCTTGTTGATTTTGCTCAGCAACCCATCTTCATAACATTACCTTGAGCATGTTTCTGTGCTCGTGTAACAACCGCGTTCACCATAAGTAAATATTTAAGTTCCCAATCCTGTATTTGTTCTGGAGTACATTCTTTAAAACCGTGTATCCGTACGATCAACAGATCGCACCCAGGGTTAGGCAACAAACACACGTTTACCCTTCCGGCGAAGAAAGGTGTCGAAATGTTCACCAAAGCAGTTTCATATAATTCGACACTACCACCAAAAGAGCACTGTTGCGGGTTTTTATACGATTCACTTCTTTTATTGTTGTTGCGGCCCCGTCTTCTATTTCAGTGGTCGTTGTGGAAAGCCACCGTTCTCATTGATTCAATAAGCTTCTTAGTTCTGGTCATTTGATTCATTAATTCTTGATCGTGCTATTGTTGGAATAGTTACGCGAATGTGAGTTAATACTTTCTGTCTGTCACAAGGTTTGAACTCAGTATCATAATTGTTGAATTTGTAACTTCAATGAACGTGATAAGTCTCTTCTCGAGTCCACACAATTTTTAATATACATTTCAAACAGTAGACAGTCCATGGAGGTTGATTATGAAAACATTATATATTAGAATTGAATCATACATCATAAATGCTATCCATGCATTATAGTCCTGGTCCAATAATATGCAACACTATAGTCAGAACGTCGTAACTATATGTACGCGCGGTTGGGACATCCAACGGCCGACAATGAGATTAGACGTCTGGCGATATAAAACGAATGTGGACCATAATTTCATCCTTCCTTGACTTTAGTTAAAATTACTAACCTCGATACATTCCTCTCTTCATAAGAATATCGGACTGACCCATGTCCGTACTGCAATAACATATGTGCGGCAATATCATGCCTACCACTGGAAGGATTATAGGACACGTCTTATCCGTTTGACGGTCATCTAAGAAAAGGGTGTGGTAACCTAGTCACGGTGCGTGACATACCAACGCATACACGTCATAATCAATCGTGTGTATCGCGTACACTAACTAACAATTATTTACATTATATTAAACGTATTCACCTATTAATCTTATGCTGTTAACCTCTAGCAGACCATGCCAATAAAATACCTTAACAATTCCCTGTCCACTGGGGGAAAAAAAAATCTATTAGATAGATTTTTTTTAAACAAAAACCCATCTGAAAAAATACCAATATGTTAACAATATCAAAAAAAAAATTTAACGAGATTGCGGCATATGGCCTACGACGTTCTGTCTAGAACCAATGTCGTGGTCATGTCGACTAACCAATAGTCATGTAATATATTCATTATTTATATCATAAATAAATATAAATGGTAATAAGAACTAAAAGAGAATGGTAATGTCGATCTCTAATTAAATAATTAATTAACTTAAAATATGTCGTGATAAAATGTCATGTCAGACTAATTTAAAGTGTTAAAATTAAACTAAATAACTATACTAGGTATGGAATAAGAATAAGTTGTTGAAAATCTAATGTAAGAAAAATGAGAGGATCTGTTAAAGAAAGACATAATAACGAATAAAGAATAAATTAGAGAAAGAAAAAAAATGATGTATAAATTTAACTAAGTTATGTGTGTTGAACATCAAGTAAGTGTAGTATTAAGTTATTAATACCTTTCTAACTAATTTAAACAATAGTATGCAATATAATCATGTAATTCTAAGAATATAATCAAAGAATTATGTGAGTTTTCTTTTCTTTCTTTCATTTTTTTAAGTTTCATTCATTTTTTTAAAATTCAACTCACTTGTCATTTTAATGTGGATTAGTTTTAAAGAATAAATTAAAGTAATTAACATTGGATATGAAGATCCATTCGTAGTCTTGATCCTTGAATTTCCATTAGACAAAATGTTCAAGTATTCTGAATCACGTTATATAACGAATTAGTTCGACTGGAATGTCATTTATTTTCTCCGAAGTGTTTTGAAACAATGTTGTGACAAATGTAAACCAGGAAAGTCCCGGTGTAAAGACGAATATAGTGTCAATTGATTGCAGTCACTTTGCGTATAATTTGCCTATAGAAAGCAGCTGAGTAAATGGTTCATTCATGTGTCAAAAAGCAACGATGGTGCTATGTTCTTTGATTAAGTTTTCTCTGTACATAGTATTGTCTTTGCGACAAACAACGTAAATTAGGAATCGACATCATTAGGATTTCGAGATAATGTATCTGCCAAGATGTTGTCGGATCCTGTGATGTACTCGATTGAAAACTCGAAGGGTTGGAGGAGTATAGCAAATCTGGTCAATTTTGGACTCTTGTGATTTGCTCGTTGTAGTGATGCTACGGCCCTTTGATCGGTTTGTACTACAAAAGGGGCTCCCAGTAGGAATTTTTCTAGTTTGGTTATCGCCCACACGACGGCTAAGAGTTCGCGATCAACCGTAGAGTACTTCACTTCTGGTGGTTTCAGTTTTCGTGACACGTACAAGTTTGGATGGAGGATGTCGTCATGGTATTGGAGCAAACATGCGCCAATTCCGTAGTTACTCGCATCTGTACGAAGAATGAACTTTTTAGAAGCATCAATTAATCTCAAAATAGGTGGATTTGAAAATATAGAAATTATTTGCCGAAAAATTCTGTCACATTCGTCAGTCCATGTCACTTTCACTGGCATGTTCTTCTTTAGTAATGAGGACAATACAGCAGTGATGGATGACAAGTTAGGTACGAATCTACTGTAATATTGGACTAGACCTAACAAGCTTCTCACTTGTTTCTTCGTTTGAGGAACGGAAATGTTTAAAATTTTTGAAACTGTACTGGGTAATGTTCGGATATATCCAGCTCCAATAATGTGACCCAAAAAAGTGATCTCATGAAATGCTACCTGTAATTTTGTAGGTTTAGCAGTTAACTTGTACCTTCTCAAGGTATCAAAAACGTATCCAAGACCCAAAAAATGTTCCTCAAAAGATGAACTAAACAAGCATATGTCATCTATATATGTAATAATGTCTGGTCTACCTGAAAAAATGTGTCGCATCATGCGAACAAAGGTAGCTGGAGCGTTAACCAGCCCAAAAGGCATCACGTTCCACTGGTATAGACCTAGCGGAGTTGAAAACGCTGTGTAGTATTTTGCTTTTTCGGTTAGTGGTATCTGCCAATAACCTTTAGTTAAGTCTATCTTAGTAAATATAGTTGCTGTCGATAGACGTGGCAGTAAGTCATCGAGAAGTGGATGTGGTTCGCTATCAACTATCGTTTGTGCATTTAATTTTCTATAGTCGACGCATAGTCTAATGTTATTGTCCTTCTTTCGGACAATAACTAATGGAGAAGAAAATGGGGAATTACTAGTTTCGATAATTCCTAAAGATAACATCTGTTCAAGTTCCTTAGTAGTTTTAGTAAGAAAGTGTATAGGAACAGAATAAGGATGTACCCGAATTGGAGTATCCTCGTTAAGAGTGATGTCATGATTAATGACTGATGTGCGACCTGGAACATCGGTCAACACATCTGGATAAGATTGTAGCAGATCAGCAATCTTTTGATGCTGTTGCGGTGTAACCGACGAAGAGATGGTTACGTCCCGCCAAGATTCGCTAGATTGTACTACAGGTACAGGTAAAGCTAACTGTACCTCAGGAAAAGAAGATTCTTCTTCCTGGATAACGGATAAATTAGAATAGTGACATGTAGGTCTGAAAGTGTCATCTAATTCATGAAAAATAGCTTGTAGATGTTCAGGTCGAGTATGAAATTGCTTGAACATATTTATGTGAAATATTTTGTGATGTCCCTTAATGTCCAGGACATAATCAACATCAGAAATCTTATTGATAACCTGGTAAGGACCATTCCACGAGATTAGTAGTCTATTATTGTTATGTGGCAATAACACATAAGCTTGATCTCCTGGAAATAATTGACGTAATCGTCTATTACTGTTTTGGAAAGTTCTAGCTTTCTCTTTCGCAGCCTCAGATGAAGCTGTTGCCATTTGACAGGCATCAATAATGTTATTCCGGAGATTAATTACATATTCATAGGATGACTGAGTGTCCTGAGTCATCTCAGAATCGATTAATAAATCTTTTATCAGTCCCATAGGACCTCTTGGAGGAGCGCCAAAGACTAAATGAAACGGAGAGAAGCCAGTTTGTTCATTTGGCACCTCTCGATAAGCGAATAACACCGCTGGTAGCACTCTGTCCCAGTCCTGTGGATGGTTAACTGTAACTTTATGTAGCATTTGTTTGAGTGTACGGTTAAGTCTTTCTACAGCACCATTACTCATTGGGTGATAAATGCTGCTGAGGTTTCTATCTATTTGCCAAGTCTTCATTACCTCCGTCATAGTCTCAGATATAAATTGAGAACCATGATCTGACAAAAGTTTTCTAGGAAAACCTACTCTAGAAAAGATCAAGTGTAGTGCATCAGCTACATCTGTTGTGGTGGTTGTTTTTAATGGGATGGCTTCTGGCCATCGTGTGCATAAATCGATGCAAGTGAGAATAAACCTATGTCCTCTGGCTGATGGTAAAAGTGGGCCAATGATATCAATGGCCATTTTGTCGAAAGGTCTCACCGATATATCACAAGCCTGAATAGGCGCCGTGTGAAAGGCTCCCCGTGCTTTCACTTCTTGGCATATCGTACAGGAGCGTACGTACTGTGAAATATCTCGTGATACTCCCGGCCAAAAAAAAGAAGATAATACTCGTGAACGTGTACGAGTATAACCCATGTGACCTGCACACTTAGAATCATGTGCATGTTGAAGTATGTACCGCCTAAAAGCAAAAGGTACCATGACTTGTTGTCTTATCTGAGTTTTATCCATAAAACATCTTAATAAAATGTCATTTTTAATACTAAACCACTGACTATAATTTATGTTCCTAGAAAGATTGTCATCTTTGTTGACCAGCGTAAAAAATTTTGTTAGTGACCTGTCTTCCCTCTGTTTTGCAGCAAATGATACTCGGTCAATAGCAGAATGAATCTCGATATTTTCATGATCATTTGTTTCCTTGTTTTCCGTGTCTATAGTCTCTAATTGTTTTGTATGTGCTCTGGTTATTGCTGCATTTCCGATGTATAGATTATTTTTTTTCCCATTGAATAATCTCATCTGGTGTGCAATCTTTACTCCCGTGTATGCATCCCACCATAAGGTCGGCAATTGGGTTTCTTAACATGCATGCTTTAACATTGCCTGTGAAGAAAGGTGTGTCAATGTAAATAATAGCTGTTGGATAATATTCTATGGTTCCCCCAAAAGTCATGCACCTGACATGTTCTCCAGTTGCACAATTTGGATGAACAAGTGTCTGACGGATTCCGATCGTGGTCGATCCCGAATCTCTTAAGACTGAGACGATGGATCCATTAACTTTTCCTCTGTTGAAGATCAGTGATCCTGTTCCGTCATTGACTGCTAGACTGACTTCTGGTAGAATATGACCGCAGTTCAGAACTGTCTCTTTTGCTTTCTGAAATATAAGATTACATGTTGGGCAACTATTTGCCACGTTATAATTCATTGCAAAACAAGTAGACGATGACTGTATTTTGTTATCAGTAGTTGAACTCTGAACCCTAGGGGTTGTAGCAGTAGTAACAGCTGCCCCTGTATTATGGTTATAAGTTGTCGATCTACGAGAATGAGAACGATGACGAGAATAATTAGATGAATTATCCCGTTGTCCTCTATTGTAACTGTTATCTCGATGTCTCGAGTTATAATTATCGCTATTGTTCCACTTGTAATCATTATTATAGTTATATGATCGATTATAACTTGAGTTACGTGGATTACTGTTATTTCTTGACTGAGGTGAATAGTTTCTGGTTTGTTGTCGTCCTCTATTAAAGTTATTGTTAAAGTTATTCTGTCCCTTATGAAAATTAATGTCATAGTTTCCTTTGAACCTACCCCTGTCTACACTGTGTGTTCTAGGTTTGTTATGATTATGATATGCCATATTGGAGGCTACAGGAAGTGGTTCTCTTATCAATGTGCCAGAAATATTAGCATTCGGATGAGCTGTGCAGTAATTTAAAGAAATTTTTTCTAACTCATCAATAGATTCTGGTTTTCTTTCTTGCAGATAAGCAAAGAATGGTGGGCTGACAGACGATAATACTTTATCCCTCAATAACAAATCGACTAACTTGTCGTAGGATTTGTTGACACCTGCCAGTTCAACCCATCTGTTAAAAGTATTGCGTATGTTAGCAATAAAACCTGTGAAATCTCTATTGTTATCTGGCAACAAACTTTTAAAACGCAATCTACATGCCTCTTCGTTCAAGTGGAAACGACGTAGTAACAACGTCTTAATGGCCTCATAGTCTGTTGATAGTGTTGGATCTATATTTTGTGCTGCACTTGCAGGTTCGCCATCTAGAAATTCCTTAAGTTTCAGTGCCCATGCCGCTTTGTCAAGGTTATTCACCTTACATATGTCCTCAAAGCGCGCGAGCCACGATGAAAGGTCATCTACGTGTAACTTGAATGGAGGCAGCTTAAAGTAATAATTACCTTTAAGTCGTGTGGATGAAGATCCAGATTGAGCAGTATCATTTTGGGTTGCTGCAGCGCCCTGTGAATTAAGTTTTGCTGTTTCTAATTTAAGTCGTTGCAATTCCATTTCTTGCTGCAGTATGATTTCTTGTCGTTTCAATTTATTCTCTTCTTCAATCCGTAGGATTTCATCTCTTGCTATCTTTCTTTCTTCTTCTTGTCTTAATTCTGCCTTCTTTTCCGCCTGTTTTCTTTCAAGTTCTTCCATCTCTGCTTTAGCAATGGCTTTCTTTTCCTCCTCTTCTGCCTTATATTTTGCAAATTCAGCCAATGCATAAGCCTCGAGAAGTTCTCCTTTTTTCCCAAAATCTTTACCATTTTTAATAAAATAGTCTAAGTTAAGCATCTTGACGTTAATATTGTACGTAATGGTTATGTAATAATCACCAATAAATTTTAAGTAATTATTATACTTATTCAATTTATGAATAGTCGATATAAACAATCATAATATTATTGAACTTAATCTGGGAATGTTCAATTTAATTAATTGTAATATTATCTAACTATTATTTGTAGATTCCATACATAGACATACTATGTTGGGAAAATATTACATATATACTCGTTAATATATCATAAATAGTTATGATATTTATCTATTTCGGGTGCTGAATTACTATCATGCACCTAATAATAAATAGTATTATTCCTCAAGTATTATATCATTCAGTCAGTGATATGTGCTAAGTAAATCATTTAGTAATGGAAAAAATGTACCAAATAATATACACTATGTCCTTTATATGCAGGACAGACTAAAAAGTCAAATTATTTTATAAATATATATTATTATTATATTATGCCTTAATCATGAGCTATAAAGTGCATCGCCCATTTCTTGGACTACCACTGCAAATTGGTGCAAAGTCCCTAATTCTCCTTAAAAGTCATTAAATTTTAATTATATTCATATACACTCTTATTAAGCAAGAAATTATATTATTAGTGTTAAATCATGAACAGATGAAATGAGGACATACGATACGATGGGTAAACCAAGGATAAACAAACCATATTATCACGAAACAAGACGTTTCTACAATAAAAATTGATATTATGAAACCAAATCTGCAAACCGGAAATATAGAGTAGGGTGAAGGTTAACTGAATATAGAGTTAAATCTGCGTACACAAAAATTAATGACGCAAACATGGACTCATTGACGGTTATACAAAAAAAAAAAATGAACTGAATAATAGCAAGATCAGAAAGAACAAGATAGATTACTAACATTGTTACCAAACTAAATAGAATTTAAACTGAATACGATAAAATACACCGATTATTTCACCAAACTAGACATCTAACATATACTGTGAATTAAATGCAGTCCCGAACGAAACAAGCCCCGGAAATGTCATCGACGCGTTCTCCGCGAAATGCGATTTAATTCACTACCCTAAAGACCGTTCAGAATGAATATCGGCAATCCGTAGAGCCATAATTTATTCATTCTGAATCTCCACTCCAACCTCCCACAAATTAGGCACAGCACAAACAATGAAAACAAATATAACGTGCATATAAAATATATAGAACGGACATGCCTGCAAAATGTGAATTAGACTCAGTGATGTTTCTTATGAATGACAACAGTCACGAACTGAGACTTATCTTTTAACCCGTCGTCCGATGCGATCTTCACCAACGGCCTAGACTAGAGGATAGGACTGTTTGCTCCTTGTTGGTAAATAATGTCTTTTCAATCCTATGATCTACTGAGAAGTTGTATTCTTGAATGAAACATTAGGTGAGCTGGCATCGTCCTTCGATCGTTGGCTTGTACACGGAATATTGTGACGTCACTGATTTTTGCATAGTTACACAAGCCACGTCATGTTCGGAATCATGTGACTTGAACGTTTTCTTGTAATCGTAAACAGTCCGTGAAAGTATGTAAACAAGAAAAATTTTTTTCTTCCTTCGTTCCCCAGCAATGGCCACCACTTTGTTGCGGGGCTTTATACGATTCACTTCTTTTATTGTTGTTGCGGCCCCGTCTTCTATTTCAGTGGTCGTTGTGGAAAGCCACCGTTCTCATTGATTCAATAAGCTTCTTAGTTCTGGTCATTTGATTCATTAATTCTTGATCGTGCTATTGTTGGAATAGTTACGCGAATGTGAGTTAATACTTTCTGTCTGTCACAAGGTTTGAACTCAGTATCATAATTGTTGAATTTGTAACTTCAATGAACGTGATAAGTCTCTTCTCGAGTCCACACAATTTTTAATATACATTTCAAACAGTAGACAGTCCATGGAGGTTGATTATGAAAACATTATATATTAGAATTGAATCATACATCATAAATGCTATCCATGCATTATAGTCCTGGTCCAATAATATGCAACACTATAGTCAGAACGTCGTAACTATATGTACGCGCGGTTGGGACATCCAACGGCCGACAATGAGATTAGACGTCTGGCGATATAAAACGAATGTGGACCAGAATTTCATCCTTCCTTGACTTTAGTTAAAATTACTAACCTCGATACATTCCTCTCTTCATAAGAATATCGGACTGACCCATGTCCGTACTGCAATAACATATGTGCGGCAATATCATGCCTACCACTGGAAGGATTATAGGACACGTCTTATCCGTTTGACGGTCATCTAAGAAAAGGGTGTGGTAACCTAGTCACGGTGCGTGACATACCAACGCATACACGTCATAATCAATCGTGTGTATCGCGTACACTAACTAACAATTATTTACATTATATTAAACGTATTCACCTATTAATCTTATGCTGTTAACCTCTAGCAGACCATGCCAATAAAATACCTTAACAAGCACCTGTTCCTTTGTGTGCTTATAACGCACGTAAGGCATGTCGAGGATGACCACAACTCAGTCTGGATACCACCTCAGGCTGAAATAAACTTCTACATTCCACACAATTCTCAGCATTAAGAAAATCAAAAGAAGAGCAAGCATTCGCTTGAGAAATAACATTGTTATTATTTGACCCCTCATTTTCCGCCATCTGCACGGCATTTCCCTGATGAGCCGAACGATGTGAACTATTTGACCGCACTGCTCTGTCATTACCTTGGTCATTGATATAGGCATGTCTGCCACAGTTTTGGGAGTAACGTGACCTATTATAAGTGTCGTGAATTATTCTAATCCCCATATATAAATTAAAACGTAAATGCAAAGCCTAACAAATAAATTTAATAAAAGGAAAGAAGAATGGTAAAGAACAGTGCTGTCACAATGACTGTACTCGAAATCCCCCTTGTTTTCTACTTCGTCGGCAAATTGTAACGCTTTCACGTTGATAGTAAAAGCCTACTGTGTCGCTGCACGCTTTCTTCAATGAAACGTGTACTGTATTTCTTGGAAAAACCTTGAGATACGCAAGCTGATCAATGACCTAAATTTAATATTTCATTCATTCCATTTTATACACGGCGTAACTAAAAGACAGATGGACTAAAGGATAGAGAGAAGGGAGAGGCAGAAAGCAGGGACACCTGCAACACTAAACACGCGTCGCGCGATACACTATTGCTGCCATCACGCGTGTAAGGCCACATGCACTAACTTTATTTCAAATCGACAGTGATAAAATTCACTACCCATACCAGAGTTAGGTTTTAAAATCCTGAAAAACGCTTATTGGGAATTATGACATTATACCAGTTTACGTTTGAAAACATGACAGTACCCAGACACCACATGGGGATTGAAGTGAACAGGAGGTGGTAGAAAATGCACATTTTGAACGCAGCCACCTAGCTCCCTTAGATTGAGATATTTGGATTCCTTAGGGTTTGCTGACAAAGAATATGTAAAACGTTACGCAAATAGTCTAGGAATTACCAAGTTATGGCCAAAATAAAATAGTGGGGGTGCCTGACAGCATGAAATCATTTCTGCTCATAAAATTTTTTTTATAACGTGTTTGAAAAAACATTACGTTACGGAAATAGCCTACCATGTTAACTCCTATTTGATTGGAGCGCAACAAATGAAAGACTAAACACGATTGGTCGGACTATAAATACTATCTTGTGTTGTCAGGGGAAACGTGAGAAAGGGGTACTTTTTTGAAAAGATGTGTAGAGATGGTTTGATTGGGTAGAGCTACGAATATACTCAATTCAGAGCGTCTGTTCATTGCCACATCTTGTAATAAACCTACTAAGAAACAGTACGTTGAGCACCAGTGTATATTTTTTATAAAATAAAGCCTGGGACATCGGCAGATCGGAGTTGTGCTATATTCATTGCCAGTCAACGAAACTGTTTATTATTATTTCCATGAATTGTGGTAAGCTTGAAATATTCAATATCTTTTAATGAAAATTGAATGTAAATTGATAATTTATGTCTGTATATATGTGTGGTTCAGTAAAGCCTATAGTGCTCCAGCCTGAACAGAAGGTGTCGGAGGAAAGTAAAACTGCATGGAATGGCCAAACAGTACACTGACACCTAGATTATTAACTAGAAAGAAATAATGCTGGAATTGCAGAGGCGTAGTAACCATTAGGGAGGGAAATACTGGTATAAAGTATTTCAGATGAAGCTGACAGTTGGCCTAACGCTCTGAACTCAATGTTTGTGATGTATTGTGCTCAGTGTAGAAATGGAGTATAAATTAGTTCTGACGTAGAAGGTACAACCTTCTTGTTTCAGGGACCGTGGTCTTAAAGTTATTGAGCAGCACCTGGTCAGAGCTTTGCTGAAGCCAGAGGTGGTCAGCATACTCCTTGGTCCATATAGCAACCAGTGGGGTGGCTCCAGAACTCATTACAGTAATCGAGCAGATAGAAACAAACTATTGAAGTCATGATGACAAATACCAACAGAGCTTGAACAAAACAAAACCAGTATTACCTCATATTAACACTACACAACTGACACACATAGGATACCAGTAATAATATATGTCACTACAAGAATCATATTAATAAATTCTGTACATATAATTTGTAATTAAAATTGATTGTGATTCCTGGTTCCCTTTGTATTTGAATCAGGACACATATACATTCATGACAGCACTGAATACATATTGTTATTTGAAAAGTTATCAGTGACTCCTTTAAGATATCCTCTTAGAGTGTTATATGTATGTGAGTGTCACAGTGTTGTCAAGTGTGGTGGAATAAATTAAATTGTTTATCTGTCTGTTGTTGTTATGACTTACACTTCATCATACACATACCCTAGACATATAACGTAGTCATCACACTATTCCAAAATAATTCTGACTGAGGTATACATATGTGGCAGTAAGTAAGGTTATCTATAATACACTACTCTTATTAGATATAGATACCTTCACAGCTGATCTCAGTCAGTACACTAAGTCCCCTATAAATATTTATAACATCCCACTTTACCACAATAAGAATGAAATTGATGATTATTGTGAGACCCTCTCCCTCTATCTCTGTTTCTGGAATTGGCCCTTTGAAATCTGACAAACTGGTTTTTGTTCCTGTTACGGAAACCAGATGATGCACTGCTATCTTCACATGAAAAACGAGAATAATTTCTCTGATGATCATTGTTCCTGTCATAACTGACACTTCTTTGTCGACCGAAATTTCTGTCAACACTGTTAGAACGAAATATGCCGTGTCTGTCATGAACAGCCGCAACACTTGCTGACTGTACCGATACATGAAGTTGCGTGTTCCGAATGTTATCCCCTGGATGGGCCGTGGTATATTGACGCCCCAACACTTCGACCTCCGTTAACATTTTAGTATTCCGCTCCTGCAAAAACGCAAAATATTCCTTGCTTACTGAGGATGTACAGACGGGTGCCTTCGCATGCCTGGGAAGCGTGGTGGCACCGGACGGTGGGGCGGGCAGGGACATCAGCGTCAGAGTGAATGGGGCAGGAGCGGCCTTCTTTGGCCTAAATGACGTCTGGGGGTCCTCCCGGTGCAGCACAGGCACAGAATTGGGATTGTGCCAGAGCTGCGTGCTTTCTGTGCTTCTCTGTGGTGCGTGGTGCTGGGGGGTCGCGGGGAGGGAGATGTCAAGGTTGTCCTCTTTTCACACGGCATGCCTGGGAAAAATTCACCGCATCTTTTGGCCGAGTGCCATCACCGGCCGGGATCTGCTTGCTCCTGGCGGGCGGGAGGACATGCGCACCATCGTGGCTGGCGGGCGCTGTTGCTGGGTTGGTCATGTCCTCGGGGGACCCCGGTGCCATCACGGGAGTGGCTATGTTTTGGACCCCTGGGGGGGGAAAAGAGAGGCCGACCGGGAACAACTTGGCGGAGGACTGTGGAGGCTGGGATGCAGGGGGTGAGCCAGAGTTGGGGCACTGTGCGAGGGATGGCCGCCGACCATGCAGGGTGGAATCAATTTGTTGTTGCTCTACAAGACGCCACTAGGCGTGATGGCCACTGACTGCTTTGACGGTCGGTGGTTAAGGATCGAAGAAGAAGAAGACTGAGGATAAGACTTTATCTCTCAGTATTAAATCAGTAAGATCATCAAAAGTCCGTTTGATTTTTTCCAGTTCTATCCATCTATTAAAAGCTAATAGAATATCAGCAATAAATTGTGAAAAAGCGCTGTCTGTTTCGGTTAACATAGTCTTTAGGCGCATCCTATACCCATTAGCGACCATTTGGAATTTCTTCACAAGAATTGCTCTTGCCTCATCATAAGTTTGTTTATCTACTTCTAAGGAAGAGACCGCACTCAGTGCCTTCCCTGACAAAATATTCATAAGTTTGCTGCACCACATACTTTTATCAACCCCACACTCCGTGCACACAACTTGAAATCTATTCAAGAAGAATACTATGTCATCGACGTTTGGTTTAAATATAGGTAAGTGTATTTTAACGTCACGCGTATGACGATTATTGTGACATTGTGATTGCCCATCACCTGACATATCTTTATTCAAATTCATAGCTTTAATACGTTCAATTTCAATCTGAGCCATTATCTCTTCATGAGCTCTTTTTCTGACTCGGCTGCAAGCCTAGCTTTCATATTATCGGATTTAATCTGAGCTAACCGAAGCCTATCTTCTTCTTGCCTCCTTTTATCATTCTCTTCCATCTCTAAAAGTTTCAATCGTACCTGATTAGATAATTTTTTGCTCCTTTAATTCTAATTGTCGTCTTTCTCTCTCCTGTGCTTCTTTATATTCTGTCTGCGCAAACTCTAATAGCTTGTCGCCTTGTAGACCTAGAATTTTCCCCTGCTTAATAAAATATTCAGCTGTCGCCATTTATGACTATAAATACTAATACCTAATTAGTCAAAACAAACGTGGTACAACAATCAATATAATATATTTGTCGCTTTATCAATGCTCGTTACTGGTGATCGATATAAATTTACCGAGATAACTTAGCAGTCATCAAATCAATTTAATAAATTAAGATATATTATACCTCTACACCTCACGGTAGAAGGGGAACTACTAAGTAAGTAAGACATATTATGGCCAAGGAAATAAGATGAGCAATGAAAAAAGTATCATATACAAATAGAAAAAAACACCATAGCAGTGACAATAAAACTTCGAAAGAAAACTCAAGAGAAAAAATCTGATAGAACACTGATAATATATATACTGTTCAAAAAAAGAAACGCAACTTCTTTGGTGTTTCTTTTATAAAAGATATTCGCTGATTGGACATCAGTCAACCTATCGACTGTGTCCACCTGGTCATTAACTTCTCGTGGTTACCTGAATTGTACTCACCACATGATTCGTGAGGTCATGAAAGAGGTCAAGGTCAAAACAACATTTTTGACAATAACTCGTGACAGGTTCACGAGAATCTCGTGAAACTTACTGAACACAAAACTCTCTGACCATATTATTGAATACCTATAAAAGATTGACGCTCCTCGAATAAATTCAGTTGGAAATTCAATGCGGAAGTATGGCTCATCTCACTACAGAACAACGACTCGTCATCATTGGATGTTTACAGACTGGACAGTCACAAAGTGTAGTGGCCAGACAATTTAATGTGGGTAGAAGCACCATTAGTCGCCTTTGGAGGCGATTTCAAGAAACTGGCTCAGTGACAGACCGACCGCGCAGTGGAAGACCCAGAGTCACAACTCCTCCCGAAGACAGCTTCATACGGCTGCGTCACCTCAGGAATCGACTTGCATCTGCGTCCTCCACAGTCCAGTCAATGTCAGCAACTCGTCGAATTTCAGATCAAACGGTCAGGAACCGGCTGCACGACTCTGGTCTTTGGGCTAGAAGACCCTACAGAGGTCCTGTTCTTACGGACCGGCATCGCCAGAACCGACTGCAGTGGGCGAACCAGCATCGTCAATGGATCGTTGGGAATGACTAGAGACGGGTTTGGTTTTGTGATGAATCATTTTTTGTGCTCCAGTGACACGATAGACGGAGAAGAGTTTACCGCAGAGTCCATGAGCGCTACGCCAAGAACAGCGTTGATGAGGCTCCTCCACATGGTGGTGGAGGTGTTCTGATGTGGGGGGCGATCAACTTCATGGGAAGAAGTGACCTGGTGCAAATTGAAGGACGCCTGAATGCCCAACGATACGTCGCTGAAATTCTTCGTCCTCACGTCCTTCCACTTCTGGCTGCACGAGGGTCGATTTTTCAGCAGGATAACGCTCGACCTCATGTGGCCCAACTCACCACCCAGTTCTTCGCTGACAACAACGTCCAGACCATTCCGTGGCCAGCCATGTCATCAGACATGAACCCCATAGAACACTTATGGGATGAACTCGACAGACGACTCCGACAGCGAGACGTGGCTCCAGCCAATCTCCGACAGTTGTCTCTTGCACTCCGGGAAGAGTGGGCAGCCATCCCACAACAACAGATCCAACGGCTAATCGGATCCATGTCAAGGAGATGTCGTTCTCTGATAGAGGCCAGAGGAGGCCATACACCTTACTGAAACGGAGGCCTCAGTCGCAAAGAATAAAAGTCCAAACCAAATTTAATGAACATCATTTCATTGTTAAAGTCTGAAAGTTTCTTCATGCCAAGATTGAAACATTAATTCCGTAAAATACAATTTTGGTACACGTTTGAAATTTGGTGTCCATTACCACTGCAATAATGTTGCGTTTCTTTTTTTTCTTTTTTTTTTGAACACTATATATAAGTAACGACTTATGTCACCATCATAAAGACCAAACAGTATACCAAAACACTCAATACAAGCAAAAATCACAGAGTGGACCCCCAATCAACAGCTAATACAAGCAGGAAATTATATCAATGAGAATTTGCCACGACATCGAAAGACACGATTTTAAAGTGCACCAAGTCATCTGGTATATATTAATGAAATAGCCCCTTCCCGCTTGATACAGACAAATCTAACAACTAGAGGAAGCCAAATAATATATTGATAAAGAAAGCGACAGAATGTGCTCCCTAATAATAATAGGACATGAACGGCAGACTGACAATATCTACTTATCTGTACGGCGCATCCATCCACTCCTCGCACAGACGATCCACAATCAGCTGTGTCCTACGCACTATTTTATACATATATGAGTAATTTGATAATGTTGACATTAGATGCCTAAACGTTGTTCATCATCCCATAAACCGGACAGGACAACTTGACAACGGCTGCACCATTTTCCTGAGTATGGCTGCGATATCTCCAGGTGACGTGAGTCCCGCCTTCAATCGACTGTTGATCTTGATATTCTGGTTACTTTCGGGCATATGTCTCGTCTGGATCACGCTGATAATGGGATTGACAATCGTTGGATGTAATCAGAATCGAAAGAATGAATCACAACCTGTATGTAACTGTGTACATACTGGCCACCATGATTATTGTTGCATCATCGTTTGCTGCCCTGGTCAAACTTCACGCGAAAATACCAATCGTGGGTATGCCACAGCATCAAGTGGTCCCATCACCATAGGCAGTCATATAACGAACAGCAAAGTTAACCATGAACTGCAATGCATGGCGCACAACTGCCAACTGGCAATACGTAATGTCCATAGTGGTTATATAAAAATCAATATGTTTATTTAGAATACTTCAGGTACCACACGCAGCGAAGGTCATTATAATTCTATGTCTCGTCAGTCTTCATATAAGCACAAAGTCACACTATTCAGTAAGATTGTCAATCTTGGACCGTATAGGTATTCAATTCGTAAACCGTGAATACACTCTTCTCCACAATGACCCTTCGCACCCTTCCGTAAGTGGTAAGGTTATAAAAAACTCCGATTTAACAGTGTATGAACCTCCCTGGCCACGAAGGCGTAAGACATTACTAAATACATAATATATGATTCCCTGCATGACTAGTATAAGTCACAGCTGCAACATCATTCCATGTCTTTTCTTCACCTGCTTCTTCCTCGTTTGCCTTCAGACTTCCACATTTATGACTCTAATAAAGGCAGTAGTCAACCCAAGGTTCCCGACATCTATGTCTTTTCTGAGTTATTGAACTCAGAACCAAAAATGTTAGCCTTTACTTCAGGCATCCGTCTTCAATCATCTGTTTTCCACCATCTACGTTCAACAAATGTGCACCTAAGTGCACTCTTTAAAAAATATCATCTTCTCCCCGAAATACTAGTGCCATTTTTTTTTCTGCGCAACTACATTGTTGCCAAATTCATATAGCAACAGTCCTATCCATCACCATCGTCTTCTTCTCATCTCTTGTTCCACTGGCACTTGTCTAGTTATTGTCCTCTGTTCCACGTTGGTAACCTTGTCATACCATTTTAATCCCTCTATTCTACGCAAGCACCCATTTATGAAAGTCTGTAGCTTTTCGGTTGTTGTCTTTGTTGTTTTCCATGTCTCAGAGCCATACAATAGGACTGACATCACATTTGAGTTTAAGATTCTTATTTTCGTGTTGGATCCGATTTCTCTTGATCTCCATATATTTACCAACGCAATGAAAGCTCCTCTTGCTTTTTGTATTCTTATTTTGATATCACTGTCTGTCCCGCCAACTTTGTCTATATTGCTGCGAAGATATGTGTACGATTCTACATCTTGTATCGGTGTTTCTTCAAGTTAAACCCTGTTATCATTACCTGCATTTATTCTCATTATTTTTGTCTTTTCCCTGCGTATTTTCAGACCCAATTGCAGTGACCTCTCATCGAGGGTTTTCAATTTGTCCTGCATCTGATTACGGTTATGGGACAGAAGAGCCAAGTCATCAGCAAAATCCAGATCATCCAACTGCTTAGTCAGAGTCCACTGGATTCCATTTCTGTTGTGTGTTGTCAATGATCTCATAACCCAGTCTATTGCTAGTAAGAAAAGAAATAGAGTCAAGAGGCATCCCTGTCGCACTCCTGTTCTTATCCCAAACGGTTCTGTAAGCTGTCCTTCGTGAAGAACTCCGCATGTCATGTCTTCATATGTTTTCTTTATTAAATTAATGATCTTCATGGGAACTCCATAATGCCTCATCAATTTCCAAAGTGATTCTCTGTCTACACTGTCAAATGCCTTTTCGTAGTCCACAAATCCGATGTATAGTGGTGAATTCCATTCCAGATTTTGTTCAACTATTATTCTCAAAGTGGCTGTCTGGTCTGTACAGGATCTGTTTTGTCGAAAACCTGCTTGTTCATCTCTCACTTTCTTGTCTATGGACTCTTTTAATCTCTCAAAGATCATCCTGTTTAATACTTTTCCTAGCACTGAAAGTAACATTATTCCTCTATAATTTGTGCACTCTTGTAAATTTCCCTTCTTAGGCAACTTAACCAGGTATCCTTCCTTCCATTCTGCTGGTATCTCTTCCGTTTCTCAGACTTTACCAAGTAATTTATATAACATTTCTGTAGCCGTGTCGATATCTGCTTTGATGGCCTCTGCTGGAATGCCGTCAGGTCCAGACGCTTTTCTATCTCTTAGAAGCTTTATGGCTTTCTTTATTTCTTCCTTCGCTGGTCTTTCACCATTAATTTGTAGCTCTTCTTCTGCTGGCTGGATGTCCGGGGGGGTTTTGTGGAGCTGGTCTATTGAGAAGGTCCTCAAAATATTCTGTCCACCTCTTCATTTGCTCTTGTATATTGCTGAGCAGTTTTCCATTCTTGTCTTTTATGAGGCAACTTGTTTGCTTGTATTTCCCTGTTTGCTTCTTTGTGCTGTTATACAGTTCTCTCATATTTCCTTTGGCTGCAGCATCTTCTGCCTCTCTTGCCAACTCCTCAATATACTTCATCTTGTCTCTGTTGTTTCTTCTTTTTACTTCTTTGTTTGCTTCTGTGTACACTTCTTGAGCCTTGGCTTTGGAACTTTTGGTTTTGCTTGTATTTAAATCTGCTTTCTTGTTTTTTTGTCTTTGATCTTATTGATGGTTTCTGTTGTTATCCATGCTTCTTGTTGTCGTTCCCTTTTCCTCGGTATTTCTTTACATGTCTCATTCCATACAGTTTTGATTTGCTGCCAATAGTCTTCTGTATTATCTACATCTTTCAGCTGTTGGAGCACTTGGAATTTCTTGGATATTATGACGGCAAATTTGTCTTTTGTTTCTTGATTTCTCAGATGTCCTACATTAAATTGTTGTCTATAATTTTGCATTGTTGCATATCTTTTGAGTTTCATTTTTACTTTGGCTATCAGAAGGTGGTGATCTGATGCCACATCTGCTCCTCTATATACCTTTACATCCTGCAGTGATGATCTAAACTTCTTGTTTATGCATATATGATCAATCTGATTTTCTGTTCTATGGTCTGGTGATATCCATGTTGCCTTGTGTATTCTCTTATGTGAAAACATGCTTCCTCCTATAGCCAGTTGATTTGAAGCACAGAAGTTTGAGAATAGTTCCCCATTTTCATTAATTATTTCTTGCCCATGTTTTCTTATGACTTCTTCAAAGCCGTTGTTGACTGTACCTGTCTTTGCATTCATGTCACCCATCAACATTGTGATGGTTCTTTTTACTTTTTCCATAGTTTCCTGTAGTCTAGTATAAAATGCTCCTTTCACAGACTCTTCTTTTTCATTAGTTGGTGCATAACATTGGATGATATTTACATTTATTTTCTTTTTAGCTGTTTTAAAAGTAGCTGTTATTATTCTGGGTCCAACGGCTTCCCATTCAATGAGTGCTTTCTGTGCTTCTTTAGATAACATAAGAGCTACCCCTTCACTGTGGTGTGAACTTTCGTCTTCATGTCCTGAGAACAGCACCAATTCACATGTGATGAGTTTCTTTGTGTCTACCCCCTTCCACTTTGTTTCACACATTCACAGAACCTCGATTTTGTATTTCCTCATTGGTGCTGCTTCTTGTGCCACTTCCCCTTGTTCGTTTAATGTCCGAACATTCCAGGTGCCAAATCTGGAAGTTCTCCTAGAAGAAAGAAGGTTAGTCAGTAACACAGACTCCTTTCGGCTTTCTCTGTGCTGCATCATACGCCTCCATGCGAGAGGACCTTCCACTGTCTTGGATGGCTGTGTTTTATTTCACTATGCCCAACCCTCCTTAGTCGCTTTCTACGACATGCATGACAGGGAACAGTGTTACTATTCTTTGCTCCCCTTTCGGGTCCCGGTAACACATGGGTGTGTTCAGCCCTTGATGGCTTATTATTAGGAAACATGGTGATAGATTTTCAATACCCAAATAAGTACCTTCTTCTCCCCTCTATGTCATGAATTCTGATTCACAACACGTCATTCATACCCAAACGGTACGCTATACTTCATAACAGTGTATCCTAGATGGATCAATGAAACGGCGTCTCTATTCCTTTGTTTACAATAAGTATTAGGCATTCAACATGGCCAGTCTAAATCTGTGTATCCCAGTTGGGTACGGAATTAAACTACAGCATTATGAGCGAAGTACCGCCTGGAAGAGGTCAGTAATTTAATAATAGGACTGTTACTGTATAAGTAGGTGTAAAGACTTCCACAAAAAGTATTATAATAACAGAGAAAAGTGAAATAGAATGCATCGAGACATTAGGCTAGTCGAAAATTTTGCTGTTTAGGCTACGCCTAGGAAAAGATGGAAGTATGATATAAAAAGACAATTATCTAGAAAGATAAAGACTAATCCAGAGTGTACTTTAAGCCTAAGATGAAAGAAATCGCTCCAGGAATAAGAAAGATATTTAAATTCCTACTTTTCCATACACGCACATCTAGACAAATGTATGCCGATATTTGAGTATGCAACACGCTTCAGCATAACTGCGTTCTGTGTCGTTCGGCCCTGACCTATATAAGGACTTGCCCTCTTGCGAAAATAGGCTACAAAATCTTCAAACTACAGTAAAGAGCGCCAGGCGGTCAGTCAAACTTCCTTTGCCTTCTGCATCTGAGAGCAGACTGTATTACCATTAACAACTCGACTGTATGTACTTGAGGGTAAGAAAGAATGTATATAAATATATATATTTCTATTAATTAATCAAATTGTGCGTTAGAAAGTGCAGATGTGTTTTAAACCACTGTGTAATTTCTGGAGGCAAAAACCAAGCCTGTGTATATTTGTCACAGTGTGGGTGGGCTGGTGTTACTGCCCAAAGGCACCAATTAGTTAATATGTGACCGAGGGTGTGAGCTGGGTGGTGGTGGTATAACTTTCAACAAAGTACTTTCTTTTAACTAGGTGGCAGGTGGCAGGCCTAGTTAAGTAACTCACACCAGTCTCTTTTATTGTTTGTGTATCTTCCAAGTTAAGGTAATAGTATAAGAGTACTGGCCCTCTCCGCCAGAGTTGGTAATTCTTGGATGAACTACTTTCCTTCCTTCATTCAATCCTTGACTCGTTCGTTCCCTTCTCTGTTGTTATATACAGTGACTGATCGTATAGTGGATTTATATAAAGGCTAATAGTCTGGCATTCACCAACCTCTCACAAGGATCGACTCAAGCATTTGTTTTTCCTCTTGCAAAAACATATTTATTTACATGCAATAAATATTTCAATGATGTAGATACTTCTTCATAGAGCATACCTACAGTTGTAGCATGATTGCTTCATGTATACTTTCTTTATCTCATATATATGTAGACACTTAATCTCCCTTTGTTCCTCTATCAACTCCATGTACTTATTTAACCTCTTTAAATTCTGTTTCAGTATACCTCAATACAACTGATCAGCATTATGCAATTCATTATTTTGTACTTTTATTCTTCCTGTACAAAACTTGGTCAGACCTGCCTGTATCCGCTTCTGGGAAAAAAACATCCTATAGTTCTATGCATGAAGTAAACCTTATATATTCCTTACTTACATGTGAGAGCATTCAAGTAGTTCTTAAAGAAGTCGACCATCGCTGTCACTTACTTGTCGTAACTAATTCCGTGTACAAATCATTGTTTCACTCACTGTGAACTCTCTCTCTGATGAAAAATATGTAGCTCCCTTCTTGGGATTCATTCATATCATCCATTTAATAGACAACGGTACCAAGCTTGACCTTCAATATTTAATTCAATTCCTTCTCTGGTTTGCTTGGTCATTAAAGTTCTCATTGCTCATATGGCTTGTCGACCTGGGAGTTCAGTTTTATTTCTCCTGTAAAACTTTCATCAATGTACATAATAATTCAAAAACCAATACTTACAGGCGATTCCCTGAATCTCTCCTGAAAATTCACTCACTACTGTCACTATTAAAGCTCTCTTAATCATCTTCCACTCTATCTATGTGACACTTCTTAGTTATATCATAATGTTACTGACTAGCCACTATCACGTCCTCTGAACTTCCTAGTACTAATGTCACTTCTCTTTAACCACTGACTTCTTTTAAACTTCTAAGTTTTTCCATATAGCTTGTGCATCTTCTGTATAACCTCTAAAACTATCTGTAATACCACAGAACTTATTAAAACTGATGGCAACCGCATAACAGCATCTCTTGTTCCTTCGTCTTCGGAAACACGACTGCCCTCTAGCAAGCCGTGAGCTGTTCTGACCTCTGGCCATCGTCAGCTGATATGTTTTTTTCCTCCACCCTACTTCTGATTCGTTCTTTCACCTGTTTACTAGGGAGACATTTGCGTTCTATCAACTACTAATCCCGTCTGCACTAAGCATACCACCATAAGTTCTCCTGTATATATACATTTTCAATCTATGAATCACAATATATATAAAAAATCTCAAAAAAAAATTAAGATGCCCAGTGTAACGGTATCTCATTACAATTACCAAGTCTTAACTTGAGGTATATCATCAATACTCGACCTCATTTAATACAACTAAATAATTAATAATAATAACTCCACACGTGTAATATTTAAGTATATACATGTTTTCGACATGGACACTGCCTCTGGACACAGAGATTTGTCAGTACCTATTTTATGTCTTAAAGTACCCGCCGTTAATGTCGTTGATGCATTACAACGGACAGATAAACAGAATTAACCTAAGTAGTAGAGCAAAGCATGCATAAGTAAATGTCCTAAAGTGATAGTGAAAGACATGTGTCGCTAAGTCAGAATTTGATGTGCTTGGCTGATGCTAGCCTTGGATGCACCAGTCAAATCGTCAACTCTGTCTGAAACTACATACGCTATACCCAAGTAACTGTCCTGGGGTGATAGTGAAAGATATGTGTCACTATTCAGTTCAGAATTGGATGTGCTCGGCTGATGCTAGCCTTGGATGCACCAGTCAAATCGTCAACTCTGTCTGAAACTACATACGCTATACCCAAGTATAGCAGACTTAACAAAATACCTAACATCATTGTGCCTGAAATTAATGTGAACATGACTATATAAGTGTCATCACTATCATCTCTGATGTAAGCAGTGCCTAAAATATCAATACTGCACCCATGTCGTATCCCTGGTGACGCTAAATAACCAGTGCAATGGTGAGTGGGAATGTTCATCATCAGTGCATTATGTGCACATGTGTATGAGTAAGAGAGTTTCTTACTTTACTATGACTTGGCTGGATCTGTATCATATCTCTTCTTCTTTCCATTTTCCTCTCTCTTTTTTTTCTTTTTTTCAGTCCTGGAAAGCATATACCTGAAATTCATACATTATACACATCAATATGCATACAAGACTATGTATACTAATAATTATCAATCTTGATCCTCTGGTGTGCTGAATCTTGTACCTTGGGAAGAACACTGTTAAGCTTCATGAGATTCTATGTATTTAGTCTACTTTGTCACAACTCATGAGATTCTATATAATTATTCTACTTTGTCACAACTCATGAGATTCTATGTGTTTATTCTACTTTGTCACAACTCATGAGATTCTATGTGTTTATTCTACTTTGTCACAACTCATGAGATTCTATGTAGTATGTTTATTCTACTATCTCTTTTTCCTCAAAGTTCTATACTCTCTCATTAAAAGGTTAGTGAGTAATGTGAGTGTCTAAGTGTGCTCCGGAATATCAATATCAACTAAGTTAATCACAGAGAAAACTTAATTAAGTGACTTAATTTTAGGTACTATGTTGATTGGAGTACCTATAAGCACTATTGCTGGGTGAGTGCTGCGAATTAGTAATATTGCTGGGTGAGTACTTTACGACGATTACACTAAGTTCGAGATTTGTTTTGCAAGCTCTAATAGTGTAATTTCTTTACTGGAGAGACGACTGTCGTACTGTGACGAAGTTGGTATCAATTGTGATGTCGTGTTTATAGTCGCTCTGCAGGAGAAAGGGGGCGATTGAATATTTGTACGTTGTTGTAAACCTAGAGACGGTTTGTGTACTTGACGATGATTTCTTTTGAACCTGGCTCGTACATGTTCTTGCGGTAGACGTAACAACTTTGCTCTTGGTGGTGAATCTGGTGACGAAGGTTGGTAAGGGCGCTAGGTGGCTATACGTATTTCGGTGTTGGTAGTGTCATCCATGCACTCGGTGTCGCTTTCTTCTCGTTCTGTTGTGTCAAGTTCTGATTCAACCGGTGCCAAAGGCGTATCAATGATATTCTTGTTACTGTTTATATGCTCCGCGGTAGAACTCTGAGTGTGATGGATTATGTTGCTTCTCGTTGCTTGTAAAGGCTTTTCATCATCGCTATCCCAGCTAGAGTGTGTAGGCTGGTGTTGACAGGAAGCTGACGGTTGTAATTGTGGACTCGTATGTTCTTCTGTGCCCAATGGGCTGATCACCCGTTGGCTTGTCACACCGATTACGGAAACAACGGCAGATGGATCTATTTGTTGTTGCCCTAAAGACACCGCTAGGCGTGATGGGAAACTACAACAGAGAAAATCAATCTGCTGTTGCCCTTAAGACGCCACAAGGCGTGATGGCCTCTGACTGCTTGGTCGGTCTTTGGCTAAGGACGGAAGAAGAAGAAGAAGAATGTTCTTCTGTAAGGCTCCGACTATGGGGGGTTATGTTGTTTCTTATATGGGGTTCGTCATCATGTACTACTATCCCTATCGTGTAGAAGACTTTCTCTGTATATCAATCTCTCTCTTAGTTCTGCTGGTGGAATATCATCTTCGTCTTCTGAGTTTTCTCTGCAGCGAGTCAGGCGATATATAGCATCTTGTAATTGATCTGGAGTGTTACGTTGTTCTACATTTGTGTCCTGCTCACCATCTATGTCGCTTTCGCTATGTGAAGTGCTTGATGACTCTGTAAAATTGTAGTGACTCAACGTGGCTTTTCGTACTGGTCTGCCATTCGGTAAAACTGGGGGTGCTGTGGGGCGATGATTATCTTTCTCCATCTGTGCTGCGTGTGCTTTGGTGACTATGTTCTTCTCTTCATTCCATAAAATATAATTTATGGGTGTTGTCTGTTCCAACACTTTATACCCGTCAAGCCATCGGGCATCAAATTTATTATCTCGAACATTCTTCTTGTAATAAACTTTATCCCCAACTTGAAATTGTTCTAATTTAGCTCTTTTATCATGCTGCTTCTGCCATTTCTTAAACGCTTTCTGGGAGTTTCGATTAGCTATCTGGTGTGCTCTATGCTTTTCTTGTAGTATAACTTCGATGGGATCTTCACCTTGATACTTCCTCTGAGGTTGCAGGAGATTATCTAATGGGAAAGCAGGTTCACGTCCATATAGCATGTAGAATAGAGACAGTCCTGTCGTCTCATTTATATTTACTCGTATCGCTTCAAGAGCTTGATTGATATATATATCCCAATATTGTGCATTTCCTTGTATATATTTAGCAAGGATATCATGCAATGTAGCATGCATTCTCTCATTTCTTCCATTTGCCTGCGGTCTATAGAAACTGCTAGTGGTATGTTGAATATGCAAAGTCTGGAGTGTCTTCTTGAAAGGATTACCGACAAATTGTTTCCCGTTATCTGTGATTATTCTCTTAGGACAACCGTGTCTTGGTACAAATTCTTGTAGAAAAAACTCCGTCACTGTCGCTGACGTTATATTCTTGAGAGGATAACTTTCAGGCCATACCGAATATTGATCAACAATGTGTAAGAGGTATACATTCCCAGACTGCGTAATGGGATATGGACCAGAAATGTCCATACTTATAACTTCCATAGGGAAATGAGATGGTTTCATTTCTTGTAAGGGAACTTTAGTTGGTCTCATGTTTCTCATTCTGCATATTTTGCAAGTACTAACATATTCAACTATGTCCTTGTACATTGACCTCCAATAATATCTTTTCTTGATAATGTCAATGGTTTTATCTCTTCCAACATGTCCATTATTGTCATGGAACTGCTCTAGTAATTGAGGTATTACTGATTGTGGAATTACTTTCTGTAGTCTCCCTTCTTGTTTGTCATCAATATGATATAGTATGTGGTCATGTGCCAAGATTATAAACTGTTTAAGTGATATAGGTTTCGTTTCTACTTGTTTGATGATTTTAAGAATTTCGCGATCTCTTCTCTGCTCAGCATGTACATCAAATATGTTTACATTCGTTGTTTCCTGTGTGCCGGTATCTATTGTGGCGGTGGTGTTTTCATCATCTATCCTGTTGGAGTTTATAATGTTAATCTCCTTTGCATTGTCGTTGATGTCAGTGAACGCATTGGGTCATCTTTCTGTAGGGTACTAGGGTGAGGCGTTCGGGAAAGTAGGTCTGCACACGTTTTCTGAGTACCCGGGATATATTCAATTTTTGTGTCATATGATTGTAGGTTCATAGACCATGTTTGTAACTTTTTGGGCTGCTCCTGCGTCTTAGTGAGCTAATTCACTAATGGTTGATGGTCTGTTCTAATAGTAAGTTTGGTACCTCTGATATAAAAATCAAGTTTCTGTATCGCGTAATGTATGGCAAACGCTTCTTTTTCTGTTGTCGACCAGCGTTTCTGTGTTTTAGAGAGGGCATGTGACATAAATGCTATAGGCATTTCATTAGGAATCTCAAGTATGATAGGTGTCTCATTTTCTTCTCTGGGTTGGACTAAACAAGCGCCTATTGCTGTATTCGAGGCATCCGTGTACAAAATCATTGGGCGAGATATATCGGGATGTGCGAGCAGTGGTATCGTTGTAAGTGCTTCCTTGAGGTAATCGAAGGATTCTTGACATTCCTTTGTCCACTTAAATCTTGAATACTTCTTGGTAAGGGCAATGAGTGGTTCAGCGGCTTTTGAAAAGTTAATAACGTGGCGTCTGTAATATCCACAGCAACCAATATGCGCTCGTACCTGCTTCACTGTTGTGGGGGCGGGCATTTTTCTTATTGCTTCCACTTTATCTGTGTCAGGGCGAATACCATCTTTGTTGACTATGAATCCTAAATATTTGGTTTCTGTTTTTAGGAACTCGCATTTACTTAACTTGAGTTTAACCTGGTGGTGTCGGAGGCGATCAAAAACTTGTTCAACCTTCTTTAAATGGTCATCCACAGTACCTGATGTGTGAATAAGTACATCGTCTATATAAGCTAATGCAAAAGAATGCATCCCCTGTAAAACCTCGTCCATCAATACCATGTATGTTGCGGGACTTCCTTTCAAACCAAAAGGCATAACGTTCCATTTGTAGCTACCCATGTGTGTACAAAATGTTGACTTTTCTTTAGATGCTGGTGTCATAGGGATACACCAAAATCCTGAGCGTGCGTCCAATGTAGTGAAGTGTGTAGAATGTCCAAGTGTCGCCAAAATATCATCTATGCGTGGTAATGGATATGAAATCGTTTTTGTAATTCTGTTCAATGCTCGATAATCGCAACAGAATCTACTCGTTCCATCTTTCTTTGACACAATCACTATTGGTGACGACCATGCTGATCTCGATCTCTCTATAACTCCTGCATTCAACATGTCATTTATAGCTTTTTTCACTATTTCACGGTTCTTCAAAGGAGTGTGGTATGGTTTCAAACTAATGGGTTCTTCTGTTGTAGTTTGAATGTCCATATGTACTGTGTTGGTTCTTCCTAACTCCATATCTGTTATTGCAAACAAATCCTGGTGTTTGGTGACGAACGTAGTGAGTTTGGATTTATATTTATCATCCACTTTCAATGTGGCCAATAACTGTGACAACCGATCTGGTGTGTCATTCCGTGTGTAGGACTCATTATCTGTCCACAGTGTTTTAACATATGTATTGTCTTCATCAGTTCTGTAAAAGTTACTTCTTCTCTCTTGTTCTCTCTTATAATAATCAGAAGGTTTAAAACGTCTGGGCTCTTCTCTGACAAAATGATTTTATTGCGTATCTCGCAGTGGGTATCCGCCATGGAGTATGCTCTTCATCTGTTCTATATACGTTCCGTCTGCTCTGTCGTTCACTACGGCAGTGTTGAAAGGGATTTGAATATCTGAATTCATATCCTCGATACAGTGGTTTGTTTGAGTAGGCCTATCTCTTACTGGGTTTCCACCATGGAGTATGCTCTTCCTCTGTATTATAAATATGAAGTCTACTATGTCGTTGACTACGACAGTATTCAAAGGGTTTTGCTGGAGTTGGTAGTATATGGTGGGTAACAAGATTAACATAATGAACTTGTCTTGTGCTATCGCCTGCTCTTCTATATATTCCATCCTGTGCTTTTCTTTGGATTACTTGACTCACTCTCTGTGCATAACTATGATATTCATCTTTCTTTGCATCTGCATCTATGTATTCAGGTTCATCTCTGCAAGCTTTCTCATACGGTGTGTCATCTTGCTTGTTATGTTTCCTCTCTCTGTGTGTGGAAGTAACACGATTATTAGGTATATACCCAGTGTTATTCATTTTATACCTATGCAGTGTTTGTTGACATCTTTGTCCTTTATTATTCTGCTGGTCATAAATTCTGTATCTGTCCACTGTTCTATTGGATTGGCCTATCTTCCTTGTTGCTCGTGTGTAACGCCTAACTCCATATCTGTTAGTGAATTGGTTAACATCTGTGCTTTGCCAATGACATTTTCTGCCAGAGTCGGAAAGGTGACCTGGGGTATGATTTTGGGATATGCGAGGAGCAGGGGGATAATGGTTTCGACTCTGACCAACTTCAGGTATCTTGCTGTTCTTGGTAGCGGTCAAGGACGATCTTTGTACTTTAGCGACTATTGTACCTCATGTATCGTTGTAGCTTGTCCCGACGTGTTTATAATCATGACCGGAAAGTCACGTGAGGATGAAACTTGTGCGATACCTTCAGCAACAAACATGAGAGGTTCATCATTTATGTCCTCATTCTCCAAAGGCTCAATTTGTACTGTTTGTCCTGGTTCAATATAATTAGAACACTTGATTCGTCCTTTAGCTATCACAAGTGTGTTAGGTTGTACCGTGACTGGAGTTGTCAACCGCACCAAAGAAGCTATGTGTATATCGTCTTGTAGTTGTATGTATTCCCCATTAATATTGATCTTGTTTAGGTCGAAATATATCGTGGCGTTGTGAGAGATAAGAAAATCTCTACCTAAGATAAAATTTCTGGTCATCCCACGTGTAATTATAAAGGGATGTGTAATCTGTTGCTGTCCTATGTGGAATGTGACATATGCTGTACCACAGGACTTTAGAGATTCGCCTGTCACTGATGCCATAAATGTGTTTGAAGGTCGAAAACTCACAAAATGTTTGAATTGTTTGTATAACTGTTCTCAAATCAAACTTACTGAAGCGCCAGTGTCCACGAATGCGCGATAATGTTTGTTGGGAATCTTGATCAGGCATGAACTAGGATCTGGGGTAATGTTTATGGAATGTATTTGTTGCTGCGGTGTCTCTTGAGGAGAAGGTGTTAGGTGTGACACCATGTTATTGTTCTTTATATGTTCGGACCTCCGATGAAGTAATTTATTATCTTCATTTTCGTTATGGTCATCACTAACGGTCCTGCTTTGTGATTGACTGTTCCGTTTCCCTGGTTGTACATTCGTGCTCTTCTTGTACTAAAATTGGATGGTGTGTGCGCTCCTCGGAAATTTTGACTATACCGACGAGTATAACCACTCTGTTGTGAGTTGTTGTAACTCTGCTGGTGCAGGCGAGGATGTTGTTGTCGGCACTCAGGGGCTATGTGTCCTCTAAAACCACAATTGAAACAAGTAGGGATATTAACTTGTTGTATGCTCTGCTGTCTGGGAAAATGTCGTGCATAAGTTGTGTTTACATGTCCCTGGTTATCCGTCCGGCTTGGGCGACGCCAACGCGAGCGAGAATGTCCAATTTCCATCGGCTCAAATTCTATTTGTGACTCAACTGTTGGTTCCTGTTTGAACATTTTCCTCTGTGATTGCTATCTGGATCGCTTCATTTATTGTATTCGGATCCTTGCGAATCATATGCAATTTAGTACTATTGCCTAACAGTCCGTCAATAAAGATTCCTACCAGATTTTTCTCTAGGTCTGATGATGCTGTCAACCCATTCAGGAATGTCCCCTCTGCCAAATTTAATAACTTTTCTCCATAAGATTGTATGGGTTCGTTATGTTGCTGTTTGATGCGGCGAAGCAGTGACCACGCATGCTCCGTATTAGTAATGTCACTATAACGTTTTGTTAACCCTTTCTTCAATGACTCATATGTCTCACTTGGATATGTACTATCCCGTCTTCTTAGGAAGTCAGTAACGAGAGAGTCAAATGACAAATATAAAATCCTCTTACGTTCTGTATTTGTGTTTGCGTTTATCATAGTAGCAAATCTGTCCGCGTCTTTCATCCATCTTCTAAATTCTTTCTAGCCTCCTTTGAACGGTGTTATAACTGATCTAATCTGGTTGTATTTTGCGTACAAATCAACATTATACAACGTCTCGGTAATACTCTTAAGAGCGGCCATTGTTGGTTCATGTTCCAGAGGTTGTGGAACGAATATGGGCTGTTGTTGTTGTTGTTGCTGTTGTGGTTGTTGTTGATACACTATATCTGCCTGTGATGTAGCCATGTCACTTGAGAAGGGCTGGTCTCGACGCCAATTAGGTAATATGTCACAGTTTGGGTGGGCTGGTATTACTGTCCAAAGGCACCAATTAGTTAATATGTGACCGAGGGTGTGAGCTGGGTGGTGGTGGTATAACTTTCAACAAAGTACTTTCTTTTAACTAGGTGGCAGGTGGCAGGCCTAGTTAAGTAACTCACACCAGTCTCTTTTATTGTTTGTGTATCTTCCAAGTTAAGGTAATAGTATAAGAGTACTGGCCCTCTCCGCCAGAGTTGGTAATTCTTGGATGAACTACTTTCCTTCCTTCATTCAATCCTTGACTCGTTCGTTCCCTTCTCTGTTGTTATATATAGTGACTGATCGTATAGTGGATTTATATAAAGGCTAATAGTCTGGCATTCACCAACCTCTCACAAGGATCGACTCAAGCATTTGTTTTTCCTCTTGCAAAAACATATTTATTTACATGCAATAAATATTTCAATGATGTAGATACTTCTTCATAGAGCATACCTACAGTTGTAGCATAATTGCTTCATGTATACTTTCTTTATCTCATATATATGTAGACACTTAATCTCCCTTTGTTCCTCTATCAACTCCATGTACTTATTTAACCTCTTTAAATTCTGTTTCAGTATACCTCAATACAACTGATCAGCATTATGCAATTCATTATTTTGTACTTTTATTCTTCCTGTACAAAACTTGGTCAGACCTGCCTGTATCCGCTTCTGGGAAAAAAAACATCCTATAGTTCTATGCATGAAGTAAACCTTATATATTCCTTACTTACATGTGAGAGCATTCAAGTAGTTCTTAAAGAAGTCGACCATCGCTGTCACTTACTTGTCGTAACTAATTCCGTGTACAACTCATTGTTTCACTCACTGTGAACTCACTCTCTGATGAAAAATATGTAGCTCCCTTCTTGGGATTCATTCATATCATCCATTTAATAGATGACGGTACCAAGCTTGACCTTCAATATTTAATTTAATTCCTTCTCTGGTTTGCCTGGTCATTAAAGTTCTCATTGCTCATATGGCTTGTCGACCTGGGAGTTCAGTTTTATTTCTCCTGTAAAACTTTCATCAATGTACATAATAATTCAAAAACCAATACTTACAGGCGATTCCCTGAATCTCTCCTGAAAATTCACTCACTACTGTCACTATTAAAGCTCTCTTAATCATCTTCCACTCTATCTATGTGAAACTTCTTAGTTATATCATATTGTTACTGACTAGTCACTATCACTTCCTCTGAACTTCCTAGTACTAATGTCACTTCTCTTTAACCACTGACTTCTTTTAAACTTCTAAGTTTTTCTATACAGCTTGTTCATCTTCTGTATAACCTCTAAAACTATCTGTAATACCACAGAACGTATTAAAACTGGTGGCAACCGCACAACAGCATCTCTTGTTCCTTCGTCTTCGGAAACACGACTGCCCTCTAGCAAGCCGTGAGCTGTTCTGACCTCTGGCCATCGTCAGCTGATATGTTTTTTCCTCCACCCTACTTCTGATTCATTCTTTCACCTGTTTACCAGCTGAAACCATTGGTCGGCTTTATTTACTACTCACTAGAAAAATACTCACGCTTTACCGACACAAGCGAATTCAGTGAACCATCGTCTGTTATTTTTAATCTTCCCTCTATCTTTTTTTCTCGTGAGCTGTTTTCAACGCTCACGCAACCTTGGCAAATATTTACAATGCCTGGGCAAACCCTACGGCACTCTACTTTAAGCATTCATATTAACGATGCCATAAGCATAAACAAGTCCTGGGCAAACCCTACGATGACATATTCAAATAATTTGAGAATGGCAGCGGAAAGTGTGTTCATAGTTTTAGAAAAGCATTTACAGAATTATTTCTTGAAGGAATGGGACACACACTAGGAACAAGAGAAAGGATGAAAGGAATTGTATTACTGCATTGTTTAAGATATCACATAGTATTTTCCACAAAACCTAATAACTGTATGGAGGCGAATCATAGACAGATAGTTGTAACCAAGGATTTGGAAAAAGATTATGTTCATAGTGACCTGGATTGTGTTATTACTGATTTATTATGCCCTGTGTGTCTACTTGCACTCTGTATGAAACTGTCTCTCATCCCCTACATCTGTGCTAGAGAGATAGAGAAGGACAATACAGTGGTTAACAATTGTATTTCAGGTTATATCCTGTCATAAGAGTACACTCTAAAGAGCCAGCCACAACTGAAGGAACTAGTGGTGCGAGCGCCCTTTGAGTTTAGAGAGACAGCCACCCAGTACCTACTGCCTGGAGGAATCTCAGTTGATCTTTCCTTCCAGAACAAAAGTGTGACAGGCTTCAATACAATAAAGACAGATAAGTGGCCAAACAAGGCTACTGTCCAGTATACACCAGTATTACCACAATCAAAGACAGTTATGTCTAATGACGACCATTCATTGCAGCTAGATAGGCAGACTTATAGCCAGTGAATGACAATAATTCAGTAACTGTTGTGGTAAAGTGGGATGTTATAAATATTTATAGGGGACTTAGTGTACTGACTGAGATCAGCTGTGAAGGTATCTGTATCTAATAGGTGTAGTGTTTTACAGATAACCTTTCTTTGCCACCACATTTATACCTCAGTCAGGCTTATTCTGGAATATTGTGATGACTACGTTGAATGTCTAGGGTTATGAAAGTGATGAAGTGTATGTTCTCAACAACCAACCGACAGATAAACAATTTAGTTTAATCCACAATACTTTACAACACAGTGACACTCACAAACATAGAATACTCTATAAGACTATCTTAATAAGTCAAGTTTTAAAGTTTATAATTATATGTATTAATTACTGCACATATTAGATATCCTGATTCAAATACAAAGTGAACCAGGAATCACAATCAAATGTAATCACAATTATATGTACACAATTTATATATATTATCTTTGTATTGACATATATTATTATTATTATCATATGTGTGTAAGTTGTGAAGTAGTACTATGAGGTAATACTGGCTTTTTCAAGCTAGGTTGTTGTTTGTCATCATGTCTTCAAGTGTTTGCTTTTGGTGGAAATCATATTGGGAAACGATCACAGTTCCTGTCATTTGAAACAATTAATTGTCCCTCTTTATTTAATATACTGTTTATTTTTGAGAGGGGCAGGGGGGGGGGGGGTACATAGGATTGAGCTGCTCTGGCCACAGAATCTTATCTGCTGTGAGGGCGGCAGGAAACAGTCTCCTCTGCTCGCTTGCTTCACCGTGTTCTTGAAAAGCAATAATGGTCGCTATCTTGACCAAGGAGTAAGCTACCCGCCTCTGGATTCAGCAAAACTCAGACTAGGTGCTGCTTCAGTAAGTTAGGACCACGGTCCCTGAAACAAGAAGGTTGTACCTCCTACTTCAGAACTAATTTATAATCTATTTCCACACTGAGCACAATACATAACAAACACTGAGTTCAGAGCGGTAGGCCAACTGCTAGCCTCTCATGTAATAATATTCACCAGTATTCCTCTCCCTAATGGTTACTACGCCTCTGCAATTTCAGCTGTAAGTCCTTCTATACAATAAGATAGGTGTCAGTGTACTATTTGGTAATTCCATGTAGGCCTAGGTAGTTAAACTCCTCTCCTACAAGTTTTGTTCAGGTTGGAGCAATATCCAGGCTTTGCCTCATGTTTGCTACTGAACCACACACATATACAGACATAAATTATCAATTCACATTCAATTTTCATCAAAAAGATATCAAATATGTCAATCTTACCACAATTCATGGAAATAATAAACAAATACGTTGACTGGCGATAAAACATGCCACTGCGCAATTCTGATTTGGTGCTGTCAGACAACCTCACTATTTTCTTTTGGCTATAATTTGTTAGTTCCTAGACTATTTGCGTAACCTTTAACATATTCTTTGTCAGCAAGTCCTAAGGAACCCAAATATATAAGTTTTAAGGGAGCTAAGTGGCTGCGTTCAAAATATGTATTTTCTTCTAGGATAGTCGTGCTGTTGCCACCTCCTCACTTCCAAACTTTAGGGTGTCTGCTGTACTGTCAGACTAATGTCAGGAGTTTAGACATAAAACAGTAGAATGTCATGTTTCCCAATAAGCATTTTACAGGTTTTTAAACCTAACCCTCGTAGTTGTAGTGTTTTTTATCACTGTCTATCTGAAAAAAGTTAGTGCTTCATGCCTTACGCTTGGGGTGGCATTAATTTTATATCGCGAGACGCGTGTTAGTGTAGCATGCGTTCCTTCGTACATCGCTCTCTCTCTCTTTCTATCCTAAGTCCATCTGTCTTTTCATTACGCAGTGTATAAAATGAAATTAATGCTAGTATTAATTTAGGTCATTAATCAGCTTGCGTATCTCAAGGTTTTCTAAGAAATACAGTACACGTTGTATTTTTTTTTTAAACGCGTGTATGCTGCTGTAGGCTTTACTATCAAACGTGAAAGCGTTACAATTTTGCAGACGGAGCATAAAAAGGGGGATCTCGAGTACAGTCATTGTGACAGCACTGGTCTTTTACCATTCTTCTTTCCTTTGATTGAATTTATTCGTTAGGCTTTTACCTTTACTTTTTAATTTATATATGTGGATTTAGAATGTTTCACGACAGTCTGTGAAGATCTAGTATTGATCTTAAAATAAAGACAGTCTACAACCAGATTGATATCAGCCAGGAAAGAAGAACTATCCTTATAAATTTAAAAGACTGTATTTAGTTGGGAACATTTTACAAGTGATATTATTCATTTTATTTTGTAATCAAAATTTGAGTTCAGTGAAAGATTTTCACAAAGAAAAGAAAAACTTGTATAAAATAAATTGTAAATATTTGCCAACAGACTTACTTGGATTATTTAAGTTAAGTTACAGTTCTTGTTGGTAAATAGTTTAGTTTAATATAAAATACCCATTCCTAGTTGCAGTTTAAGAAGTTTCTTATTGCTATGAATTTTTAGTTCTTTAGATACCTGTCACATAACTTGATTCGTTCTCTTTTCCTCTCCGGAAGTATTGGTATTTTCGAGTCATTGTTTACACTTCTTCCTGTAATAATTCGACATGTATGTTTACCTGACCATCCCTGCTGAGAGAGTAGAGAGGTGATGCAATATTGACCATCAGTCATGTTGGTAACATTCTCGTGTACCAAACCTAGGCGCGCCGGAGTATACGAAGTTCGCTGCAGCTAGTTTATTTTGCGCTGATATGGCTATTGTGATTTCCTAATTTCTCTCATGGAAATAACACAACCCAGCTGGTCACACGATGACTGTTTGTTTGTAAAGGTGCAGGGCAGTAAATTATCTAGGCGGTGACATATTGTAGACACGGACCTGAAGACGACGGAAATGTTGTAATCGCTTCTGGACAGAATTGTTACGAAGACATTATTTCTTATAATGTAAGAAGCTATAGTGGTAAAATCATTACTAAGTTTGACGGAAATACCAACTCCTTGTACGGAAAATGACCGTTTGAAATTTACAAACGCACGAGTCATGCAGAAAATTCCATGAGGAAGTTAGCATATCACGCATGTTTGAATATATTTGGCTTGGCAATTCTAGATGTTATAAACCACACTTATGACAGGAGCCTGATCAAGTTGTAATATCCACGTGCTTGGGACGAAAGTTGCAATATAATCTAACACTTTCGCCGGTTTAGAGGACTGTGAAATTCACCTCGTCAAGAAGACAACCAGCTAGGAATAGGATCAGAATTCCATTTATCGGACCGGACCTGTTTGAGCATCTTGTGGCCTTATGTCCCAGGAAAACTCCACCTACATTAACACGGAAATCCAGAATCCTAGGAAGTTGAAAACAAAAAGTCATATTGGGAGCCTAGTGTAAAGTAATACCCCAGATCGCATGTAAGAGGCATCTTAAACAAGTTGCCGTAACTATTTCTCTAAGCCAGGAGTCAGTATTCCTAAAGAGATTTTAGGTCGGTGGTACCAGTTGAGGGTATTATCTCTGGAACAAAGTGTGCGGTATAAGTGGCATGCTGTCAACGCTAGACACCAACATCAGACTGGTCTTGAAGACGCTTGACCACCTTTGTGATTACTCCCTGGTATTTCTTGAAACGTGTCACAACCTCCAGAATTGACCAGTGACGAGAGTGCATCAGTCCATAACCTGCAAAGAACCAACCATCGATTGGGGCAGAAACCAAACTTTCTGGCAGCTTAGTACAAACTTAAAAACTGCGAAGTGAAATTTTCAGAAACTCCCCTCAATATCCATAACATCACTCTGTGATGATAAAATTTATTTTAAAGAGAATTATTCATTTTATATAACTGATTATTAAATTTGTTGTTTGTTTATATTCAAATGAATAGTTGATTTAATCATTTTGCGTGAACCGCACCCGTATGTCTCAGTCATTTTAAATACACTTAAAACACAGTTACTAAATTAAGATTTCACTGATTTAAATCAGTTGGGGGCTTGAACGAGCTAAAATACATAATAATTCTTCATAAAAGGTGTCGGGCAGATACAAAGTTAACAATTGCTCAATCCAATTCAGCATTTTTCTTGATGTCTGAATTATCTTATGAACACTCCCTCGGGGTAAAAGCATCATCATCCTTCTATCTGTATCTCTGCCAAGAGTAACCTTTTGAAGATCCACATTATATACTCTAGGTTTTGACCATTGTTGGACCATTACTGCAGAGCAAAGGGGAGACAACCCGTGACAATACCTGACACGTTCTTGTTGGAGGCTTGAACAATTTATATGTATGTCTGCTCTTCAGACTTCCATCCCGCTCTACTGTCCATTCTTCAATTATTATTCTTTTAAGCTTTTGATCTCTGTTTTACTCATCCCCACATTTATTTGGTTTATATTATTTCTACTTTTCTTATTTTCTTTATCCGCCTTTTCATTTCCTTCTATGCCAACATGTGAAGGTATCCAAGCTATTTGAACAGAACATCCTCTGGAGTATGGGTAAGTATTCGCCAGTAATATCTCTTTTGCTATATCAGGTGTACTGCATTCTTGGAAGTTTCTTGCAGCTTGAATAGCAGAAAATGAGTCTGTTAATACTGTCAGTTTATGAGGAGGGTTGCTAGAGAAGATGTCCAGAGCTTTCAGAATCACAACCACCTCTGCTGTGAAAACAGAAGTAGTATCTGTTATACTATATCCTTTCCCAATTTGTCACATGGGAACATAAACTCATATCCCCAGTTTTTTATCATCTTCAGACCCATATGTGTACACTGTAATATTGATATTTGTTGAATATATTTCCTGGCTTTGTTTTTTTTTATAGTAGCCATATCAGTTGTTTTATTAATTATGCCTGCCAGGTTGTAGTCTATATCTGAGTTCCCAGGGTGGTACCACCGGTCTGTATGTACTACTGTTATTAATGGATGCAATTAGGGCATCCAAGTGTAGTAGTTCCTCCATGCATTTTCAACCTGTCGGGTATCTTACTTACTTACTTAGTCGTTCTTCTTCTACCGTGAGGTGTGGAAGTTTGTAAGAGAGAGCGCCATACTATTCTATCGGCTGTCTTCCTTCTGGCTTGGTTCCATTCTAGTCCTCGGTCCTTCAGAGATTGTCTAACGTTGTCCTCCCAGCAAACTTTGGGTCGTCCTGGAGGTCTGGATCCCTGGCTCTTAGTTTCCCATGCTTGCCGTGGTAGCCGATCTTCTCCCATTCTGCAAACATGACCAAACCATCTCATTTGGGACTGTTCTACTTGGGTCTGCAGGGGATGGGTTTTTAGGCCTTGAAGTATCCTCTGGTTGCGTACCATGTCTCTTCTTGTTACTTCAACCACCTACCTCAGATACCTCGTTTCTGAGGTCTGGATCTGGCTTTTGTGGGTTGTAGTCATTGCCCATGACTCGCATCCATACGTCAAGACTGGGACATAGGTGTAGCGGTATACAGCCATCTTCGTTTTCTTATCAATTTATCTTTTGATGAGGAATCCTTGAGCTTGAAAAAGTCTCCCAGCTGCTGCTCTTCGGGTAGCCAACTCTTCTTTGATGCATCCCTTCCTATCTATGACAGCTCCAAGGTATTTAAAGTGGTCGACCTGCTCCAGGAACTGTTCTCCCAACTTAATCTGATGTCTTCTTTCCTCTCCTGATATCACCATGGTTTTTGTTTTCGAGCTGCTTATGATCATCACTCTCTTCACCAGCCATTCCTTCCAGACTTGCAGGTTGGATTGAAGATGTACCTCTGATTTATCAATCAGGGTTACATCATCAGCAAATGCCAGTTCTGAAATACAGACCTGTCTCATCTTCCAGTACCCCACTGAATACTTTCCTGTCTTCTCCTTACATGCCTTGATGACATCGTCCATGAAAAGATAAGGTGACAGGATATCACCTTGTCTTACACCAGTGGTGGTCCTGAATTCTTCTGACTTATGGTTTGCCGTCCTCACATAATTTCTGCAAGACTTGTAAAAGCTCTGTATAGCATGAATAAGAGGTGATGGGATGTTCTTCCTTGCCAAACAGTCCCAGAGTTTGTTCCAGGGGACCTTGTCAAATGCCTGTTCCAGATCTAAGAAGCAAAGATTGATCTCACTCTTATACTCAAGAGCCTTTTCACTCAACTGTCTGAGTGTGAAGATTAGGTCTTGAGTACTTCGATTTGCTCGGAAGCCACACTGCATCCCATCCATTTGTGGCTCAGCTAGGCGTGAGTCTCTGCTCCAGAATTCTAGAGTAGATTTTACCAGGGACACTGAGAAGGGATATGCCTCTATGGTTTCCACATTGTCGGTTGTCACCCTTTTTGAAAATCGGTGTTATTATGGCATCTGTCTGGTATCTACTGGTATTTATGAAGCTGTTCTGAGTTGCTGTTACTTGATACCTAGCAAATGCTGGAACAGCTGGTTGAGTCTTATCCAATACCATTTTGGTCATGTAATTTAGTCTTAGTTTTTTTCTCCGAAGTTCCAAAGGGAGGACTCCTAAGTTTACCTCCAGAACACCTCTTGATGTTGATCTGATTGCACCTGAAATTGTACATAATGCTTGGTGGTGAATTCTATCTAATTTAATCTTGTGACTATGTGCTGCATAGTCTAGAGTCTAGACTATGCTTCCATAATCAATTTTGCCTCTAATGAAAGATTTATAAAACATGATCATTGTCTTAGTGCTTGCGCCTCATCCATGACCATTCAAATATCTTAGCATGCTAGTTAATCCTCTACAAGACTCTACCAGTCTATCTACGTGTTTGTTCCAGTTCAGTTGTTGGTCTAGTGACTTTCCCAGGTATCGAATGGTTTGGACTGTATTCATTTGTTGGCCCTGTAAGTTTATGTCAATTATCTTATTTTTAACAATCCTACCTTTACTGAAGATCGTTCCTACTGTCTTATTCGCATTTAAGTGAAACACGCATTTATTCACCCATTTATGCACTTTATTTATTTGTTGTTTATTATATAATATTGTTAGATTTTTCTCAGATCTCCTAATAGCAACATCATCTGCGAACTGCGTCAATTTATTTTTGATATCTTTAAATTCTTCATTAAAATCATTTACCGTTATAATCAAACCTGAAGGGGATAAAATTGATCGTTGATGAATGCCATTCTGTTGTTCATGCAATTCTGACCTGTTATAGTTAATTTGTGATGTGAAGTATCTATCTTGGAGAAAGTGCACTATCTATACATTGCACCTGTAATTCATATCTTTTTATTTTAAAGAGAGCACCTTCCCTCCGATATTCATCATAGGCCCTAGCAATATCTAGGAAAATTACCACTATTTTTTTTCTTTCTTTTGAAATCCTAATTTGATTTCATGTTCCTTTTTGATTATCTGGTCCATAGTTCATCTATCCCTTCTAAATCCTGACAGAGTCTGGCCGTATATATTATTCTTTTCCAAATAAAACTTTAATCTGTTATTTACTATGGTTTCTAATATTTTACCTAGATGGGAAGTTAATGAAATTGGTCTGTATGAACTAGAATCATGATCATCTTTTTCTGGTTTTAGTATTGGAATAACTACTGCCACTTTACATGTCTTGGGAATTTTCCCCTAATTCAAAAATTTTGTTAAATAAACCTCCCTTGAAGAACTAGGCCGTTTAAATTATAAACTGGACAAATATCGATAACGTATGTTGGTCAAGCCGAAAGCGTTGTTACTACACAACGTGTAAGAACATTTATTATAAATAAGGGGCAAAATATCCTGGTCAACAAGTTTTTTTTTTAAATTTTTATTTATTTTATGATGCGAAATATCGCGTTCAACCTCTGATGGGTTATAATTGTCATGAGGATCTTTAAAGGCCTTCGTTCTCTTGGCAGAGTTGCAATTAGTAGGATGGTGATTTAGGGAGTCATCAAAGTATTTTTCAGAAATCAAACACAACGCTGAATTTATCAAAGTAGTCGTGAACTTTGCATCTGCCGGTACCTTCTATGAAGAGAAAGATATATTAGCTCGTTTCTGAGCCCCCAACTGAATTATTCAATAAAATAGTTAGTAGCTCTGCTGTATTTATATTTAATAAAACTGATTCATACGTGTGCACTTCTCTCTGTAATAATTAAATCAACTTTGAATTTGTAGATACATATACACAATTTATAAATCAGTTATTGTTTAACATGAGTAAATACATAACTGATGATAGTGAATTGAACTATTAAGGTTTTCTTCACTGAAAATGGTTAAGATGGTGGTTTGCTGTGGTGGTGAGAATTATTTTGCTTTAGTCAGATTAAAATTACTTAACTGGCCAGATGTTGAAATAGTTTGCTGACTGCTCCGTAATCGACGACTTCTGTGGTGAGGGCACGTCCCAAGCGTAGTTGCAGGGCTAACCGCTCCAAACGTAAAGGCAACGTTCTTCACAACCCGTCAAAGGCAGACATCAAGCATAGGCCACAAGCTCTTGATCTACATACTCGTATCAAGCTGGTACCACACACTGGTATTTCCAACTGGTACCACAAACTTGTATTTCCAACTTGTACCACATACTGGCATTTCCAACTTGTACCACAAACTTCAGAAGAAACAAATGTCTCTGCTAAGTATTGGTTTCCTGACACTAGTCAGGCGCCTTCCCTGCTGTCCGTTTCACCGACCCTTCCCTTTTTTCTCAGTAATTTTACCATCCCTGAGCATCAATGATGAACCCAGTGGTGGAATGAAAAAAATCATCGTTAATTCAGGTAATCTTATTTTGACTGGGTCAGAATATGGGCCATAATAACGCCCCAAAGTCTCCCCGAAGTTCATATTTGTGTGTTTAGTAACTGAAGTTAATAGTTGTATTTTTGCTCAGCACAAGTGCTACAACGAGCCTGCCGCTTCGCGAGTGCGCGAGCGTAAACCACTACGCCAGCCGCGTGGCAGTTGTTGTAGGAAGACCAAATGATGGATCTCATTGCCCTTGCTCTGCGTCTCTCTCTTCGCCTTTCCGTAACTCATAGGCCGCAACTCTCATCTTCGGCTCTTCGTTGTCACCTGGCCTTATTACAAAGGGACCGCCGCTAGCGCCTGGAACTTTCAATTCTTCATTGGACCATACATCCTGTATCTTGGCCCTGTTGGTGTAATGCACTCTCTTTCACACTCAATCGCCCACTCGCAATGGCGCGGTTCTTGGAAGCTGATTACCTCTTTCTCTCCTCTCTGCAGCCATATTCTGCACTTTCTCTGCTGCCTTCTGTGTGCTGTTTGCAACCTCTCTAGGTGGCCTTACAGCCATTGATCAGTTGTTTCTGATTCTTCATCTGGGTGCGTGCCCATCATGAAGTCGAGAGAAATCCTTGGTTCTCTGCCGAAGAGGAGGTAGTATGGTGAGTACCTGTCGAAGCGTGAGGGTAAAGTAGTAAATCATTACCACCTCAGCTAGGTGTTCAGACTATCTTCGCTTCTGGTCGGCTGTCATGGGTCTCAACAAATCATTCGAAGTCTTGTAGAATCGCTCCCCTGCCTTTAGGATTGTAAGCGGTGCTGGGCTCTTGTCTTTTTTTTCGTACGCCCGCTAATACTCGAGGCGAAATCTCAGGCTAATATGTCTTGCCTGAAACTGATTTTAAGTGAGTATCTCTTTTCCCTGTACACTGACAGGTGTCCTCTCGCTATTCAGGCAGATACCCGCCGATTTCGGAGGTACCCATTAAAGCTGGGTTAGCTCAGGAGCCGTTCAAGGTATTCCAGTCCCTGGTCGAAGGCACAGCTTCAAATGTCCTCGCCAGGGCTCGAATTATTCTAGACCAAGTCCCTGTCGAAGACACTCCTTCAAATGTCCTCGCCAGGGCTCAAACCTGGATCACCCGATCACCCGCGCAGTGTGGTATTCATTATACCAGCGCGGCTCCATTCAGCTCTTTGTAACGATATTTGTGTATGTCCTTTTACATCATGTTCGTTCTCTCCTACATTATCAGTTCATTTCTTCATTTTTCCGCATTCATCGACGTTTTATTTGACACATTTCCTGCACCTACATTATTTTTGCTCTTACCGCTCCCAGACTTGTTTACGTTTCGCCCGGTGAATCGTAATAATACCAGGTTAATTAGACAGGTCAACGGATAATACATTTATCACTTTAGTCGTCTGGCCACCTTTGATAGAGACGATCTGTGTCGACGCAAGATGGTAGCGCACGATCGATGAAAGGAGGGCCATATTGTCTGTCTGAGAAATCCGTCTGGGGGATTTGCGCAAACACGGGTGATGATACGTAATCGCTTCCGCTGGACCATCTCTGTGTAATTATTACAGATAATCTGTCTGGGGAGACAATATTGGCGAAAACCATTTAGACAGGAAATAAATTCACAGATTTGTTTGTGAGTTTGCATAAAGATGCAATCGGAAGTATTACTGCTGTTGAGTGTACCTCATTGGGTGAGACAAATTTGAAGATTTGCTTCGCACCACGATAAGCCTCACATAAACACAGAATATTGAGTTTAGGATCTGACGTATCGGCGTAGTGAAGGATGACGAAAGTTTTGGTATCGAGGAGATTTTCCAAAGTGTTCGTCCAAGGTGGCTGTGTCCACTGGACTGTTAAAGTGTTCGTCCAGAAGTGGCTATGTCCACTGAATTCAAAGTGTTCGTCTAATGGACTTGGAAAGTGTAGACATTATTCTACTGAATTAAATGTGTGATAGACTTATCACTGAACAGGAGTCTGACTTGATTCTGGAACTGAGATTGCGTTACAAATTTACTTAAAGTGAAATAATAAAGTGGAACTGAAATACGGCTAAGATTGCCAGGAATATGTGATAGACTTATCACCAAGGTTAGTATTAACCTCAAATAATTCGTGTAAAATGTCGAGAAGCGTGAGTATCGACTACTTTCAACCACCCCCGTTGTAGGTGAACGAAATATATATTGAATTGAATATTGACAGTGAATCGAACATGTTTCTTTATAAGTAATGTATCTTCATTGTGTAAAATCGTCGTGTGGTAAATTAAATTGAGTCGAAATATTAAATGGACTGCGGCAATGATGTTTACAGTTCACATGTTGTATTAAATTGAATTTGAGAAATAGTAATAAGTTCCACAAATGCATACGCAGGGAATATTAAATGAATGCTACACATTTATTTATAATCGATTCCAAAGAAAATTAAGGCAGATTTTTCTGTTGACGTAGTGTGAAAAATGAAACACCTAGACAATGAGATCAGAACGAGCCGAGAAGCAGTTAATAGATTTACATCAATCTAATACAAGTACGAAACAAAACCACACTAATACAGACACAGCAGACAACTAGTAGCATCATCACTTAACAACTGCCTTATTTGAAAGAGGTCACGCGTTGGAATTTTAAAATTTGATATTTTAAAATACGCGGGGGAAATTAAATTAAACATACCGACCCACTTAGTTCTAAAGAGCTTACCATTGGCTTAATTTGAGAGCCGGATTAGACTTTGACTTTCATTGGCAAATTCGTCGGAAGTACAATCTAGGATTTGAACTGGAAGAAATGGAAATATAATCTAGCGAAATCGGGGTCACAGATCAGACTGCATCGCCACGTCAAGCTAGCAATTCACCAGAGCCAGAGAGAAGGATCGGGCAAAGGATTCCAATATTATAAGTGACAGATAGAAGTATTTGGGCAACTTTGAAACTTTAAAGTAAACCCGCATTTTTTAAATACAAAGACTGGAAACTTAGAGGACCAGGACAGAGTATTTGGGCAACTTTGAAACTTAAAAGTGGGCAACTTTGAAACTTAAAAGTAAACCCGCATTTTTAAATACAAAGACTGGAGACCTAAGGAATCAGGTCACCCGTCATAAGAGAAATACTAACATTTCCCAGACCAAGTGATTCGAAAGCATCAACGTGCTGTGTCCATTCTAACTGTGCCAGGAGATTGTGTTCCCAAAAAGTACTTTGGGGTAAGTGTAAACTTTTATTTTACCATGTTGTCGTAGATCTTCGATAGGAGAATTAAGACATAGTTTGGTCCCTTCTGAGTAGAACTAGACAGGTGGTGACTCAGTGAGAGATAAGATAAGAAAAAGATTTTTCACGAGTGAAATGGAAAAATAGGTAGAGTCTATCCCTGGACTCGAGAAGATCCTCTCGGTCAGCCTATCTCTACAACAGAACTTTGTTAGTCAGACAGTATACCTACATATATATTGATATATATCTCAACCACTCACATACACACACACACACATAAGTGACGACAATTAGACGCACAGACGTGACAAATTATATTTATAGAATAGGGATATTTTGGGACGAGCTGACCAACACATGTAAATAAAGTTTTTATGTAAATTTTATTTACTATAAAGAAACTCTCTACAACAGCAATATTATGAATATCAATCAAATACAAATAAACATAGGTTAATGAAATTAATAAAGAAATAGACTTATAGGTGTAATCCTCCCTCGCTCTGTTGAGACAAGATCCCGTTAGAAGAACGTTATTAATCCCCAAAGAGTCAAAGATTTATACGCTATGGTCTAGGATTTCCCTCTACAGTAAGGAACAGAGTTTATACGTTAATCTATTCTGAAAGGGACAGTATTAGCAAAACTTACTAAAAGAAATAAACAACGTGAATACATGGATTCTACAGATATATATATGGGAATTAGTCATTCATCCTTCCTCTCTTCTCAGACAACCGTATCCACGTGCATTCGTTCTTACCTAATACTTGGTTTGCACCTTCTGGAACAATCTTTAGGACACACGCACACAGCAAATTCAGTGTTATTTTGGCAAAGAAAACCCCTGCTCTTTAAAGACAGATTAAATCCACTTCTAGGGGAACGTTGACTTTGTTACTTTTATTTAGGATTACTGTTTATGTCACATTAATTAGACCAGGTAAGAAATTTAAAAGTGCTCACAGTGTCAATAGCTTGAGATTTCCAGTACACAGGCATGTCCGGTCGGTAACTTCTCTCAGTATAAAAATGCCTTGTCACACCACAAATGGTCGATAGTCGGAAAATGTCACAAGTTTGATTATGTCAAATGTTTGATCTTGTTGCCACCACGGGTGAATTATATGAAAAAAAATGGGAAAAAGAAATCTGGATCTATAGGCCCAGTTACAAAATTTATTCGTAATGTTCTTTGGGTTGGTACTCTGTCTCTTTCTGGGTGTAAACACGAAGCCAGACAGGTTCACCTTTGAAGAACCAGATACTAAGTGAAAATGTTCTTTTGTATGGTTATTCTCAGATTTCTATGGAAGCCGCTGGTAGATTTTGAGTTTGACCCAATACTGTGTAAAGGAGGAAAAAAAATACAAATACTTAACCATAATATAGTATTCTCAATCCTATCCTTAACCCGCGTAAAATATAATATATTCATACACTCAGTTATTTAACTTTGAATAGAACTACGCGTGTATCTCATATTGAATCGTTTAATAAAAAAATCTCCGTAAAATAAGCGCTGGTCATTTATATTTTTAATCATCATGAATTAGAAATAAATATATTTCGTCTGTACTCATAATGAATAGTGCATTTACTAGACGATTAAAATAACTCTTACTGGTTAATATCAGTTAGTTAGATTTACGCTACATCCGGAACAATTTAGCTATAGATTATATTAATTCGCTAGTCACTTTGCACAAAACTCCCAGTGAAATAAAAATGACGGACTTAACAATTAAATCACTCTACACAGAAAAATCTTAGTGAATAAAATAATTACCGCGAACACAGAATTAGAACTACTCCAAATCGAAAATACTAAGAAATCCACTATAACAATGGTCTAGAAAATCGAAGCTAGTTGTTCTCCAAAATTCTGTCGGTACTGGATAAATTGAGTTTAAAGGCAGAGATACATATATTAAATTTGCAGAACTTCTCTCAGACTTGTTACTTTTAATGCCTTCGCTCAGATTTCGGGCTTTTCCTCGGTCGATCTGCGAATCAGAGGGAAAATTGACACTTTTACCGCTTGCAGACTCTGGCAATCAAGCGAAGCCCGTCCTTTGATCTGGCGATTCTCACCGTGTTTAATTACCTTCCAAACGAGCGGATTCAGGGGGGGGGGAGTAACTGTGATTATCTGCCCTTGGTTCCAAATTATCTACTCCTTCTACTCAAATCATTTCCCCTGATCACTGTCTAACGAAAAATACGTTACAACTACATTGCTTATCTTCCCCTGAGCCACAATTACGACTCTTTTGAAATAGTCGCCCCTTTCTACGCGTTCCGTCTCTCCCTGTTTGATCCTATTACGACGATTTCCAATCGCTGGCTTTATAATTACAGGTAACCGGCTCAACGTTAGCTAAATAGGTCTGTTGGTCCTAAGGAAATAGAGAAAATAAAATAAAATAGGCGTGCTAAAGTAGAAAAAGAGACAGATCTCTGAGTGTAGGAGGGTTTTATGTTAACAAAACATGTGTAGGTGAAAGCCAGGTGAAAGGAAAATGTAGATAATGAAATAGATATATGAAAGTTGTTATCATAATATGTCACACTTGTGAATGTGACATGTTTTCCTTGCTAAGTGGTTATATATGAGGCTGGCAACCTCAACATATGAAAATAGTATATTCATAAACCACTACAGCAAGCGCTGTTGTTTGTTTTATGCTAATTCGCTCAGAAACGCGAAAGCAGCAGTGACCCCATACTTCTAATGGAGCAGTGATGAGTGATGATTACATCCCATGTACATAAAGTGTATAATATCGATTTATGAGATACATGTACTTTGGTAATTGTAATTCAGGCAAATCATTACATTCACGCTGTCCAAGCACATATTTTCCCAGTTTAATACCCAGAAGAATGTTGGTGATTTTTAGTCATTTTCCCTGAGCTACCCTGTGTATACTCAAGAATGTAATTATTCAGAGAGGCTAACATCGAGCAGCGAGACAATACGCCTGTTAATCTTCCAATCAAGTGTACTTAGCAGAGGCATTTGTTGTTTTTATTTTGTCTAAAGTTTGTGGTACGAAGCTGCAAGACGAAAGTTCGACGCCACTGGTTGTGAGTTAAAAGCAGGGAATCAGACCTAACCGCCTAAATTAGACAAGTTGTTTGAAGAAGTGCCCTCATCACAAAAGAATTGATGAAACCACGGCTGCAGGACTCACTTAGACCAGCTAAGTTTATTAAGGAAACAGCAAAAGGACAATTTTAAAAAAAAATCCTCAAACGGGAGCCGCGCTGGTGTAATGGTTACCACACTGCGCTGGCGATCGGGTGATCCAGGTTCAAGTCCGGGCGAGGAAATTTGAAGAAATTTCGTCGGCCGGGACTTGGAATGGTTTAATTCGACCCCTTGCGAAGACATTTGAGTGTCGTCGACCAGGGACTTGAATAACCTGAACGGCTCATGAGCCTACCCAGCTCTAATGGGTACCCTCCGAAGACGGCGAGTATCTGCCTGAATGGCGTGTGGATACCTGTCGTTGTACAGGGAAAAAAGGGATACTCACGAAAAATCAGTCTGAGGTTAGATATACTAACCGGAGATTCTCGCCTCGAATAATTGCGGGCGTACGTTAAAAAAAAAATCATCAAACCAAGTATCAGTGAAAACAGTTTTATTTACATCTAAAATTCACCATCATTCCATCGTTATTTTAACCTGTTAAAACTAATTGATTATTAAGTTTGTTACATGTTATTTTAAAACAAACAATCAAAGTTGATTCAGTTATGATAGGCATGAAAGCAAACGTATGAGCAAGACTCTTTAATATATATATACACTGTCAGGAAGACGTATTGTCAATTAAGTCGTTTATAATACAACGTCATGTAGTCGTAGAGTCCGTCTAAGTAAGTATGTCGTACACGATATAATATATTATTACTATATTAATCATACAGATAAAAAGTGCCCAGTTAATACATGAAACATTAAAGCCAGCTCTTAAAAGGGCTGATAGCTTTATCTTCTAGTCAATACCAGTCATAAAAAGGACTTTTGCTTAAACCTATGCTGTATGGATTGTGGTTATATTTTAGGCTAAAACCAACTTCATACGGGCATAAACAAGAATGTAAACATGAAGGGTCAGGTATAAAATACACATCAAGCAAAATTATCAACATGAAAAATCAAGCACGAAATTTACATATCTGCAATCGTATATTAATTTTCAAATCTAACGTATTTCATTTACACAGTAAAATATCATCAGTTTGACAACCTCGACGCTGAATGGAACAGTTGTAGAAGTTGCATGCATTCAATGGCAGAATTCTTCTAGAGGCTTTCATGCTTAATGTGGATCTTGCTCTCACACGATGTCGACTATTGTTCGAGCGTGTGTCATTTGTTTTTTTTTTTACAACATGCGAGGGTTTTGGCGAGGTGCGTCCCGTTCAACCTAATCGGTTATATTAGGGCACATGTCCAAGTATAAAAGATCTTTAGGTCTGATGACGTTATTCTAGTCAAGTAAAATTTGAATTTCACCGCTGCCTTATATATACTGGTTAAACTGGCGTATCGGAGAGTATACAGGGAAAATTCAGTTCGTCTCAAATTTTTCGGACGAAAAAGCCAGTTTTGTGTGTTTCTTTCGTAGCAATATTTCGCAATATCTCTAGAATAACATCATGCAGTGATTCCAAACTATATTCCGTAGATTCAGTCCCAGTTCTGACTTCTTGTGTACAACTATTGACTCCATTCTAAGTAATCTTTACTTAGATATATGCCTAAATGTATGCTAATTCGCGTGTTTATCTAGCTATTTACACGGTTAAATGAGGAATATTTCCGTTCAACGGATGTTCCCGAAGAAGGCAAGTGGCACCGGGCATGGTAACGTAATAAGTCATCAGTTTTCACCGATTTACGACATATGTTACAACATACCCCATATAATCGTGTTAATTTACAGACGTCTGGCACAGAAAGACTTCAGAGTAATGTCGGGCTACAGGTGTTGAGGCCGTCTTGCAGGCAATCATTACTTTAATTATAATCCCACTATTATCCTGTTCAAAGGTTCCAAGGACTTTGTGGCTTCCAATATTATAAGGTTGAGTTTTCTTCCTGGTTAATTTCAAAAGATTCTCAATACTTGGCCAAATCCTATTTATTGAAATCCTACTTTTCTTCGGTCCTGGCTTGTCTGAAGGTGTTGTCTTGACTCAGTGGATCACAGTGCCGGAGTTTAAACATGTGCTTCAATATAAGGGACTTTTTTGCCCACGCTCTCCCAGCTTTCCACGCGGTAAAAGTCGCCAATCAAACGTCGTCTAGTTTAATATATTTTGGCTAGACCAAGCAGATTTGAATATTTAGTATATTATCTTCGCCCCACTTCCTTTTCATGACAACCAACAACTTCAAACTTCTCCCATATGCTTGAACTTATGATATAACCTCAGTTTAAATGATTATCATAAATGGTAACAAACACGAGTGTCCATCCCTGGTAGGTTACATAATATTCGAGAAACACCGTAAGGTGATTTTGCTTTATATCTCCGAATTGTCAACACGAGAGGTATAGCGCCCATCTTGGCACGCGAAAAGGGTCCGCGCCTGTGTTTGTTTAAACATAGGTAAAGCGGATTTATCTGTCTGCTCCCAGCTGGGTTGTTAATGCTATCTTTACCCATGGTAGATAAGACAAAATTACAAAATGAAACATGAGTCATGCGTTCCAATATGAAAGAAAATACGGGGAAAGAAGAAATGAATGGAGGCACAAGATAGAAAAAACGACAGGTAGAGCACGATAACATTAAGAGCACGGTCATTTCGTGACAGACATTCCAAGCGGTGGTTCATGTATATGGAGCAATACCATTAGTATGAGAAATGCAGCAGGCTAACTTTTTTGCAATGTATTTCTTCTTCTTCTTCGTACACTCTCAGACGTCTAGTTGAATATTTTCAAAGAAAGCAGTGGTCAGCTTGAGGCTACTTATTTTATTATCTGTAATAGAATATTGGAAATATTTGCATAGAAACCCATATACTTTTCGAAAGTTTTTCATATTTTATTTAGTAATATAATCTATTTTATATCAAATAGATACAGTTCTCCACAACATTTAGTTGTGAACAGGAATTTTCAGCTCTGACAAATATCAAAGACCAGAAAAGAGAAAGACTTCTTTGTGTTGATGAGGAGATGAGAGTTTGTTTATCTCAAATAAGACATAATATAAATGAGATTATCCAACAAAAACAAGCTCCCACCTCTCATTTGATTTGTTTATTTTGTGAATGAATCATGTTGTTATGTACCTGTTTTGTTTTATCCTCTTTAGATGTCTCATAATCATTTTATAAAGAAGTTGTGTTCTATGTTATGAATAAAGCCCTGATTATTAGGGTTCAATTCATTAGTTATTATCTTCAAGTAGCTGGTTCTTGACTTCCAGCCTGTTTAGGGTATATTTGTAACAGGCCTCTAAGTCCAACTTTTTAGCAGCTTTAGAACGTGTAATTAGTCTTCAACAGTCAGAAACTTGATAAGTCCAGTTTGACGTGAAGAACATATATTCAATTTTAATACAGGAGGAAGCTCCTTATATAATTGCATCCATAATATAATAATCAATGGCATTCACTAGCCAGTCCACGAAACCAGTCTATCGTCACGTAGACTAAGGACAAGATGTCTTATACATTCTGCTGAAATCTGTTATAATATAGTTCCACACTCACTTATTTCCATTTAGCATTCGCTTGTCCATTTAAATATAATCAAGCATAGACTCCATACTGTAGGACGACCTAGCTGATATAAATTCACAAAGTGTCTATCACAAGAGTACACTTTCTGAAGCTCGTCAAAAACACGTCTTTTTCACACAGATAATACACATCGAAAGACGACGAATCCTAGATCAAATCTGCCACGTGAAACCGGCAAAGAATCGTCTGCCAATTATTAGCAGACTATGTGACGTACTTCCGGAGTAGTCCTGGCAACGCATATCAACAAGGAAGTATGTATTCAAGCCATGTCGAAGAAACTTGTTATGATTTTACTCATAACAACCCCCCCCCCCCCCCCCCCCCTTTCCGGCCAATAATGGCAACGAAGTAGACATTATTGCTAATATGAGAAAACACCACTAAGGTGAGCAAAAGGTAACATTACATGTCACTGTTGCTATGACCATGCATAGACCTATGTTTGTGCCGTAATGTAGGCAATTTAACACACGAAGTGTGGAAATCGAGCATGAAATGCTAATACCACTGTCTACGAAACGCTCAAAGCAATTTCACATCATAATGAGGTACTATAGCAAACGTCAGTCAACATATAACATTAATAATGATAATTTGCCATGCATTCTCACACTTCCGTCTGTCAGAACACACCTACTGTTCATTATCATGTCACCAAGTCAATTAATGTTACTTGAAATTAACATTAATGCTAGGTGTAAAATAATCTTATCATAGAAGATGTAAGACAGACACTTGACACACACAAAATGTTTGACTGTTACACATTGTCAAATACATAAAGTTTTGTGTGGTAGTGAATGGTATGTCAAATTGTATCATATACATAACATGAACAACGAATCACGAATTAATTTTATACTAGCGTACACAACGCCTTAATATCTAACACATAAGTGTCAAAGTAATATTTTTTTGTGTTGAAAAGTTAATTAATATAGTAGGTCAATATGTCTTTTCCACTCCTGTATGGGAAAACGCTATTATTTCCAATAAAGTCAAGTCCATTCCGTGCAAACAATCATATAGTGCTTGAAGTTTTATGTAGAAATTCTATCTTGAATATGTCCACGATTATTGTCTCTTTAATAGTATAAGACAAACAATCCATCAGTGCGTGAAGTATGAAGTGAAATCACGTAGAAAAGTAGTGTCTCAATCTCATGATTAACTCCCTTGAAATCCTGGTATGCGCTTCATTTATTAGTTGTCTCCCTTTAAAGTCCAGCATAAATTCTCATGACCGCTAATGTGTATATTTCAAAACAGTTCCGAATTGAAGCAATCGAAACATTTGTACAAATTTCTTTCTTGACAACTTGTAGTTGAAATGTGCATATGAAGATGACGGTATGTTGTATCTATGCACTGTCCGAAGTAACACGATATGTCACACGCTATGTAGTGATCCATAATTAAGCATCATCATGTGGCTGTGCGGGTAGCGCTGCTGTAACATCACCGTAACAAAAGTACAATCTGGTAATTTGATCAAATTACGTGGTTCTGGATGCGAAATGTTTTTGAGTATTGAATCTGTGCATGTAGATATTCTGATTACATTGCATCATGTTGATCATCTGAACTTGTGGACGCGATGGGTGATGGAGCGTCCTTGATGCATCTAGACAACACGTCGGCGACGACATTGAGATTTCCCTTTATCGCTCTCATGCCGTAATCGTACGGCTGTAAAGCCAGGCTGGCTCTAGCTGCCTTTGGATTCGTAAAACGAGCTGTCTGTAAATAACCCAAAGCTCGTTGATCAGTCTCAAGAGTGAAGTGAGCTCCCAAGAGGTATCTTTGAAGTTTATTGAAGGCGAAAACGATAGCTAACAGCTCACGTTCCACGATCAGGTACTTTTGTTCTGTGGGGGTTAACTTCCTACTCACATACATAGTAGGATGCAGATGGCCCTCAAACTTTTGCAATAGTGTTCCCTCTATTGCGACATTGCTGGCATCAACTCTGAGAATAAAAAGAGATCGAATATCAGGCAATCGCAATATTGGCGATTTCGAGAAGGCATACTTAATCACGTTTAATGCATCATGACACGCATGCGTCCAAATTACTTTCTTTGCTGCGTCTTTCTTCAACAACGCAGACAACACTGAGGTTAAATCAGAAAAATTTGGTAGAAATCGCCTGTAAAAATTTATTAAACCCAAAAGGCTTCGAACTTGTTTTTTTGTTCGAGGAATATCTAAATTAAGAATTTTAGAAACCGTAGAATCTTCAGGTTTTAAGACTCCCCCTCCAACCTTGTGACCGAGAAAGGTAATTTCAGAAAAACCTATTTTAGTCTTAGAAGGTCGAGCTGTAATATTGTGACATCGTACGGTATCTAATAAAGACTGAATACCATTGATATGATCATTCCAAGAATGATGGAATAAACAAATATTATCTATGTAGGTAATCAAATCCTCACGATCAGAAAACAGTCTCCGCATCATGCGTACAAACGTAGCAGGAGCGTCAACAAGTCCAAACGACATATAGTTAAATTGAAACAAACCTAAAGGTGTAGCGAAAGCTGTGTACGGTTTAGATTTGTCAGATAAAGGAACCTGCCAATATCCCTTTGATAAGTCAAACTTGGTAAAGAAAGTGACAGTAGATAGTCTGTCAAGCAGTGATTTAAGAAAGGGAAGAAGTTCCGCTTCTCAGACAGACACTGCGTTTAACCGACCAAAGTCAATACAAATTCTTATAGATTTGTCTTTTTTCCTGATTAACACCATATGAAAGCTATATGGTGAATTGAACCGTTCTGTTATGTTTAATTTAATCATCTGTTTTATCTCATCTTGCGCCTGAGATTGCAAATGAATTGGGATAGGATACGGTATCAGTTTGATAGGCCTGAAATCCGTTAATATGATATCATGTTGAATGACATCAGTATGCCCAGGAATATCCGTGAGCACATCAGAAAAAGATTGTAGTAAGTTAGCAATCTGATCTTTCTGATTAGAATTCAAAGTAGAATTAATGGAAACATCTGTCCAAGATTCAGCCGCCAACAGATGAATATCAGGTAACGATAGAATAGGTTCACCATCATCAGTAAAGTCCGAAGATTCCTCCTGAATTACTGCCAAGGAAGAACGACGATCAACAGATTCGTCGATAGCTTGAAGATAGGACGTAGATGTGGTGGTCTAGTATGAAACTGTTGTAACATATTGATGTGAAAAATTTTTCTTTTCCTTTCACATCTACAACATAGTCGACATCTTTGTTTATGATTTTCCAAGGACCTTTCCAAGAAATGAGCAATTTATTTTCCCTGTTCGGAAGCAACACAAAAGCTTCGTCTCCTGGCCATAATTGGCGCAGTTTCCTGTTTTTATTAAAAAACAGTCGAGCCTTTGATTTTACCCTTTCTGACGACTACATTGCTATTTGGCATGCGTCAATAATCTTTTGCCTTAAATTTACGACATATTGATAAGAGGACTGAACTTCCTCGTCCATATTAGTACCAATAAGTAATTGTTTGAATATAGCCATGGGACCTCGTGGCTTTGCACATAGACCAACTCAAAAGGGGAAAATCCCGTACAAGAATTGTGAATTTCTCGGTAGGCAAAGAGAACAGCTGGCAAGATTCGGTCCCAATCTCGCGGATATTTAGCTGTGACTCTATCAAGCATTTGCTTTAGGGTCCTATTAAATCTTTCTACTTTACCACACGCTTGAGCGTGATATAATGAACTGAGTGATCTTTTAATTCCAAACATGTTCATTACTTTTTTCATTGCATCCGAAACAAATTGCGATCCATTATCAGATTGTATGTGTTCGGGAAAACCCAGTCTGCTGAATATTGAAAATAGCGCATCCGCTATATCGTCACTGGAAATCCTTTTCAATGGAATAGCCTCGGGCCAACGAGTACACATCGATACATGTTAATACAAATTTATGACCCCTAGCTGAAGTGACGCTGATAGGTCCAATAAGGTCAATAGACATCTTTGCGAATGGACGCAAGGATATGTCTGCTGCTTGAATGGGTGCGTTATGACCAGGCCTTTTATTTGCAACACTCTGGCAAACTAAACAGGTGCGACAAAAATCCTTTACATCTTTGGTCACACCCGGCCAAAACAAATGAGACAAATTCTCTGTTTAGTCCTTGCGATACCCAAATGACCCGCAGCATTTATATCTTGTGTATGTCGTAGCACCACTGGTCTATAACACACAGGTACCATTATTTATTTCTTAACAGAATTAACATCTTGAAAATTCTTCACCAAAATATCATTATTCAAGGTATACCAATGTTTTACCTTATCATCAATAATCACCTTACTTGATGTAACTAACTTAAACAATTTTCTTAAAGAGTCATCTTCTTTTTGTCTAGTAATGAATGATTCCTTCTCAATCAATTCAATTTGTAAATAATCATCTTCTTCACCAAGAGTAGTATTATCATTTTCATTACCCTCATAATTATCAATGACATCATTATCATCACTCATGACATCATTGGTGTGCTCATCATCATTGATAACTTCCTCTAACATAATATCATCACCATTGTGATTTAACATTTCCTGATGAGCTTGTGCTCTGGTAGTAACAGCGTTAGCCATTATTAAGTGCTTTTTCTCTCATTTCTCAATGTCTTGTCTTGGACATTCATGGATCCCTGTGATGTTTCCAAGGATAATCCCAGAGACAGGTTTATTTAATAAACATGCAAGCACTCTACCAGTAAAATACGGTGTATCCAGAAATACTTCCGCTGTAGGATAGTATTCTACCGTTCCACCAAACGTAATACACTTGTTGCGTCCTTTTTGGGTCCTTAACAGTAATAAAGTAGTCATGGGTCCTACTTCTGTTAAAAGGGTACGCATCAACATATGTGGTAAGAATATATTGGTAATTTAAATTCATCGCGCACGGAAGCGCACATATTTGTGCATAAGTATTTTCGCGTTTTGTTGCTAAACAGTAGATGACGTAGTGACCTCAGGGAGAGATGGCTGGAATGAAAGTCAGACCCTGGTCTGTTTGTTATTTAAACCCCATAAAGTGGGTAGACTTCTGTGGATTTTCTATTTTTGACAGCCTTCCATGAGGAAGCTATTGCCGTAAGGATTTCACAGTAAGTTTCGTTTTAATGTACGGAATCTATTTATATTGCACCTTACTATGTTGAATCTAGTCGGAACATCCGTAGGGGAATTGTTGTCCCATCATTAAGATGTACTGACATTGGATTAACAGTAAAGGGAAATTATTGGAACCAGCCAGTTCTGTTCAATCACGTTCCGTTTGGGAGAATTTTATTATAAACCTGAATACAGATATAATGGATATATTTTCGCCGTCCTTTGGACTACGGCAGATTAATGAGAGGGCAGTCAAATGGACTTAGGATTTTATGATATACTGTTTACCATGATGTCTCAAGTATAATGTTCAAATACGTCAACCAGATTGTTTACGAGGCTATTGAATAATGGAACTTTCGTTAATGAATCATAGACCTCTGGTCATAATTTGTGTGCTTGCCCTTGAGGGGTCAGCCGTTATAAGATGAATATTTATGTCTATCAATGCATGAATCGAGTTGCCTGATCATACATGAACATTCCTGCATTTAACCATGATGTCCTGAGATGCTGATATGAATTGTTATGATGATGTCGTTGATCACGTCCATGCTCGTCTGTTGTACGTCGATAATAAATGTGTTTTATAAAATGAAGATCCTGACTTCAGGCTAATACCTTGACAGTTGAACTTTATGAATTAACCTTGGCCCACGATTATGTCATTCGCGTTTCTTGAAGTTTGTCGGCCATTTTTGTAAGCCCGACCGAAGCTGATAGTAATTAAGTCAGCCATCACAGAACAGAGATTACTTCGAGGTGTAAAGGTCCCCTACAACTTCAAGAGTATATTTCAATAAATAAAACGACCTTTACAGTTTGGTGGCCAGTGTGCTGTGAAAACATCTACAACAGCTGGTAGATAGTTTCAAGGGAAAAATCGTGCGAAATATATTGAGCTTTCAAGGCGACAACAACTTGGACTCGGAATCAAGTGTAACGGTTATTCAAGGTCAACGGTGAACTTCAACTGTCATCAGCAACGTTGGACATCAGCATTGTTTTACTTCTATTATGGCTCATGCATGCAGCGACCAAATGCCAAAATTGCAATTTTCGTGAGGACCGAGACATTTTTTCTGCTATAAAGATAAGTAACGAAACTGTTGTTCTTTCTTACCGTTACATGTATAGCTGAGCTCTCTCTTTAATTATGTCCACATTTCTATCTCATGTTTTATGTTCTATATTTTATGTGGGCGGTTGGATCTGGTGGTTTACGAAGGAAACATCCCAGTTTCACCCCAGGGCCTTCGTGAGTGTTCTATAGGGACATATTTTTGCAGACCTCCCGCAAGTGGATGTTCCAACACATAAGTGTTGAAGGATTTTTCAGTCCACTGCGTTTGGTTGTCTGTGACAACTAACTGTTTAGCTGTATCGTTGAGTTTTTATTATTGTTTTTGTAGTAATTTCTTATATGTACCTTATTTTCATGATGTATTTTGTTTGTAAACAACACCCTCAATCTAACTATCGTTTATTTTTATACACCTTTTGTGTTTATACCTGGTGTTGTCACTTGTCTTGTTAATTTTTCTTCGCAGTTGTCATTGCATTCTTTGCAAAATTCTCTTTTTAGTTCTACTTTGTGGTTAGTTTGATTTCTGCGAACGTTGTCATTTGTCCTCTATATCTAGTCTTTGTCGCTATTGTTCCATTGTCTACTTCTGATGTACTCTGATAATATTTTGATGCATAATTTGATTATTTGATTAGTAACATTATTAATATAAGTAGCAAGTTTTAGTGCAGTTCTATGGACAGGAACTTAGTGCACTTATAAGAGAGTAATAAATTATAAATCATTTGATAAAATTCTTCTAAGGTAGTAAGATTATAGATACATGACGTAGATTTTTGATAGGGAAATTAAGACTTGGATTGGTCCCTTCTGAATAGGTTAGAATGAGTGATAGCCACAGTGAGATGTGATATTAGAAATAGAGTTCCACGAGTGAGATGGTAGAAATTTATAGATGCTGTCCCGGAAATCGAGAATCTCTCTCTCTTTCCTCCTATCTTCTACAACAGATCCAAATGAGTCAGACAGTCTATACAAAATATATATATTAATATATATCTATCCACTCACGTGCCCGCACATACAATTGACGACAGTAAGACACAGACGTGGGAACACTATAACAATGATTATATAGATATTATGGGAACGAACTGACCTCCACACTGAATTAAATGTAGGTATAGTTTAATATCATAGTAAACTTACATCACAATATATAAAATACATCAAAAGCATACACATAGTCATAAAATAATCAAGGAATGCTACAATAGTGATAGACCCGCTTGTATGGTCCTCCCCTGGATATATAGCTCACAATCCCGTTAGAAGAAAGTGATAACCCCAAGGAGTTACAGATGCATATGATTGAGTTTATGGTTTCCCCCTTTTAAGGTATGGACAGACTTGATACTCTGCTTTTCTAAGGGTGAATATTGTTAGCAATAGCTTGCATAAAAAGAAAATTACAACGTGGGTGACTCAAACAAAGAACATCCCTCAGTCTACTTTCACTCGGTTCTTTCATCAGGGCCCTGATATACTTACAATCGTGCTGTGGTTCGCCGTCTGGCGCAAACTTTGGGACACTCACACTTGTTATCTGTTACTATCGTTTAATGAAACAGATCCCAGCTCTGCAGATTTGTTTGTTGGTTTCATCAAAATGGATCTGGGGAGCGTCTGCTTCATGCGATAGTTATTTCAGACTAAAGTTAGTGTCACTTGACTCACGAGGTAAGAATTAGGCTTAAACGAGCACACAATGTCAGAACACAAGGTTTCCCTTAATTAGGAAGATGACCGGTGGACAACTTCTCTCAACAAATAATCTTGGTTCACCACACACTTGTCAACAATGTCGGAAAGTTAATGTTTTAGATTTCTGTAATTTTTCTCGCCACAAGGTAACATGTACATTAGAGTTAGTGTAGAAATATGCACTGGCTCAAAAGCCCAGTATAAGCATTTATTAGGTATGTCTCTGTACAAAACGCCGGCAAAGTTTGGGTTACTCCAGTATCTGCCCACTTTTCGGTCGACACATCCGACTTCTGCACGGCATTTTTTAGGACCGGGTTTGCCTTCCCAACAAACAGCTGCGCCCAAAGTACTCCAGTATTCACTGAATAAAGAAAAACCACATATGAAATATGTTACATATTATGTACTCAATATAACTTACGTTATTAAAATGCAAGCGTACAGCTTGACTTATCATTTAAAACTTCCCGTTGAATAAGATATATTCATAAAATCATCAATCCTCATGAATTAGGAATACATACGTATTCCGTCAACACTCATGAGGCATCTAGCATTTATAAGTTAGTTTAGAAAAATTATTCTCGTCTAATTATTTAACAGTTAAATTAAATTCATAAATAGCCGATTGAGTGTAAGCTAAAAATTATAATTTATTCTGTTTTGCACTGTAACTCATCAGCTAGAGAATATAACAGACTTATAAATTATTCACTCTGTACAAAAGAACTCGGGAAATAAAATCAGCGATCTAACACTTTGAACACTTCGAAAAATACTAGATATAATATATATATAATATTTACCTCAACACAGAACTACTAAGAACTTAAACCACTTCGACCAAACTAAAGCCATCTCTATTAACAGAGATTCTTAGGAATCGAACGAAGGCTTGTTCTAGTCTTGACTGCGAAGTTACTGAGTGAATTAAGTCTCAAACTCTCGTTTAAGATATATGAAACACACACAAAGAATGTGCCCTATTTCCAAAACCACGCAATCTCTCGTCTTTCCTAACACTTACGTAACTTAGACGCATGCTGTAAGTGCCACCGGTGCGTCTTCACACCTACGTTAACAAACTGACCGAGAAGCGTGAGTGTCATGGAAAAACCCAGACTATATGTCTCATTCCCGAGCGCTGCGTGAGTGTCATATCGCACTTCACTCCTAGAGAAACGTTCGTATCAGGTGAAAATGCTAGACGGTATGACACCTAACCAGGAACTAGCCTGACGAAACGCCCGTGACATGAGAAAAATACAGACGCATGTCTGCTATCTCTGTCTGCCCAGACGAGTATTCACACGTTCTATCGTCCACTGACATCTAATGCAATAGAATGCATTTTAACGCTCTCTCTCTGATACGTTATGTCATAAATGCGTTTACCCGTATGAGAAAGAAAACGGTAAAGTTTAGAGTGGGGAAGAAAATATTTTTTCGCAAACGAATGGATGCGAAAAATACAGGAAAAAGGTAAAGAGTGATAATAAAATAGAGGATACGGGTGAAAGAAAAAGAAGAGGATATAGGCAATTTAATGATCATAAAACCTCTGTGACAATACACATTTGTCATAATGTCAAATTTAGATTATTTTATTAAGCAATCTAAATCTCTTAGCTTGACTCCTGAAGAAGTCAAACAATTCGCACTTGCCGAATATGACAAGGCTCAGAAGTTGGAAGCAAAAAAATTAGAGGCGGAAGACAAAAGACTTCAGATTGAACTTGAGAGTAAGAAATTAGATGCTCAAGAACATGAAAGAAACATTCAAATGGAAATGGAAAACAGAAAATTAGCCGCTGAAGAAAATGAAAGAAAACTTCAGATTGAACTTGAGAATAAGAAAATGGAAATGGAAAACAGAAAATTAGCAGCTGAAGAAAATGATAGAAAAATTCATATGGAACTTGAAAAAAAGAAAATGGAACTTGAAAATAGGAGAATGGCAGCAGAAGAAAATGAAAAAAGATTTCAGCTTGAGGCTGCAGAAAATAAAAGAAGATTTCAGCTTGAGTCTGCTGAAAATGAAAATAGAAGACAGCATGAACAAAAATTGATGGAACTGGAGCTTGAAAAAAATAGATTAACTAATGAAAGTAATGCTCACAACGCTCAGTTGGTTCACAACTCCTCTAACAAAGATAATATTAAGCATGTAAACTTAAAATTGCCAGTATTCAAACAACATTCAGATGACATACTATTTTACCTGGATAGATTTCAAACAATATGCGAATCCAATAAGATTGATAAATCACAGTATTGCGCACATTTGTTGCCTTTACTTGCAGGCGAGGCATTAACAGTATTTAATCTGTTGAAAGACACGGACAAAATTGATTACAATATTGTCAGAGCTGCTTTATTGAAAAAATTTCAACTTGATGAAGATGGTTATAGGCAAAAAGTTAAAACACTGAAACCTGAAAGTGGAAAGGATTTTGGTGACTTTATCTCACTCATACGTCTTACATTCGACAGATTTGTAGAACTATCTAAAATAGAACGTACCTATGAGGCTCTCGTAGATTTATTACTGCGTGATAAGGTTTTGTCTTCGGTTAACCCGTTATTTCTTTCGTTCTTACATGAACGTAAACCAACAAATATGAACGAAATGGAACACAATTGTAGAACCTATTGTACTGCACATCCCAATATCATAGTTAGCAATTCTCAGGTCAAAGATGAATGGCCTGTTGCATTTGCCATGCATCAAGGAAATAATTTCCGTCATCGCTCTCTTAGCAATGATAGGAACTTTAAAAAGGGAGATAACAAAAATTAAAATTCTTTTAAAGGGAAATCATTTCGACATGGATCTCCATATAATCCAAATTGGGGTCAATCTCACAGATCACGGGATTTTAATAAGAATGATACTGGAAATTATCAAGGAAATAATTACAACCATAATTGGCAATCCAGATCAAATTTCTCAAATAACAGACATTTTTCTCCAAACAAACAATATGGTCAAAGGAACTATAGTCATAACAATAATAGGCGAGCTAACCAAAATGGTAATCCCAATACAAATAATAATTATAGCAGTTTCAGAGACAATAGTCAAAATCTATCTCGAGGTAGGGATAGATCTTCAAATGGTAGATCGCATCATCAGACTAATTCTACTCTGCATGATACTCCGGTTAATTTAGATCAGGATACAAATGTTAATCCTCATAATCCATCATCTTGTTCTCTTGATTTTGAGCAGGCTAAATTTTGCCAGGAATGCACAACTTTGTTCCAGCCCAAGGCGATCACTACGCTGAGTTGCGGACATGTGTTACCAAGTCTTCCTGCAATGTTTACGGCCATGTCAGCTTCGACACATGATGGAACAGGATCTCTTAAATTACATAACGGTTATGTTAACGGGATTTCTGTCTCTGTACTTTTTGATACAGGTTGTAGCACCATCGGCGTCAGACATTCGTTGGTCCACCCGTCCTGCGCAACTGGGAGAACTGTGAAGTGCGTCACCTTTGGAGGAACAGTGGAGACTTTTCCTACAGCAATCATTGATATAAAAACACCATTTTTTACAGGGAAAATACACGCCTGTTTACTTCCTGCGCCAATTAGTGACTTGATAATTGGTCGCATACATGGAATTAAAGAGTGTACCCACAGCAAATTGCTGCTTGGGAACAGCAACATATGCATTCTGCCAATGCAGTTGTCACTAGAGCGCAAGCTAAGGATATGTTGCAAAGTACACCAACAATATCTCATGTTAATAATAATGATGATGTTGACTCTCTGTTGCTGTCATTTTCGACGGAGTCATCTGTCAAGTTATTTGCTTATGTTTGTATCATAAGTATAATTGTGTCTTTACCTGCGATGTCAGGTTGATTAGGGGTTGTCTTCCCTTGTTTATTCATTCATTGTGTTTTTGACCTCAGTCGGCGTAGGGAAAAATTTTTCAATTAAGCGGAGTGAGCTCACCTTCTGAAAACACAGAGGATTGTTTTTCGGGGAAATTTCGAAGTAACTGCTAAACAGTGCAATTTCTTGATGACGAAAATTCCTTGTTTTAGTTCTGGAGGATTTTTTTCCAGGTAATACCGACCTTTATGCATTATTACGCTTTTCGGTGGCAGAACATGTAAAGGATTACCTAGGGTGAACAGCAGCTCACTGATCCGCCATTTCAGAACTTTTATATTTGTGCTCGAGGTAGCCATCCAAGACTGTTAGTCTTATATTGTCCAGAAATCCAGTGACGAAGATATATTGTGGGAGCCGCAGATTGGCGGAACTTCTATCTACAATAAGTATTACTGCAGGGTTGATGATAACCTATTTAACAGAAGTACACGGCCGACGTCAGAACGAGGCCTGTGCTTTCGGCTATTATACTACAGCCTGATATGTGCAATTGGCAGGGAGTGCCAAGTTGCACCTATGTGTCAAGGTAACTAAGGCATCTGACGCGTTTAGTCAGAGACGCCAAGGGCGACGCTACGAACTGTCATTATTGAAGAACTTTGCTATTGACCATGCACGTCTATTCTGATGTTTACCTTTTTGAATGCCAAATGTATACCTATCGATGTCAGGTCAGCATGACCTTGTTACACTGACTGTTCCTGTTGATATTATGTCTGTTCCCGTCAATAAATGTCTTGAAACATGCCTGCAGTGTCAAAGCATCCTTGATTACTGCATGTGAGAGTATGGGTTGCAGGATCTACATCTATACGAGCCTAAACACATTCGCGTCTTCATTCGCACCATGATGCTTCATTAAAAAAATTTTTCAATTAGCTCAGAATACTACAAACACAGAAACAAACTCTAAACATAATTTTATGCTGAAGAATGGGGTATTGGTTAGAGTAGTGCGTGATAATATGTCATCCGTACGATCTCAAATTTTAGTACCTTTTACAATGAGAGCTCGTATATTTCGTCATGCTCACGACTCTTAATGTGCAGGCCACATGGGTTTTTCACGCACCAAATCCAGAGTGCTATCTGCATTCTATTTGCCAGGTGTACATAGAGATGTTAATATCTACTGTCGTTCCTGTATAACATGTCAAGAGGTTAAGGTTCGTAGGCCATACCACGCAGCTCCTATTCAAGCTGCCGACATTCCAATTCGACCATTTGAGAAAATGGCAATTGACATTATTGGTCCTATCAAACCTTCTGCTAGAGGACATACACATATTCTCACTTGTATTGATAAGTGTACTCGTTGGCCTGAGGCTATACCTCTAAAGAGTACTTCATCTGCTAGTGTCGCAGATGCGCTATGGTTAATTTTTTCACGTTTAGGTTATCCACGTAAAATATTATCAGATCATGGTGTGCAATTCGTTTCTGAAGCTATGTCTCAAGTCATGGCTATGTTGCACATTGTTAGATCTCTTAGTTCTATCTATCACGCAATGTCGAACGGTTTAATTGAGCGTCAAAATAGGACACTCAAACAGTTATTGGGTAAAATTACTGAGGATCATCCTCAAGAGTGGAACAAAGTTCTACCCGCTGCTCTCTTTGCGTATCGAGAGGTGCAAAATGAAGCTACAGGTTTTTCACCGTTTCAACTCGTCTTCGGCGTTCGACCTCGTGGTCCTATGTCGTTACTACACGACCTACTTACGGAGGAGGATATTTCAAATGACACTCAATCCTCGTATGAGTATGTAATTTCTTTAAGGAAAACAATCATAGATGCATGTAGGTTAGCCACCACATCATCTGAATTAGCAAAAGAAAAAGCTCGACTCTTTGCTAATAGATACCGACGTCTTCGCCAGCTTTTTCCCGGTGACGAGGCTTATGTCTTACTCCCTCGTAAAGACAATCGGTTACTCATTGCCTGGAAAGGCCCTTTCAAAATAATTTCTCGAATTTCGAATGTCGATTACATTGTCGATATCATGGGCAAACATAAAACCTTTCACATAAATATGTTAAAGGAATTTCACTCTCGTCCTGACTATCTTCAGTCAGTGTTCCAAGCAACAGACGATCCTACACCTTGTCTTCATCATTATACCGCTTTATCCTTAATTCAGGAGGAAGAGTCTTCTTTTCAAGACGTACCTTTACCTATACCGGTAGTACCACTTCATTCAACAGAAAATTGGAATGATGTTTCTATTTCTCTTGACCTTTCTGCTGATCAGCGTCAGCAAGTGTCGTCTCTTCTTCAATCCTATCAGGATGTTCTCACTGACATCCCCGGTCGTACGTCTGTCATTCAGCATGACATTTTACTGACCTATTCGGGTCCGTCCATATCCTATTTCTCTGCACTTTCGATCTCAGGTTGATAAGGAATTGGATGAGATGCTTAAATTAAAAATAATTGAACCATCCACTTCACCATATTCTTCTTCGATGGTTATTATCCGTAATAAAGATAACAACACCAGTCTTTGTGTTGACTATCGTAAGTTAAATAAGGTTACACAATTTGACGCGGAACAATTACCACTTTTGGAAGATTTCCTGGTTAAACTTCACTAAGTTAGATTTGTCAAAGGGCTATTGCCAAGTCCCATTGACAGATCGTTCAAAGCCACTCACTGCTTTTTCTACTCCTCGTGGTCTTTTCCAATGGAATTTTATGCCATTTGGACTAGTAAACGCACCTGCCACCTTTGTGCACATGATGCGTCGTATGTTATCACATCGCTCCGATGTCATTGCCTATATCGATAACATTTGTCTTTTTAGTGACTCATGGGATGAACATTTTCGTGGATTGAACACATTATTGTCCACTTTACGTTCGTATAACTTAACGGCTAAACAATCTAAAGCATATGTTGGTTTTCATGACACATCATTTTTAGGTCACCGTGTTGGTCATGGTCTTTTACATACTGAGGACAGTAATATTTCTAAAATCCTGAATATCTCAATACCTAAGACTAAGAAACAAATAAGGAGTCTATTAGGTCTAATACAATTCTATGGAAGATTCATCCCTCATTTATCGACCATCACTGCACCTTTCTCTACTTTGTTAAAGAAGGGCGCAGCTAACATGATTCGGTGGTTGCAAGAACATCAAGTCACGTTAGATATCATTAAATCACACTTTTCTAACGCACCTGTCTTACGGTTACCTAATGCGGACCTACCTTTCATTCTCCGCAGCGATGCGTCAAATTTCGGCATTGGAAGCGCATTATTTTCAAGAATACTCTGGTACATTGCATCCTGTCATGTACGTGTCCAGAAAACTGACACCTTCAGAGAATAATTACTCCGTTCTTGACAGCGAGCTTCTTGCCATGGTATGGTCAATTACCAAACTACAGAGATTTTTACTAGGAGTGCACTTCATTGTAGAGACAGACCAGCATGCTCCTACTGCTCTCAACAACAGAGACGTGAAGTCATCTCGATCAACCAGATATGCAATCGCTCTGCAACCGTACAGTTTTACTATACGAGCAATACATGGATCGCAGAATGTTCTAGCAGACATCCTTTCGCGGTGTCCTTCTGAATCAAGCTAGATTCTACGCCCTATGAAAAGTGACGCCTCTGCATGAACGTTTCCTTAGTTATAACTCAGTGCTAAATTAACTTTAAGTCGTTCAGCGACAATATTGTGATAAACTTTTTTCGTTCGCTGGTTGTGTGTCTGCGTATACATTTCCTGAAATTAGCATATACAGTTTAACGTTGAAATAACATGAACTTAAATAAAAACATTGGACTAGTGTGTGAATATAACATTTAACAGTGATAACATGTTTAAGTCAATCGGAACTTTATGAAGTGTTGACTGTTTTCTAATATAACATTGCAACTTTGTCACTTTAATTAATAGTGAACTCAGTATGAATTAATAACATTTTAAGGCCATGGACGCTATGCTTAAACTATTACTTAATCACATTTAAGTATGGCTAATAGTTAATATGTTTATAAGGAAATAGATTATTTCTAGTTCATAGCGCTAGTGCTTTTCACGCATAACTTCGGTAGCATATCACCACTCATACTTATTTAGTACTGCTAAGTGTGTTGATTACTTCGCATGTTTTATTTCCATTCTTTGTCACTCGTCGTTTTGATGCGTTCATATTCCATTTTATTTCAATTCATTTATTGACATTTTTTTCTTTATGTTAACATTTTATTTGTGTTTCATCGTCTTTATTATTTAATATTATCTAGTGTTGCCACATTTACCTCATGTTGGTTCATAGTGGTTATACATTTACTTACATTGCATTTTGTTTATTTGAGTTGAATTCACTTTCATATTTATTCTGCCACTAGTAATATTTTGTTTAATATATTTAGATTTATGTTTTATGTAGATGTTAATTTGATTTACCTCTCCGCGGTTATTAAAGTAAAAAAAAAAAAAAATTTTTTTTCGCGGGGGTTGTAAGTACTGTTGCGTCCTTTTGGGGTCCTTAACAGTAATAAAGTAGTCATGGGTCCTACTTCTGTTAAAAGGGTACGCATCAACATTTGTGGTAAGAATATATTGGTAATTTAAATTCATCGCGCACGGAAGCGCACATATTTGTGCATAAGTATTTTCGCGTTTTGTTGCTAAACAGTAGATGACGTCGTAACCTCAGGGAGAGATGGCTGGAATGAAAGTCAGACCTTGGTCTGTTTGTTATTTAAACCCCATATAGTGGGTAGACTTCTGTGGATTTTCTATTTTTGACGGCCTTCCATGAGGAAGCTATTGCCGTAAGGATTTCACAGTAAGTTTCGTTTTAATGTACGGAATCTATGTATATTGCACCTTACTATGTTGAATCTAGTCGGAACATCATTAGGGGAACTGTTGTCCCATCATTAAGATGTACTGACATTGGATTAACAGTAAAGGGAAATTATTGGAACCAGCCAGTTGGGTTCAATCACGTTCCGTTTGGGAGAATTTTATTATAAACCTGAATACAGATATAATGGATATATTTTCGACGTCCTTTGGACTACGGCAGATTAATGAGAGATCAGTCAAATGGACTTAGGATTTTATGATATACTGTTTACCATGATGTCTCAAGTATAATGTTCAAATACGTCAACCAGATTGTTTACGAGGCTATTGAATAATGGAACTTTCGTTAATGAATCATAGACCTCTGGTCATAATTTGTGTGCTTGCCCTTGAGGGGTCAGCCGTTATAAGATGAATATTTATGTCCATCAATGCATGAATCGAGTTGCCTGATCATACATGAACATTCCTGCATTTAACCATGATGTCCTGAGATGCTGATATGAATTGTTATGATGATGTCTTTGATCACGTCAATGCTCGTCTGTTGTACGTCGATAATAAATGTATTTTATAAAATGAAGATCCCGACTTCAGGCTAATACCTTGACAGTTGAACTTTATGAATTAACCTTGGCCCACGATTATGTCATTCGCGTTTCTTGAAGTTTGTCGGCCATTTTTGTAAGCCCTACCGAAGCTGATAGTAATTAAGTCAGCCATCACAGAACAGAGATTACTTCGAGGTGTAAAGGTCCCCTACGAATTCAAGAGTATATATCAATATAAAAACGACCTTTACAACACTTAACTTCTTTTTCTGTGTAATCTGATGGTCCACCATGGATCTCCGTATTCCAATCGTTGTTGCCCCTGTATCTCGCAACAGTGAAACTAATTTATTATTTACAAAACCCTTATCTAGAACCAAGGAACCTGTGTTTTCAACAGATGACATAACAGGCAAAGGATGTCCACACAAAAGTCTCGGTATTCTCTGTGGCTGAAACAAAGAACTGCATTGAGTACAGTTAGTACTATTAGCAAAGTCAACACTGCAAGCATTTGCATGAGCAATAGGCACATTATTTTGGTTTGCATTATTATTACTGACATCCACAACAGCATTAACTCGTTCTGGGTTTCTTGCCTGTCGATAATTATTGTTCTGAAAAGAACCTCTATTGTTTGTATAATTGTCATTATTCCTGTGGAATGACCTATTACCTCTGTTTGATCTGGCATTAAAACCACCTCTATTTTGGTAGTCATTATATCTGTTTGATGATTGAGGACCATAATAATCATTATTATTATTATAGTTATCATATCTCTGAGGCTGTTGAGATCTCTTATTAAAGTTATATCTGCCTCTATTGTTGCCATATTGAACTTTTGATTCAATCTATAATACTTGTCAATGCTATTAGATCTTTGCCTAGAAGTGTAAAAATTCATCACTCTGGCTGAAGCTGCTGGAAGAGAATCACTAATGTTATCTCTACTTAGATTCTTGTTTGGGTGTGCAACCTGATATTGTTTACCCAAGGTTTCACAAACAGACAATTTCTCTGGCTTTCTCTCCTGCAAAAAGGATAAAAAACCTCCACTAATGGAGGACAAAACTTTATCTCTTAGAATTAAGTCAGACAAACCTTCAAATGTCTTTTCAATCTTAGCAAGATCAATCCACCTAGAAAAGTACATTTTTATTGAGGCAATAAATTCTGTAAAGTCCTTTGCAGAATCTGGCACTAGTGATTTAAATTTAAGCCTATAGCCATCCTCATCTAATTTAAATCTCTTAAGTAACAATACATTAACAGCATCATAGTCATTTCTAGCTTGGTCATCCATTGTACACACAGCTGTAAATGCATCTCCGACCAATGTTCATGAGTAGTCTAGACCATGTAATTTTATCGATATTAACCTCAGGACAATAAGTCTCAAATCTACTAAGGAAGCATGAGATATCGTCAATGGAAGAGTTAAATTTAGGCAAATTTACATTGACATATTTGTTGTGATCTCTTCTATCCGTATCAACATTCATGACATTTACATGAGGTTGTTGCAATCTTAATTTCTCAAGTTCAATTTCCGCTAATTTATTTTCTTGAGCATGTTTTAACTCAGCCTGAGAATAGGCTAGTTTTTCCTTTTCAAGAGCTAACTCTTCTGCTCTTCTTGTTTCAGACAATGCTTCTTGTCTTCTTTTTTCTTTCAATTCTTCTTGTCTTTTGTCTTTTTCTTCTTGTCTTCTTTTTTCTTCCTCTTGTCTTTTTATTTCCTTGTCTACATAGGTTTGCAAGGCTTCCCCCTCCAAACCAAAATCTTTCCCAACCTTTACTAATCTTTCAAGGTTGCCATGCTTTACTCTTATTGTGCCTTTCAATAGCAACAAATAAGTAAATTTTATAATATTATCACTTGGATTAATATTTTCAATAATTGGCTCCTAAATACCATCGCAATAAGGAAGCTGAAATTTTTCGGTCATATAAAAAGACATAATAGTCTGGAAAAAACAGTGATGGAAGGCATGGTCCCTGGAAAAAGGGGAAGGAGTCGACCTAGACGACGGTGGACCCAGGACATCACAGAGAGTCTGAACTTGTCTTTGGCTGATGCAGGTCGACTTGCCCAGAATCGTGATGCGTTCAGAGCAGCTGTAATGGAGACAACGTTCTGGAAAGAATACGTCACATGATGATGATGATGACTTCAATTCAACCAACTTGATGCATGAGTAGCAAAATATAGAGATGTTAATGATGGAGCATAAAAGAAAAGTAGAAACAAGAAGACAGAATACAGTAATTAGAGCCAAAAGAAGCAAATGCTAATGGAAAAACTTAGGCAGAACTATATGAAATAGAACAATTAAAAAAAATATAGCTCTATTCACACTTATGACAATACATCACAATTTTTTTACAACATATATCACATCTATTAAATGAAAGATAGCCAGGTAAGAAGCACAGTTTCACAAACAATAATGTAGATAACTAAAGAGAAATAATATATAGGACTGGACTACAATCACAAATTGTACACTTAACAGAACTTCACAACTAACACTCAAAGGACATGATTATTTCAATAGCAGCAGATTCACACAGCATTGTAAAGCCGGCCCCACTATTTGAAAAAACCACACACTCCAAAACCTACAGTACGCTCATGAATCTATCGACAAGTCGAAACGGTATAGAGAGATTCACAAGTCCCTCCTACCTCCCACAGATTAAAAACACCAAAACATTAAAACATGCAACATAAATCTGAAAAAGAGCACAGGCAAACAAAGATAATTCAGTCACACGCTGTATGAAAAATAAACGTGACTTATCTGAATGCCAGGCCTCAAAAATCCTCCTAGTTCCAATGTCCGTTCCTCCCAGCACAGATGCGAACTGGACACAAAAGACCGCTCACTAGGTCTAGCAACGCTGCAACAGCTGACACGTTTCAGAATCCCCTTGATTCACCGCAGTCAGAAAAATACGCCATTTCCGGCAGAAAATTTGATGCTTTCATATATCAAGATGCAGCAGGTAAAATCTTCTGGAACACTTGCTCTTTCAATACTGGAACAGCTAAAGGACTGCAAAGCGAACTTGAATTACGGCCTTCTCAGCAGCTAGGAGACGACACGTGCGCATTTTTGAATAACTGGAGCGAAGCACGATTGCATGCGAACGTCTGGAGCAAAAATGATGACAAAAAGTCTGCGATCAAAAGATCATCGGCTTGCTGCCCCCAAACTGTTAGGGTTCAATTCGTTAGTTATTATCTTCAAGTAGCTGGTTCTTGACTTCCAGCCTGTCTAGGGTATATTTGTAACAGGCCTCTAAGTACAACTTTTTAGCAGCCTTAGAACGTGTAATTAGTCTTCAACAGTCAGAAACTTGATAAGTCCAGTTTGACGTGAAGAACATATATTCAATTTTAATACAGGACAAAGCTCCTTATATAATTGCATCCGTAATATTATAATCAATGGCATTCACTAGCCAGTCCATGAAACCAGTCTATCGTCACGTAGACTAAGGACAAGATGTCTTATGCATTCTGCTGAAATCTGTTATAATATAGTTCCACACTCACTTATTTCCATTCAACATTCGCTTGTCCATTTAAATATAATTAAGCATAGACTCCATACTGTAGGACGACCTAGCTGATATAAATTCACAAAGTCTCAATTACAAGAGTACAATTTCTGGAGCTCGTCAAAAACACGTCTTTCTCACAGAGAGAATACACATCGAAAGAGGACGATTCCTAGCTCAAATCTGCCACGTGAACCCGGCAAAGAATCGTCTGCCAATTATTAGCAGACTATGTGACGTACTTCCAGAGTAGTCCGGGCAACGCATATCAACAAGGAAGTATGTATACAAGCCATGTCGAGTGCGAAGAAACCTGTTATGATTTTACTCATAACACTGATAGGAGTTGATTTTCTTTAATTTTTGAAGGTATTTCTTGTCAGTAAAAAACATTCGGTGTGGTGAGAGCAAATTTTCATTCCGAAAGTGTGGTCCAGAGAAAAAAGTTTGGGAACTACTGGTGTTGATATTGAATCAGTGAATATTGCGATATCTGAAGGCTCACAGATTTCTTTTTTAAATTGGCAGAATATTGCTGTGTGGGTAGTGTTATTGCTGTAATTTATGCTTGGTAATTAATACAGAATTCTTCGTATCATTCATATATTTCTACTGTGTTACCATTTGGGTACTTGACATAAGCTCCAAGCCCAGCATTTATGGTGACTTTAAAGGTACAGCCATCTTTGTATGCATGTTAGGCTATAGTTTCTAAAGTGTCTATAGTTTCTAAATTGTCTATAGTTTCTAAAGTGTCTGTAGTTTCTAAAGTGTCTAAAGTTTCTAAATTGTCTATAGTTTCTAAAGTGTCTGTAGTTTCTAAAGTGTCTATAGTTTCTTAAGTGTCTGTAGTTTTTAAGGTAGCTGTCTTAAGTACAGTTGAGTTGGTGTCTTTTGTTAGTGTTTTATCCATGGGTGTGGTTTTTTTTTTAAATCAATCAATCAATACCCTTCTGCTCCCCAAGGAGAATTGGCCTTCAACAAGCACATGCCAAGTCCACATATCGCGTGCCATCAGCTCAAATTCTTTCCATGTATTCCTCGTCATTTTCATGTATGTCTGTAGCTTTCTTTTTCATGTGTATTTGGTCTACATCTGACTCCTTTACCCTGGGAATTACAGAACAATGACTGCCTTGTAATGCTATCAACAGGGTTCCTCTATGTGCGTCCTATCCAACATTAGCGTATATCGTGTTTCACTGGCACTGTCCTGATTCTGGTCATCATTTTCAAAATTTCAAGCCTTCTGTTCTACGCAAGCACCTATTTATGAAAGTCTGCGGCTTTTGACCTCGAAGTAACAGCTGAATTTATAAAAATCTACCATAGTTGGTGCCTGTTGGATTATAAATAACTATCTGTATATTGGCATTTTCCCTACACATAAGTCAACAATTTTGAGATATAAAATATTAATTGACACAGGATTAACTTAAAAATGGGAGAGGGGTGGCGGAAAAATTAGTATCACAATAACTGAACCTGATGTTTTCTGGTTCTTCGCCTAGAAATCTGCAGTGTTGTCCACTTAGGTCACCACAACCACTCAGTTCCAGACTCAATTGTTTTTTTGTTTTTTTAAATCAGCGATTCGACTAGACTCGGGACTCGCCAGTTTTGGCGAACCAACTTCGCCGTCCTCATTCATAACGCACTCATATAGAGATACCGAAAAATCGAAATAATATAAACCGTTTTTAAATAAAATGCTGACGATAAAGATTATTATTTTTCATTCTTATTTATATTGATTGATATGGTTGTCCGAATACAAGCGATTGTAACTACAAACGTTTGAGAAGCAAAATAAGAATCGACTTCGACTTGACTTGAAAACTACTGTTAGGGATTTGAGACTCGACTTAGGACTCGACTTGAAACTACTGTTAGAGGCTTGAGACTTTCACTAAAAGCCTTGAGACTTGTTACGAAAAGGTTGAAGACAACTCTGGAAATCTGCATTTCGTATCCTTATTTGCATCGTTTTACTTGCGAGCATAAGGCTTTACTTTCTTTAATTAACTATTAGCTTTATTCAATGTACATTTGACGCCGAAACACCAGGGAAACTTAGCTGAAGGCTATCACCTCAAAGGCGCATCATCCACAAGTCAGTTATGACTGGAGGAGGCTACTATTATCCAGTGTCGTATTAAATTTGTATTATGTTATTTAGTACGTCTCATTTGTTTGACCACAGCTGCCCATATCTATAATAGTTTGATATTACACCTGTATGCCCTAAGATGGTGATAACTAAAATATAAATACCAATAACCGGGATCTTGAGCACAAATATCACAATTTAGCCCAAAGACATGCAACAAATCAGGACATTGTACGACAAGGGTTGCTGAATTATTAAAACACAAGCTCAGACATTATTTTATATACTACTTTTTTCGTTTTATTGCTTTCCACTCATTTAAAAATGTATGTTAAATATAGCATGTCCTGACAGTTAAGTATAAAGAGAGCAAAATAAATCAGTCGTTTGTTTGTTAGTTTATGTTTGTTTGTTTTTCATTACACGGTTTACAACCATTTATACAGAACAACAATTTTATTTCACTTAATATCTTTCAGACTTTCTGAATCTTCAATTTTGTGTCTATATTATGTCACTCTCTATCTAATGTCACACAGAGTCTTTGCCCTTGTCTACGTCTTCCCGCTCTCTGTATCTGTCGCTTTCCTTTTCTATATCACTGTTATTTATAGTCGCTTTTTGTATTTATCCTTTATCTGTGTCCGCGACCACTGTCGGTGTCTATGAACATTACTGGCCATCTGTAAAAGCACAGCTCAAAACACTACTTGCACCAAAGCTCAAGAGAACAGTAGCTGGTGGAAACTTTACGTCATCTGAAGTTCTAATACTTTTAATGCTGAAATAGAAGTTTGACAAGAGATTATACATTAATCAGGATATCATTCTCTCAGTGTTCTCATTCATTTTATTTCATTCATCTCCTTTTGTTCTTTTTTTTTTTTTTGCTCATGACAGAGCATGGAGTCACCACTGTAACTGACCTGACTGAATGACGCCAGTATCAAATCACATGTGTCCACGCAGCAATGGTTTATGTAGCAATTTATTTCACATCATCAGGGTTATAGCACCAAGCACAACCTCAACTTTTACGACTTGCATGAAAGGGGAGTATTCCTATTAACCGCCAGCATCTGATGGAACACAGGTTCTCTATACATTCTCTCTACGTCTTCTTGTCCTGTGCCATTCGATGAAGTCTTTCCACATTTTTGTTGGATGTCTGTCTCCTATGTTCTTTCCAATTTGTTTGTCGGTTCCCCTATATTTCTTTTAACTTGGTAATACCAGAATAAGGACTGTAGTGTAATGCTATGAGCTGGGGAAATCAGTCTGTTCTTCACCTCTTGCTTCACTGGTAGAGGGTCTGTTAGTTCAACGCTTGATGTTCTATGTATCAGGCCGTCGACCAAAATCTAGATCGTCAGGTTATTTTTTCAGAGTCCACTGAATTCCATTTCTGATAGTTAATGTTATTGCTTTCTTAATCTCTCAACAGCCGATAGGATAATATGGCGCTCTCTCTGGCAAACATCTACACCTCAAGGTAGAACTGGAACGACTAAGTAAGTAAGCTTTCCTAATCCAGTCTGTAGCCAGCAAGAAGAGAAATGTTAACAAGTGGCATTCCTGCCATACTCCTGTTCTTATTTCAAAGGGCTCTAACATTGTCCATCATTAAGAATTCTACAATTCTTGTCTTTATGTGTTCCCTTCATCAGGCTTATGAACTTAAAAGGGACTCCATAATGCCTCAACAGTTACCACAGCGATTCTCCGTCAACACTGTCACATGCCATTTTGTAATCCAGAAATCCAGTGTACAGTGGTGAGCTAAATTCCAAGCTCTGTTAAATAATTACTCGCACCCACCGGGTCTACCTGGTCTGAACGCGATCTGTTTTGCCGCAAACCTGATTGCTATTCTCTCAACTGTTTGTTTAAATATCTTTTTAGGCTCTCAAGGATGATTCAGATTCATATTTTTCCTGGCACTCGTATTAACATTATTTCTCTGTAATTTTTGCACTCTTGCAAATCGTCCTTCTTTGTCTACTTGACAAGATATCCTTCCTTCTAGTCTACTTATCTCTCCTAGACTTTGACAAGTAATTTATATATTATCTCTGAAGAGGTGCTGATGTCTGCTTTGATCTCTGCCTGAATGCCACCTCAGCCAGCACCTATTTAATTCCGTTTTTTATTTATTTGTTTCTATTTGCTTTTTCACAGTTTAGAACTACTTTTCTGCTGGCTGGATGGCTAGAGTATTGTGTGGGACTGGTCTATTTCCATTGTAAATTAGACAGCAATGTTAGGCGTCTCTTACTTAATATCCATAAGTGTTCGCACAGGATTTGGAGGGTACTCAGGCACGCCTTAATGTCTTTATTTTGAAAAAAAAATACATTAAAAAAAAAAAAAACTAGCTTTGCGTTAAAATGTAATACTATATTAGCAACTTTTAGTGTTAAGGTATGAATAAAGATTCCTTATTCTGTTTTAGTCATTTTGGATTAGTTGATTATCTGGTTGAAGGTAAAATGAAAATTAGCTGTACTAGAATTGCTTTGGCAGCTAGCGCCTTCAATAGATTATCTAACATTTGGAAATTACGATCATTGAATATACATACCAAGCTTCGTCTGTTTAATTCAAATGTTATCTCAGTGTTAACATACGGCTGTGAGAGTTGGAAAATAACAAAATCATTGGAGAACAAGCTGAATACATTCGAGAACAAATGTCTTAGAAAACTCATGAACATCAGTTGGAAAGAATTCAAGACTAATCGACAAATAAGAGAAGACTCTAGGCAGAAATATGTCTCCGACTATATAAGGAAAAGACGATGGTCATATATCGGTCATGTCCTACGAATGCAAAACAACAGAATAATACTACAGGCGCTCACTTGGGTTCCTGAGGGTAAGAGGAAAAAAGGAAGACCAAAAGAAACACTCAGAAGAACAATAATAAGAGAAGGAAGAACGTTGGGCCTAAATAATGTGCAAGAGCTAAGAGGAGTGGCGTCACAACGAACAACCTGGAGAGCACTGGTTTCTGCCTTATGCGCCGTGTTTGGTGCTTAAAGAATTTATTATTATTATTATTATTTGTTTATGCCTCGTATATATTATTTTTTTAAAGTTCTTATTGTTTCATTAAAGTTTAGTTGTTGGTTTTTTTTAAAAATTGTTAAACTTTAGTGTCCTTATTTTCATTGAAAAACTTACATTAATATCTTTTATGGCCGATGATTGAATAAATGTTCGCCTAAAATAAAATTAAAATAAAATTCACACGGCAAAGAAATGTGAGGGGCACGCTTGTGTTTATCACCGTATTACCTGGTACATTGTGGACTCTGCAGACTAGTGTTTTACTGCGTACATTCTGGGCAATTACAATTAGTATTACTATACCCCTTACATACATCGTTGACGCAAAAAAACTATGCAAAGCTACAGACGATCTTCCATACATTTTCGCATATTAAACACATACATACCAGCACTTATATTCGTCTCTGTGTAGTTCCCGTGTTTGTCTGATGAGACAAAGAAAGAATAGATAGGCCTACACTGCTCCCTTCAGACAACTAATACGAGGTTGTGCATGCGACTGGCAAACCTTGACCTTGTCAAATATACAGAAACAACCACTGCAGCAACTTGTGATACAAGCTTTACAAAGTGGTGGCTCCATGCTCCGTGAGGAGTAAAATGCTGGTTATTACATACGACACACGCACAAACTAAACAGTTCTATCAATTATTTACACACATAAACACAGATGTAAGAAGCACAAGACACACTCGCCACATTAACAAATCCTGAACAGTAATACCATATTTTTTATCCCATACGCTCCAAAATCAACACCATACACCATATTCATACGCTACAACCATTCACACTCTCACAATCACCATCATCTCATATTAATAAATCAATATCTCACACAAATAAATTGCTTTGGAGGCACCCGTACCTGCAATGGCTGACTGAAACCCCCCGTTGTACTCACACCCGACCTCGTTATGAATATAGTCATCTCGTGCATCGACGTAGCTGTCGTCACTGTCCGGTCCGCCAACGAGGGCACCAAACAAAATGTGGGCGTTAGGTTCAGACTTTGTGTAATCTGCCCATGTGCAGGGGTGGGGTGGAGATCTGCATGAACTGGGGAAGAAATGCTATGTTTACGTTTTTGTATGGTGGCTGCCAAGGAGCATTTGCATGAACTAAAGAACGGTATTCAATTTGTAGAAATTCGTTGTGGTGGCTAGGTAGGATTCAGGGCATGCCTTAGGCCGATTAAACCTATTTGGCCCAATCGGGCCCGGTGCTCACACGGGGGAAAGGGGGGGGGGGGCCACACTAGGGTTTCCCCCTACAGCTTTGAAAAATATAAGGAATAAAAATTAGCCACACAAGTAACTGTGCCCTATCCTTGTAGAATGTTTCCAGTAATTAACGCAAGGAAAATAAATGGTGTATAGTGTATCATTCGGTTGGAATGAGAGACCGATGATAATATGTGTAACATTAGCACCCTGGTGTTGGTCGTGATGGATATAAAGAGGACAAGGATTTGTTTTGGGTACAGCATCAGTTACTGGCCTGTTTATGCGCAGGTAATTGCGAGTTTGTATAATTAATGAGCGTGTGGAGAGAAAAAAGTTTGTGTGTGGGGGGTACTGTATATGTCTGTATAATCGGCGATATATATAATTCACCAACCAAATGACATAATCTATTCTTATCGGGTTTCCGTTCAAAGGAATAAGAAGGTTTTGGATGTTCGCAGCATCACTAAGCGACGCGTGGCTACCATGAAAGAGGCCCTAAAGAACACAGACATAGACATTATTAACCTGGACTGGTACATGAGTAGGCCAAATGCCAGCGGGAGGACGAGCCAATGTCGCACTGGCTAGGAGCGACGAGATTCAATGTGTCAAAGGTAAAGTTGGGAGATTGAGAGTTGCTACTTCTAATGACGGATTTTGAAATGTCATATTTGTGAAAACACTGAACTGGTGACATTTATTGTACCTTTTATTGTGCTGACTAATGATAAGAAAGTTTTGTCATGTCATTCTCTGTCATTCCATGTGGTACATACGGCTGCAGTTGTTGCTCGCCATCTATTTCTGTTTTAAACTGTCTTTTTATTTTAACTCTACCCTGTATAGCCCGATTGCTTTAGCTTCCTCCTCCACGCGTCTTCTTCATTTTTCTCTTTATGCACGTTTTCAGTAATATTTTAGACAAACCACATAGAAACTCTTCTCTCGGTGATCAAAAATACATATTTGGAATCCACTTGCACGGAAAATTAAAATATGCGAGATTCCATCGGGGAGAAATTAAGGACAGTTATCCTCCGAAGAAAGTGTTAGCATTCATAAGCTCCAGTAATCTGATGGAGACGTTATCAAATCTTTCGTAGTCCTCAGAAATGTTTAAATGTTGTGACAGTTCACAGCCGATAAAGCCAGAAATGCGAGTCTCTGAAGCGATATTTTAATAAATATGTAAAACATACATGTATTCACTAAGGAAATTTAAATTCAACATTACTTTATGCACCACACTCACTGTCACATAATTTTTGGGTCGATCTCTTGTCCTCTCCTGCCGTATTCAGTTACATTTGTTGTGCGTACTGATTACGTGAAATGTCCGTGGTTGGCCCATTTCTTTCTCTGCTATCAAGCAGATATTAACTCATTTCTTATCAGTTTTACATCCCTTCGGTAATAATTCGTCTTGTCTGTTTACCTGATCATCCCTGCTGAGAGAGTAGACAGGTGATGCAATATTGACCGACAGTCATGTTGGTAAAATTCTCGTGTACGTAACCTTGGCGCTGATATTGCTATTGTGATTCACTAATTACTGTCGTGCAGAGTCACAGCCCAGATGGGTACACGAGGGTCATTGTTTGCACTTGGACGGGGCGATAATTATCAGTCGGACACCCCTGAGCGGAAATGTTGTAATAGTTCCGGGCAGATGTAAAAAGTTGAATGTAATTTGTGACGAGAATAGTATTGCATTAATGCACAGAAATTTCCTAGTGGAAATGTGACAGGATGGATTGGGGCGACCTCTTCTCGATCTCTTATCAACTCCAGCAGTAATCAGTTACATTTGTTGTACTGGCTTTATTACGTGCTTTTCAGTAGTCATCACCTTTCTCTTTCTCTACTATGTAGCAGATATTTTGTATTTTCAAACATTCTTACACTCCTCTCAGCGATAAGTCGTCATGTCTGTTTGCTTACCTGTTCTTCCCTGCTTGGGAAGGAACTGATAAGATAATATTAGCCGACAACCATGTTGGTTAATTTCGGGTGTTTCCGACATGGGGTTACGGAGTAACATTAAAATCGCCCAGTGCAGTTGTTTAATCGCTGATAAGGCAAGGGTGCTTTTTTTGCCAAGGTGGTAAAGAGACGGACTTTGTGTGCTCAAGCGACAGATAACGAGATTACTCGTCTGTGCGATACATTTTGGACATACATGCATGCCATCATCGTTTCTGGCACACCTTGTTATAAAGACATTATTTTATATTAAAGTAAATAATAAGTTATTTGTAAACATGGCCGAGAGAGAATCGGATGTTTTCTTTCCATATATGGGAGACGTGACCTTTTGCATCACGCATATTATTTCATGCGGAAATAATTTTAAAATTACCCCACACAACACACATGTTTGAAACGATTGGAGCTTTCGTAACAAAACATATGCGGGGGAGGAAGGGCCATATAACCTGACCTTTTCGCAATTTTAAGACACTGTAAAGATCGCTTGCCAATACGAAACCAGACTGCCAGAAGTTAGAATTCAGAATTCCATTTTTCAGACCGGATTTTTGCTGGAGTATTTTAAAGGACTTAAACAGCACATGAAATCTCTATAATTTAATAAGGAACTGGGATGTGAGGAAACTGAAAACACGGAGTCATAGAGGGAATCTAGTGTTAAAATAACGACCCCCAAGAACGCGTGTAAGAGGTCTAGCCAAGTGCCTTTATTCATCTGAGCAAACAGTCTGTGAGCCAAGATTGGCGTAAGTTGTGCATTTTACATTTTATAATTTATATATCATATATTTTGCCATGTGAATACTAATATGTGAAATATATTGACACTTCTGGGAACGTGCTGTGCCCTACAACCGTGACCAGCGACGAGCGTGATAAGTCTACCAAGAACCAAACCATCATAAGGAGCAGGACTGTCACTGACAGCTAAGTAACCCAGAAAAGCTGCCAAGTGACCTCTTTTAAAAACTAACCTTCCATCACAACAGTGATGATAAACTTTTTTTTTATAAATAATTATTCATTTCTTTAAAACCTTGTTAAAACCTAAATGACTATTTAATCTGTTATTTGTAAATATACAAATTTAACGTCGATTTATTTATTTTGAATAGTTTGTCTCAGTCAATTTACTAAATACACTCCAAACAGAGCTATACCCTAATAAGAAAAATTCCACTGAGTAAATCAGGGTGGGGGCTTGAACGAGCTGAAATTAATAATTGCTTCTTTTTTCTTCTTTGATCCTTAGCCGCCGACCGTCAAAGCAGTCAGTGGCCATTACGCCTGGTGGCGTCTTGTGGGGCAACAACAAATTGATTCCACTTTGCTCGGTCTGCGGCCATCCTTCGTACAGTGCCCCAACTCTGGTTCATTCTTTGCATCTCAGCCTCCACAGTCCTCCGCCAAGTTGTTTTTGGTCGGCCTCTATTTCGTTTTCCTTCAGGGATCCATAGCATAGCTGTTCTTGTGATGGCATCGGGGTCTCTTCTGAGGACATGGCCAACCCAGCTCCAGCGTCTGCCAGCTATGATGGTGTGCATGTCCTCTTGCTTGCTCAGAGTAAGCAGATCTTGGTTGGTGATGGTATTTGGCCAAAAGATTCGGAGAATTTTTCTTAGGCATGTTGTATGAAAAGAGGACAATTTCAACATTTCCTTCTCTGTAACTCTCCAGCTCTCCGCGCCATAGAGAAGCACAGATAGCACACAGCTCTGATATAATCATAATTTTGTTCTTGTGCTGTACCGAGAGGACCCCCAGATGTTGTCCAGACTAAAAAAAGGCTGTTCTTGCCCCGTCCACTCCGCTGCCGATGTCCCCGCCCGCCCCGCCGTCTATGCCAACATGCACCCCAGGCATGTGAAGGCATCCATCTGCCCCAGCCGCCGATTCCCCACTGACACGGGCCCAGGGTTGCCCACACCGAGCGTCATGACCTCTGTCTTCCCCAGGTTGATGCCCAAGCCCACCTGCTGGCTATACTTACCAAGTCTATCCGTTCTTTCCTGGATGTGTTGATGTGAATGTGCTAGCAGTGCAATGTCATCTGCATATTCCAGATCTTCCAATGTACGAGGGGCGTTTAAAAAGTAATGCACCACATCTTTTTTCTCAGCTAATAATGAAGATAGAAGCATGAAATTTTGCACACTTCAAATATGGACTGTGCCAATTGTGTGCAGCAAATTGCACCTCAACCGGCCAAATTATATGGCTGCCCTAAACCGTTGAAATGGAGCGTGTTAGCAACTTGCGTTATAAGCAGCGAATTGTGATAGAATTTCTCGTTGCAGAGAAGGAAACTGTTGTGAACATTCACAATCGTCTATGTGATGTGTATGGAAGTTTTGCAGTCGACAGGAGTACAGTCAGTCGCTGGGTTCAGAGAATCAAAGAATCAGGAGGTGGAGATACGAAGCTCCTTGATCGGCCGTGCTGTGGACGTCCTGCAACAGCCACCAACGCAGAAATGTTGAAATGCGCTGAGGGCATTATTCTTACTGATAGGCAAATCACTACCCAACAATTGGCCTTACAGCTGTCAGTCAGCATTGGTAGTGCAAATGCAGTTATAAAAACTCTCGGATTTTCTAAGGTTTGCAAAGTCTCACAAATGACCATCGATTGCAAAGGAAAGCAATTTCTTCTGAATTGTTGGAGCGTTTCAATGCTGATGGAGAGACGTTTTTGGCTAAGATCGTTACAGGTGACGAAACCTGGGCACATCATTTTGAACGTGAGACAAAAAGACAGTCAATGGAGTGGCATCATCCGCAATCACCACGGAGAAAGAAATTCAAGACAATTCCTTCAGCTGGAAAGGTCATGATCACTGTCTTTTGGGACATTGAAGGTGTGATTCTTGTGGACGTTATGCCAAGAGGAGAGACAATCAATTCGCAAGCTTACATTAAGACATTGAAAAAACTCAATCAACGTTTTCGCAGAGTTCGGCCGCACAAGAATCCAGCAAACCTGCTTCTCCTTCACGACAATGCGTGACCTCACAAAAGTCTGGCAACACGGGAAGCAATCACCAAATTGGGTTGGACTGTACTACCCCATCCACCCTGTAGTCCCGATTTGGCACCCTGTGATTTTCATCTATTTGGTCCACTAAAGGTGCACTCCGTGGGACAAAGTTTGAAGATGATGAAGGAGTGATTCATGCAGCGAAGAAATGGCTACATGATCAAGACAAAATCTGGTACGGGCTAGGAATACATGCACTTGTTTCGCGCTGGCGTAAAGCCGTACAAGTTGATGGGGATTATGTTGAATAATACCGATGTTTACATGACATATCCATGTCTATTGTGTATAAATTTCATGCTTTTTGAATAAACAGCTCCTGAGAAAAACGATGTGGGGCATTACTTTCTGAACGCCCCTCGTAGAAAATGCAGTCCATCCCACTCCTCTTAAATTGCCCTCTGTCATCTGGCGCATCACCCAGTCTATGACTGTTAAAAATAGAGCGGTTGATAAGGGGCATCCTTGTCGCACTCCTGTCCTCACCTCAAAGGCTAAGTCGCCCTGCCGAACGCTACACGCAAAGTTGGCATAAAGGCTTTTTTACGATTGACATTACGCAGCCCGGAATTCCATAAGCCCTCAGGATTTTCCATAAACTGTCCCTATGTATACCGTCAAAAGCCGTTTCAAAACCAACGAAATTAATGCACAGCTGTCCCTGCCACCCCGAGCACTGCTCCACAATGTCCCCGAGGATAAACACATGATACACACATCCTCTGCTCTCTCCAAATCCTGCCCGTTCCCTCCTCAGCCCGAGGTCCACCGCCTTTGAGACTCTCTGTATAACCATCCTGACCAGCATTTTGCCGGGAACCGAGAGAAGAGCTACTCCTCTTCAACTATTGCAGTCTGCAAGATCTCCCCCCTTGGGCAATTTGACAATTATTCCTTTTCTCCACTCTGCTGGTGCCGTCCCCGCCTTCCAGACCCGTGCAAACAGCGGCTCTGACAGCTCCGCCGCCAGCTCTGGGTCTGTCTCCAATAGCTCTGCATTCAAGTTATCACAACCAGGAGCCCCTCCATTCCCTAACCCTTCGACTGCCGTGATGACCTCCTCCCCTCGTGGGATGTCTGTATTAACATCCAGATCATCTTCAGCCCCAGGAACATTCAACTGCGTCCCCGGCGGTTCCCTATCCAGAGCCTCCACGAAATGCCCCGCCCATCCCGTCTCCCGTCCCTCTACTGCCGCGACGAGACCTCCGTGCCCATCTCTCACTAATTTAACATTGTTTGCACCCCGTTTTCCACCGATGACCCTAGCCATTTTGCACACCGTGCTCCCACCTCTCAGTGCCGCCTCCCCGCAAGGTCATTGTTGCGTGCATATTTTGACGCACATATTACAAAAATCGATATGGCTATTTAATATGGGAAAAATATAGACATTCATTCATTTGTGTATGAAAATGCTGTCTATGGGGAAAGCGAGATAATCCATGTTTGATTCACACTTTTGATTATAGGAGTAATCGTTCTGGATATTGATCCGGCGCAAGGATATTGCTCTTATATTTGTACTTATTTTTAGGGCCAGAAAATAGATTAATTTGCTTATTATGTTTATGGCCTGAATTCATATGTATTACATATTATTAGTACAAGTAGAATCAGTCCTATATTGTATATTTTGGATGGGTAGGCGGGACTAGATTCTTGTTATTCCGGTCTAGCGGAAGTATGAGTTGTCTTGACAAGTCGTGATGAGTTCCGATGTACCGTGATAATGGCGGGTACGCACTTTTCAAAGGGCTGGTAGATTCTTAAGGAAATATGATTCATGAAGTGGTTTTCTTCTAAAGGAGATGGTATCTCTACTATAGTTTATGTTAGAGACTCTCCTAAGGTACGGTACAATGTATAATTCGGACTCCATGTATTGCCAGACCCTATTTTGATGATCTCATGTTGATTCGACCTAGATGGAACATTGTGCTTCGTATCGCTAGGGTCGTGTTTTGTATCGACAAAGATGACAGACTTTCCTACAGCGGTTATGGCTACGTGAATTAACCTGATCACCGTAGAGCTGTATGGGAACATTTATGAAATCATTTATATACCCATTATAAATTAACTCTGGCTTATATTCTCCTTCCTATGAATGAGTGAACGACAACTCAGGGAGGCGGCCATGTTAGATTTCGGTCATCATATGTTTTGATCACTGCCAAGAGAACAGATTATTTATCCTATTATCGGACAGTGACAGGGAGATCTCAATCTTGCTAGAAACCCCCTCTTTCGTGGTTTCATAATATATGCTACAAACTATGGACGTCAAGTAACTTTAGTTATTTACCGATCTGCCTTCACTGACGCGTTTAGTCAGATAGGGGGATGCGGCCATAATGTATCATGACAATTGAACTTTTGATGTACTGCCCATTATTTCTGAATGTGTCATGACTTCAGATCTGCTATGTATACCTACAAATTGATATGTCAACATACCATGATGTACTCGTATGTCCCAGTGTGTACGTCTGAATAAATTGAGTAAACAAAGATTCCAGCAGTCTGCATTGGTGCCTTGTAGACACAAGTGTATGAGTGGTTATATTGGTCAGCACACGAACAGTACACCATTCGCGGTAATCACACTCTACACTTCTACTTCATACATACACCATCCTGCGTCGGTTGGAGTGACCAAGTTTAGGGCCTGCTTCCCCTGGAGCCTTTGCCTTCCCTAACTCAGGACTAGGGTGAGTTACCCATTTACAGCTGGGTAGACTGGGGCATGCCTGATCTCAACAACACACCACTCTTCCTTACAGAGCATACAGACTGACACTTTACAGAGTGGAAAGAAGAAAGGAAACTTTACAGTGGCGAGCCAGATTCCTGGGTCCAGCTTACGCAGTTTTGTGTTGAGAATCACAGTTTACAGCTGAAAGAACATTTGTTTGAACACATCAACACCAGTAGGACAGCTATACAGTCGATGTCAGCTTGACCTGTATTACCGATAGGATGCTGTATCTAGGTCAGCGCTTGTTGACAGTTTTTTCGCTGTACAGACAGTATTACACAGGACAGTGGTATCAAGTGTAGAAAATATCTGGAGCAGTATTGTTGACATTTCTCAACGTACAGAAGAATCACAGTGTTGTTGAACATAAAGTGCATAGTTCATCGTTGGATCTTCATATGCTCTACAGAGAAAAATTGACAGTGTAATAGTTTAAAATTAAATCTATTACTGAATAAAGTGGCAAGTTATTAGTATTAAAATAAACTGTGCCTGCTTTACAACACTATACCTGCAACACATTCCATTCATGACATAAATTATATTGTATGCTATATGCTATTTATGCTTACATGTTATTTGTTATGTATTAAATTAGTTTTTGTTCTGTGTGACTAGTACAAGGTATGCCGAGTGACATTGGTCTGGTACTAGGATTCTATAGGTACACATTTTCTTAATTGGAAATTTGTTAGCAACAATTTGCTGCTATTTCTGTTAGTTGTGATGAGGTGTTCTTTTTCTTCGTTGTTTTTGTTAATAATTTTGTGTTCCTTAGTTTTGTTTGATTTGTTTGTATAATTGTAGGTCTCATCTTTTCTATTTTTGATTTCTTTACACCCTTATGTTTATACACTGTGACGTTATTTGTCTTGTTATCTTATTGCAGTTATCATCACGGATTCTGTGATCATTTTTTTTTTCATTTCTCCTATTTAATTTAATTTGATCTCTGCAAATGTTTTCAAATTGTCTTTTCTTGTTTGTCCTTTGTAATGTCTTTAGTTGACATATGACATAGGAGTTATAGTGGTATACACTGATAGTATAGTACAGATCAGTACTTTATGATTATTTTCCACAGGTACCCAAGTGATCTTTGATTACATTGAGATATACAAGACCTTTGTAAGGCTTGTCTCCCACAGTATTTGAGATACAGTTATTGTTGTCCACAGGTACTCAAGTTATCATTGGTTATTATAAACCATACAAGTTTGGACTAAGACTAAGTCTATGGTATAGACTTGTCTCCCATTAAAGTGAAATAGGGTAATTTATTTACTTTTTCAGGTTTCTGATTTAAGAAGACAATATGTCTACATTAGATTATTTTATTGCACAAGGAAAATCTCTTGATAAGACTGGAAAAGACTTAGAACAATGGGCTGTGGCTCAATATGACAAAGCATTAGCTGCTGAAGAGAGAAAAGCGGCTGCTGAAGAGAGAAAAGCTTTGGCTGAAGAAAAAAGATTAGAAAGAGAAGCTGCTGCTGAAGAAAAAAAAGCTCTGGCTGAAGAAAAAAGATTAGAAAAAGAAGCTGATACTGCTGCTGAACTAAAGAAATTGCAGATGCAAGTGGAGGAAAGGAGATTTGATGCAGAACAGAAGAAATTGGAAGCTGCTGCAGAACAGAAAAAATTAGAAGCTGCTGCAGAACAGAAAAAATTAGAAGCTGCTGCAGAACAGAAAAAACTAGAATTTGCTGCTGCTGCAGAACAGAAAAAATTAGAAGCTGCTGCTGCTGCAGAACAAAAAAAATTAGATAGAGAAGCTGAAGAGAGAAAAGCAATAAGAGAACATGAGTTTGAATTAGAGAAATTAAAATTGACATGTATGAGTAATGTTAATCAGGCATCTGGTGGTAATGGTAAACCCTTTGTGTACAAGGTCAAGGTACCAGCGTTTAACCCTACCAGTGATGACATAACATTTTGGCTTTCTAGATTTGAACGGGCTTGTCGATCTCATAATGTTGACAAATCACAGTATGTGAATCAGTTGTCTGAAAATCTAAAAGGGGAGTCCCTAAGTAAGTTATATTTTGTTGAAGAGGCCGACAAAGATAATTATGATGCTGTTAGGGCAGCTTTGATAAAGAGATATCAGCTGTCTGAGGAAGGTTACCGTCTTTTGTTTAAAACAATGAGACCTGAGGTAGGTGTAGAATTCTCAGATTTCATCTCAAAAGCACGAATTACACTTTCACGATGGATTGAATTATCCAAAACAGAGAAAACATTTGATGGTCTTACGGATTTATTGCTAAGAGACAAGGTCATGTCTTCTGTAAATAAATCATTCCTAGAGTTCTTACATGAGCGTAAACCTGGTACAATAAAGCAAATGGAAGAATATTGTGACCAGTATGCTACGGCACACCCTGACATGATTCTTAGTAACTCTAACATTAAAGAGAGTATGCCAGTTGCTTCGGCAACAGAATATAATCAGAATTACTCACACAAATTCCAAGGAGCTAAAAATAAATTTGATAAAAAGGTTAATTGGAATAAGTATCAAAACCAAGATAACCACTCAAATCAGAGTTCTTCTTCGAAGAACTGGAATCGAGCTGATAGTCCTCGACACGCGAGAGGTACCCATAATGTTAGAAATTCTCGAAAAGGGAGTAGCTATAGGAACTACCCAAGTGCTTCATGGAGACAACAGAAACAATATTACAGGGATACTCAATATAATGAGCGTGATGATTATGATCATGAATATTATGATTCAAACCCAAATAGGGGTTATAACAGAGGCAATAATAATTATAGAGACAATTATAACCGAGGTAGATCACAACACAAAAGACATGGTAAATCTTATTACCAGGCTAACTCTGCACAACAGGAGTTCCACGACACCGATAATCAGAATAATGATAAAAAAGACTCCAACAGTGTAGCAAATTCCGCTTTCGATTTTGCTAGAGCATCTGAGTGTTCGCAATGCAAAACATTATTCGATCCAACCACAGTGTCTACTTTAAGCTGCGGTCACCCGCTTCCCGCTCTCCATGCGTCAATCGCACATAATGGAAGGGGTGCTCTTGTCTTTAATAGGGGCCTAATAGATGGTACTCCGGTATCAATTCTTTTCGACTCGGGGTGCACTACCATTGGAGTGAGGCAATCACTCGTAAATCCTTCTCGAGCTACAGGCAATATAGTCAAATGTGTAACATTTGGTGGCACATTGGAGAAGTACTCCACTGCCATTATCAATATTGCTACGCCTTTCTTTACAGGAGAGGTGCAAGCATGTCTCTTGCCGAATCCGATCGCTGATCTTATCATCGGTCGCATTCATGGAGTGAAAGAATTCACTCCACAGCAAATTTCTAATTGGGAAAATGTTAATATGCAATCTGCTAATGCAGTAATCACTAGGGCTCAAGCTCTTAATATGCCACAATCTTCACATTCTGAAGATAATGATGCGCAGATCCAAGATGATGCCTTGGAGATTTCCCACGATTCCTTTATCAAACAGCAGGAAGATGATCCTACTCTAAAGAAATTCTTTACTCTGGCAACAAAAGGTGATCCGAATAAGGATACAAATCGTAAATCTTGGATTACGATGAAGAATGGCGTACTTGTACGTATGGTACAAGACTCCGCTAAGTCCATTCATTCTCAAATCCTTGTGCCTAAAAATATGAGAGTTAAAATCTTACAGCACGCTCATGATTCGCAGTGTGCTGGACATATGGGTTTTTCCCGTACTAAAGCTAGAGTTCTTCAATCTTTCTTTTGGCCTGCTGTGAATAAGGACATACGAATCTATTGTCGATCTTGTAAAGTATGTCAAGAGATTAAATCCAGAGGTCCACGCCATGATGCACCTATTCAGGCTGCAGACATTCCCATTCGGCCATTTCAAAAAATGGCGATAGACATAATTGGTCCATTTAAGATAAAGTCTGCTAGAGGACACCAATTTATTTTGACGTGTGTTGATATGTGCACACGTTGGCCGGAGGCTGTTCCTCTAAAGAGCATAACTACTGCTGATGTCGCAGATGCTCTTTGGTTAATATTTTCTCGTCTGGGGTTTCCAGCAGAAATATTATCCGACCATGGTACCCAACTCATATCGGATACCATGTCTCAAGTAATGTCGACTCTGAAGATAGAGAGATCGCTGAGTAGTATTTATCATCCTATGTCCAATGGGATGGTGGAACGTTTGAATAGAACTCTGAAAAACCTACTAGGTAAGATAACAGAAGATCATCCTCAGGATTGGGATAGGGTTTTACCCGCGGCTCTCTTTGCATATAGAGAGGTCGCCAACGAACATACAGGATTTTCTCCCTTTGAACTTGTCTTTGGCGCGAAACCGCGAGGTCCTATGTCCTTACTTCATGATCTTATAACTGCTGATAATATTGTCGATGACACAAAATCCTCTTATGAATATGTCATCGCACTTAGACACAAGATTATTGAAGCATGCAAATTGGCAACTGCTTCTTCTGAATTTGCGAAACAGAAGGCAAGGGAATTTGCCAATAAAAAGAGATGTTTGCGACAACTTTGTCCAGGTGACAAAGCATTTGTCTTGCTACCTTGTAGGGAAAATAGACTTCTTATTTCTTGGAAAGGTCCGTACGATATAATATCAAAAGTTTCCGATGTTGACTATATCGTCGATATTGACGGGAAGCGTAAAACCTTCCACATCAACATGCTCACGGAATTCCATGAACGTCCTGATTATTTACAACCTGTTTTCCAGGCAACGGACGATTTTCCAGTCCAACATGGACAGTACTCATCTCTGTCAGTAATACAGGATGAGGAAACGAGTTTCTCGGATGTAAATTTACCTTTTCCAATGATTCCTCTTCACTCTAATGAATCATGGAAAGATGTTGCAATTTCTCCAGAATTATCTCCAGGAGAGCAGAAACAAGTTTCTACTATGTTAGAACAATTTCAGGATGTCCTTACTGACATTCCTGGTCAAACTGATGTCATTCAACATGACATTATTCTTACTGACCATAGTCCTATAAGAGTCAGACCGTATCCTATCCCGATACATTTTCAAGCACAGGTAGAGAAAGAGTTAGATGAGATGATAGAGTTAAAGATTATTGAACCATCCACATCAGCATATTCTTCGCCGATGGTTATAGTGCGGAAAAAAGACAATAATATACGTCTTTGCGTGGATTATCGCAAATTGAATCAAGTGACTAAATTTGATGCTGAACCTATGCCTTTACTAGAAGAGCTACTTACGAGACTATCGAATTCTCACTTCTTTACTAAACTCGATTTGTCTAAGGGATATTGGCAAGTTCCATTATCCAAAAACGCCAAACCGTTTACTGCTTTTTCGACGCCTAGGGGTCTATTCCAATGGAATTTCATGCCTTTCGGTCTTATGAACGCCCCTGCAACATTTGTACGCATGATGCGTCGAATCCTATCTCATCGCTCAGATGTCATTGCGTATCTTGATGACATCTGTCTTTTCAGTGATACTTGGAACGATCACTATAATGGTATAAATGAACTATTGTCTATCTTACGCGAGCATAACCTGACAGCGAAACCATCGAAAGCATGTATTGGTTTTAGCGAAATATCTTTCTTAGGACACCGTGTTGGTCATGGGTTCCTAAAAACAGAAGACCATAATACAAGTAAGATACTTAACATTTCTATTCCTAAGACTAAAAAGCAAGTACAAAGTCTCTTAGGTCTAATACAATTTTATGGACGATTCATCCCGAATCTGTCCTCCATTATGTCACCTCTTTCTTCCTTGCTAAAGAAAGGGTCTCCTAATGTAGTCCATTGGACTCAAGAATGTCAATCCTCTTTGGATAAGGTTAAAACTATGTTTTCTACTTCACCTATCCTAGTATTGCCTTCTAAGGATAAGACATTTATTCTTCGTAGTGACGCTTCATCCACCGGGATTGGAGCGGCACTAATGCAAGAGTACTCTGGAACTCTGCATCCTGTGATGTATATTTCTCGGAAATTAAATGCCGCAGAGAAGAATTACTCGGTCCTAGACCGTGAATTATTGGCTATGGTTTGGTCAATCCTTAAACTGCAAAGATTTCTTCTGGGCGCGCATTTCATTGTGGAAACTGACCAGAAAGCTCTTACGGCTATTCAGAGTAAAAATCTGAAGAGCGCGAGATCAACGCGATACGCGATTGCTCTACAGCCATTTCATTTTTCGGTGCGAGCTATCCGTGGGTCAGAAAATGTGATGGCAGATATTTTGTCTAGATGCCCACATGATTCATAACTGTTATACAACTTTGATACAGTTGTTTCTATGTTGAAATGTGTACACATATGTAATATATCATATATTGATTGTAACACTACTTAGCGGTTCATTGATATTTATTCACCGCTGATCTTTCAATGTTTTTCGTCTTTGATGATCATGATGTTAAGATATCTTAGATGAAATTTATGTATAAACTAATGTGGAAATTGTGTCATTGCTAATATTGTAGTATGCGTTGGTGACACCTCTCTGGAAATATTAATACTTAGAGAAGTACCTTCTCTAAGGTCATAAAACTTATGCTTATCATCTGCGCATTGTTATTGGTGCGTTGTGAGCCTATTGTATGTTGCTCCTAGATGTGTTTCAAAAAAAAAAAAAAAAAAATGTACCATTTTTTTTTTTCCCGAGGGGTGTGGTAATCTGTTGCGTGCATATTTTGACGCACATATTACAAAAATCGATATGGCTATTTAATATGGGAAAAATATAGACATTCATTCATTTGTGTATGAAAATGCTGTCTATGGGGAAAGCGAGATAATCCATGTTTGATTCACACTTTTGATTATAGGAGTAATCGTTCTGGATATTGATCCGGCGCAAGGATATTGCTCTTATATTTGTACTTATTTTTAGGGCCAGAAAATAGATTAATTTGCTTATTATGTTTATGGCCTGAATTCATATGTATTACATATTATTAGTACAAGTAGAATCAGTCCTATATTGTATATTTTGGATGGGTAGGCGGGACTAGATTCTTGTTATTCCGGTCTAGCGGAAGTATGAGTTGTCTTGACAAGTCGTGATGAGTTCCGATGTACCGTGATAATGGCGGGTACGCACTTTTCAAAGGGCTGGTAGATTCTTAAGGAAATATGATTCATGAAGTGGTTTTCTTCTAAAGGAGATGGTATCTCTACTATAGTTTATGTTAGAGACTCTCCAAAGGTACGGTACAATGTATAATTCGGACTCCATGTATTGCCAGACCCTATTTTGATGATCTCATGTCGATTCGACCTAGATGGAACATTGTGCTTCGTATCGCTAGGGTCGTGTTTTGTATCGACAAAGATGACAGACTTTCCTACAGCGGTTATGGCTACGTGAATTAACCTGATCACCGTAGAGCTGTATGGGAACATTTATGAAATCATTTATATACCCATTATAAATTAACTCTGGCTTATATTCTCCTTCCTATGAATGAGTGAACGACAACTCAGGGAGGCGGCCATGTTAGATTTCGGTCATCATATGTTTTGATCACTGCCAAGAGAACAGATTATTTATCCTATTATCGGACAGTGACAGGGAGATCTCACTCTTGCTAGAAACCCCCTCTTTCGTGGTTTCATAATATATGCTACAAACTATGGACGTCAAGTAACTTTAGTTATTTACCGATCTGCCTTCACTGACGCGTTTAGTCAGATAGGGGGATGCGGCCATAATGTATCATGACAATTGAACTTTTGATGTACTGCCCATTATTTCTGAATGTGTCATGACTTCAGATCTGCTATGTATACCTACAAATTGATATGTCAACATACCATGATGTACTCGTATGTCCCAGTGTGTACGTCTGAATAAATTGAGTAAACAAAGATTCCAGCAGTCTGCATTGGTGCCTTGTAGACACAAGTGTATGAGTGGTTATATTGGTCAGCACACGAACAGTACACCATTCGCGGTAATCACACTCTACACTTCTACTTCATACATACACCATCCTGCGTCGGTCGGAGTGACCAAGTTTAGGGCCTGCTTCCCCTGGAGCCTTTGCCTTCCCTAACTCAGGACTAGGGTGAGTTACCCATTTACAGCTGGGTAGACTGGGGCATGCCTGATCTCAACAACACACCACTCTTCCTTACAGAGCATACACACTGACACTTTACAGAGTGGAAAGAAGAAAGGAAACTTTACAGTCATCCAGACATGTCCCCCTGCCAGCACGGGCCTGACGTTAAACCTCCCTGTCCAGCCGACTGCACCGTCCACCATACATTGCCCCTAACCCGGGAGACTTAGCCTCCGCCCTCTCTCCCCTCATCTCCTTTCTCCTCTCCACGGTGTCTAGCGTATTTGGTGCCATCCAGTCCCGGCTCTCTCTCTCTCCCGGAATCCCAAGCATGACCCGCCGCTCTCCCCGTACATTGTAGAGATGGCGCCGAATCTCTGGCCAACACCATCGGTCTCTGTTCCCTCCCAGCTTTTGATAATCTCATATCTTCTCTTTACGTCGACCACGAAAGCTTTTCTGGTGAGGGGATCCTTCAGTTTCGTGATGTTGTATCTTTTCTGTTTGACTGCAACTGGTCCAGCAGCTCTGAGTTTCACCTTCAGTCTTGCTACTACTAGGTGATGATCACTTCCCACATCTGCGCCTCTTCTTACTTTCACGTCTTAAATAATTGCTTAATTATTAATAAAAGGTGGCAGACCGACATAAGTTAACAATTGCCCTGCCAATGCAGCATTGTTGTTGACTTCGGAAATATCTTATGAACACTGCCTTGAGATAGAAGCATCAGTACCCTTCTATCTACAACTCTGGCAAGAATAATCTTGTGCGAAGGCCCATTTTAGATACTCTTGAGTCTTGGCAACTGTTGGATCACTACTGGAAAGCAGGGGAGACAAATCCGTGACAGGAAATATTTTGTATTACCCCACCAAAACACACAGGTTTTGAAACTATTGGCCGGCATTCGGGATGTAGGAATAACCACACTTCTGATTGGGGTCTCGTATAAACAACATGTTCCAGGAACAAAAGGGGCAATACCTGACACTTTAGTCAGCTTAGAACACTGTGAAAATTCACCTCGCGCCAAGAAGACAACCATACCTTGCCAGAGTTAAGAATAGTACCGGACAGGACCTTGTTGAGGACTTAGAGCCCAGGAAAATTCTACCATTTTAACACGGAAAACCGGAATCTGAGTAAACTGTAACACAAAGTCAAAAGTGGGAACTTATTGCTAAACTAACAACACCCCAGACCACGTGTAATAGGCATCGTCAATCTGCCTTAAACTATTTCTCTGAGCCAGCAGTCTGTGTGCCTAAAGATTGGCGTAAGTTGTGCATTTTAAATTCTATATTTTTTATTATTAACATGTTAACTAATATGTATATAGTGACATGTGAATATTAATATGTGAAAATTGCTAGTGGATGTCCAAGTCATTTGAGTCTGGCAACCTCAGTATATAGAATGATGATTTCATGAACCACTACTGCCAGGGCTGGTGACTGCTTTATTGCGAGTTTCTTACATAGAACCAAAAGCAAAGGTAGTCCAAAGTTCCATAGGGAGCAGGGAGTGAATGATTAAAGAAAGGATGTACATAATCTGTATTATTAACATTTTCAACCAGTGTACGAGTAGATGTAAATGCAAACATATTCAATCTATATTGTTGCCATTTTCAAACATGATAGATGTAAATGTAAACATATTCAATCTATACGGTTAACATTTTCAAACAATGTACAATGTAAAGTTAAATACACATCTATTCAATTTAAATGTAAAGAAAGATTTTCGCTCACTGGGATTAAAATTATTTCTCTGAGAGGGTAAAAATTGGTAGATGGGATGGTGAAATGAAAAGAGAGGACCACATAAGTATGTGTCGGGAAACTCAATACTCAGAGGGTATTTGTTTCTCTTCTTTTATTGGTGGTACCAGTTGAGGGTACTATCTCTGGAATAAGTGAGGCTATAAGTGGCCTGAAGTCGACGCTAGGCACCATCATCAGACGTGTCTTAAAGAAGCGGGACCAACTTCGTAGACACTCCCTGACGCTTCTGTGAACGTGCTGCGCCCTACAACATTGACCATGGACGTGAGTGATCCCTTCCTCCATCTACAAAGAACCAAACATCAGCGGGAGCAGAAACCTCATTGGCAGTTAAGTAGTAAAATAAAGATGCCAAGTGACCTCTTATGTAAACCTCCATAACAACGTTGATGGTGAGCATTTTTTGTTCAATAATTATTCATTTTTTTAAACTGTTAAAACATAATGGATTATTAAATTTGTTACTTGTATAAAGACAAATCTAAAGTTGATTTAATCGTTTTGAATGTACTACATCCGTATGTCTCAGATAATTTCTTAAATACACGTAAACAGAGCTAAATAATAACAATAGGAAATTCCCTGAATTAACTCAGCTGGGGGTGTGAACGAGCTAATGAATTATAAGATAACTCTATCCTTCACAAAAGTTGACGGCAGATACTAGAGTGAACGTGTTCAGCCAATGCAGCATTGTTCTCGCTTGTCTGAATATCTTGTGAACAATCCCTGGAGGTAGAAGCATCATTATCCTTCTATCTACAACTCTGCCAAGAGTAATCTTGTGCAAAGGTAGACACCTTTGAAGACCCACGTCAGTCACTGTTTTGGCCACTGTTGGACCACTATTGCAGAGCTAAGGGGAGGCAACCCGTGACACTCACACAAATGAGACTGGAGGAAAAACTGGTGGGGTAGGGGGCGCACATGCAAAATATAGCTCAGCCCGCTTCAAACTAGCACCGACCTCGGGAAGGCTCTATTTGAACGTCTTATAAGTTTTTATAGGGTCCTGATCTTTAGAGTAAATGTACGTTAACTTTATTGTTCCTTGTTTTTTTTTTTTTTTTTTTTTTTTTTTTCGTTCGCCCGCTAATACTCGAGGCGAAATCTCAGGTTATTATTTTATGTCTAACCTGACATTGATTTTACGTGAGTATCCCTTTATTTCTTGTACAGAGACAGGTGTCCCTCGCCATTCAGGCAAATACTCGCCGATTTCGGAGGTACCCATTGCAGCTGGGTCGGCTCAGGAGCCGCCAGTCCCTGGTCGACGACACTCCTTCAAATGTTCTTGCCAGGTCTCGAGTTAATCCAGTCCAAATCCCGGTCGACGAAAAATCTTCAGGATAGATTGACGTAAAGATGTGGGTTATGAGTTCAGTATAACTTGATGTAATGGTGTAGGTGTTAAGAAAACTCAAAAAATATGGGATAAAATCACAAAAGTAGGCTATAAAAAGTTTCCAATTAAAAAACAAAACAAAAACAAAAACAAATACAAGACCATTTTTTTTTCCCCCATTTGATTCCTTGTACCTTGCAGAAAGCTAGAAGAATGGTCACGTGTTCCCAGTGAGTGTTATCTTTCATTAGGACAATCCCATGTTTCTACGGCTAACTTCAGAATCTTAAGTTCGTTTTTCAGTTTTTGAATTTTGTTAATTTATCAAAATATATTCCTTGAGGAGAGTGCTGCAATAGGAGGTCATTTACCTAGAGGCATGGTGAGGTCGAGTAGGTGAGTCATAGCCATAACCAATGACGTAACTTCTGCCACTGTCACCCAACATGTAATGAAGCTGGCGGCGGGCCCAGTACCTGTAAGTGGTCGGCTGGACGTTAAGATCAGCGGCTACCAGCGAGATGAAGGCCATATTGGCTGTTAGAAGATAAGATTTTCAATTAATCAGCCAATCATTATTTTAATCATTAAGTTCTTAATGAACCTATAAATTATGAAAGTAACATATAAATTAAAAAAGACAATGTTTCTGTCCAGTCAATAAAATGATGGTGACTTCATTTTAACAGTCCAAACCATTCAGATTACTGCAATATTCAGGTAACTGCTATTCGTTTTTGCTTTGGAGATGACAGGACTCGCTTTTCTTTAGAGAATCGTCTCATGTCTCAAACATGTCTGTAACTCCAATCCCATCATCTAAATAGCGATGGTAAAACTAGGTATCGGTCCATCGTATCTCTGAAAGACCAAATATTCAAAGTGGCCCATAAACAGGAAAGCGTAACATGTTGGTACCCATAGCAACACCACTGATTTTAGTACAAAGTCTTGTCAACGCCCCATATGCCGTACCTGTCCATTTGTGCTCCAACTCACACTGTTTCATTTCCGAGGTGCTACTTTATTATTAGAGAGTAATTTATATGCGAATCTAGGAATCTTATTTATACTATTATCTGTAAAAGGTGTAGCATTACATATTTTGGTGAAACTGGCAGACAGATAGATTCCGTAAGCACTTAAATGACATTTATCATGGTGAACCGAAACCTGTGGCCTTTCATTTTAACTGTCCAGACCATTCAGATTACTGCAATATCCAGGTAACTGCTACTCGTTTTTGCTTTGGAGATGACAGGATTCGCTTTTCTTTAGAGAATCGTCTCATTTTTTTTAAAAATGGCTTGTCTTTCTCCTTCTGGCCTTAATGTACACCATTTTGCTTGACTTCTGCTATTCAGTGGCTTCCATCATTTTAGACCTTTTTTTAATGTCATCATCGCTTTTTCATGATCTTTCTGAAGTTTGTGTTTCGTTTCGTGTCCTGCTTGTGTCTTTTTATGCCGCTATATTACATACTTCCATATGCACCTATCAACGACAACCATTACATTGCTAATACTGAGCTTCCAGCAGGATTTTACATACTTGTTTTGTTATTTTAATTTTCTCCTTTTGACTTTCGTTGATTGTTGAATTTCTTGTATTGTTATTTCTTTTTTTGTATTTTTATTTATTTGTTGTACTTTTTTCTGTCAGTATCGCGCATTTGTTCTGTTTCTCAGCCTGATGCGTGTTTGCAATGTCTGTAGTATTTTTCTTTTGACCTGTCTATATTTCTTGTCTTTTTCGCCTGTTTGTAACTGTGGTTAACGAAGGGTGAACTCCGAAACGTCCCGTATTTCTTGTGTACCGTTCATTAGTAAAACTGATTCCATACCATGTTATTTTTTAATTTATATATTGCTTTCCTTATTAATTTTAAAGCAGCCCCCTTATTTATTTACTTACACCAATGGTTCCCAATCTTTTTTCTCTAGGCCACACTTTCGGTATGAAAATTAGCTCTCGCCGCACCGATTTTCTTCTAGAAAAGAAATACCTTTCAAACAAAAAAATCAACTCCTAGCAGTGCTTTATTCATAACATAGAACACAACTACGTTATAAAATGATAATGAGACACCCAGAAAGTATAAAACAATACAGCTACACAAAAACATGATTCATTCACAAAATATACAAATTCAATGAAAGGTGTGAGCTTGTCTTTGCAGGGTAATCTCATTTGTATTAGGTCTGTGATGGGGCGGAAAAGACGCCCGCCCCCTACCTGTTTCTAGGCAGATTTATCGCCCATATTTTCGATGTGCGCGCAGCATGCTGGGATGTAAATTCTAGAAGATTGATGAAAAGGCCATAATAATGCCTTAAAATTAAGTTGTGGTGTAGAATTGTGTTTTTTCTCTAGAAATAGTTGTGTATATCTGTGTTTTCATGCCTTCTAAAGCAAATAATCGCGAGTGTTGTTTATGCGGCCATATCAATACGCCTAGCGCGCAGTAAAGTGAGTGATTCGACCTGGGCTAATAAAAGAAAAAGCGGGCCTACTTTGCCACAGCCGCCCAGAGAGAACAGACGAAGTAAGACACACAGAGCCAAGCTGTAAATGCCTTGAGCACGTGAGTTAATTTAAATTAGAATTAGTTTTCTATATTTCTGAAATTATATCGATGTGGCTATTTTAATGTTTAGTGAATTAGGTCTAAATAAATAGATAGATGTGTTCCCAGAGGAAATGTCTTTTTAGGGCATTATGATTTAGTCTCGAAATGATAGATGAGTGAAAATAATGTTTGATAGGTTTTATTAGGCACGCTAAGCCCAAATCCAGATGTGAGAGTTTAGTAGCAATTATTTCAGTCATCAGACCGGGCAAATTTAGTAGGAGAGTGTTTTATACATGAAACTGGACAGAGAAGCATCTATTACTTGAATTTAGATGATATTGACTTGTTAGCAAAATATCAAGATGGCGGCCACGTGGTCATGAAAGGCGGCGCGGTGAATAAAGGAGGCGCCAAGGGGTCTGCGGTAACACTCTTAGCTTGTTATAAGCCTGTATGTTACGCTTTGTTATATTGTGTGAATTGACACGTGGGTGGAAGCAGATTAAGATAATTTTCCCCAGTAAAGGAAAGAGATAGTTTTCGTGTTAATTCCAGTTTTGTTAAAGTCAAGAGTAATTATATTTTATTCTTTATTGTAAGAGTAATTTAGTGTATTTCACGTTTATTGATTATTCTACTGTATATCTTTAGTGGTTTACTTTGATATATATTTAGATTTCTGGAGAGCGTGCATAAGGCGTAAGGCACGTTGAGACAAGTGTTTCTCTGGTTGCTCCTTATGGAGCATGGAAACACAAATGCAGCTGGTGTCCATTACAGGCCCACAATAAGCATTTTTATGCTATCGCTGTGGCTGTTTCGGTGACGGTAACGATGTGTTTCATGTGATGAGATTCCCAGTCTCATCAGTGGTCATATACGACACGCTTGTTGCCAGGCGCACCAGTCGTCACATACGACATGCTTCAGAGTGCAGGGATGAATACTGAGATTGATCAATTGCGAGGTGGTGGTTTATTCTCATTACTGAGAGTATTTGTTGTACATATAGTTGAATATTATTTTATGTCCATTTTATGATTATTTAATTATGGTTATGTGGGGAATGGTTGTGAGAGCACGTGGGCTCACTTCAAGGTATATATTTCTCTTCTCCGCTCCTGAGGGAGCATGGGAACACCAGTGTGGTTTCATCCGTATGAAGCATTCAGATGCTCGTGCAGTAGTGGTTTCGGTAGCAATCTGTGTTACACGGTGAGGTTGCCAGCCCCATGCACAACACCATACTAGTCTCATTGGTCGACATGCATGAGTGTGTGTGTGTGTGATAGCTGAGTGTGTGCTCTTGCAGTAGTGGTTTCGGTAGCAATCTGTGTTACATGGTTAGATTGCCAGCCCCACGCACAACACCTTACTAGTCTCATTGGACGACATGCATGAGTGTGTGTGTGTGATAGCTGAGTGTGTGCTCTTGCAGTAGTGGTTTCGGTAGCAATCTGTGTTACACGGTGAGATTGCTAGCCCCACGCACAACACCTTACTAGTCGCATTGGATGACACGCATGAGTGCGTGCGTGTGTGATAGTTGAGGGTGTCAGGTAGTACACGTGGAAGGACTGTTTGACAGGTGAGAGTATCATTATTTAACTATTATGATTTTAACCAGTCGTTGCTTTGTTTGCTTCTCCAGAATTAGCAATCGGGCACATGCTGGGTGTTTTGTTTTGTTTTGTTATGTTCGCTAGTTTATTTGTTTAATGTTTGCTTTGTCACTGAATGGGTTGTAAAAATAAATACAGCCCCTGCCTCTAGAATCAAGAGTTTTATTGTTGTTCGGGTCGGTGCGAGTGTGAAAAGAGAGTGATCAAACATATCACAATACTATCATCATCTCGCCCACCCCACCACAATTGGCGTCGTCGACAGGATAAGGCAGACAGTGACACCGAGCAAACAGCAAACGAACAAATAGTGTAAACACCCAACAGTGCGGTCTGGCAGCAAGATGGCCACGAGGAGCACACGTGCTACGAGCAGAGGGGAGCACGAGGATTTAGATCCAACACAAGTGGTCGGTGCATCAGTGGTGCAAAGTGAGGGATCAGTAGCAGGTCCACTGCCCCAGCCAGAACACATGCGGTGCATAATGGTGCCCACCCACAAGAAAGTGAGAACTTTTGGAGAACGCACAGGGCCAAATGCGGAGGACTATGCAAGGGAGGTTAGAGCTGCATGGAGGTCCGGCTACATGAGTAAGGAGGACCAAGCCGATGTGATCCTCGACAGCGTAACCCCAGTTGTCCGCAGGGAGCTGCGGATACAAGTAAGAGACAATGACCCGGAGGCAATGCTTCAGGCCATACTCAGGGTGTATGGGGAATCGAGGAGCACCCAAGAACTAATGGCGCTATTTTATTCAGCGTACCAAGGGCCAAGGGAATCGGTGCGTGAGTTTGCCCATAGGCTTCATGAGATATTTGAGCAGGCAGCAGGGGCGCAGGAGAAAGCCAATGGTGTCAAGCTTGACGAAACGGTGCTAAGGGACCAGTTTGTTGCCAGTCTAAGAGATGACTTGACGCGGAGAATGATGGAGAACAGGGTCCGGCACCAGCCTGCAGTGTCATTTGTATCCATGAGAGATGATGCTCTGAGATGGACTGGGAGTGGTCAAACAGCAAGAGCTGGGATAGCCACAGTCACCGCATCCGACGAAGAAATGGCACCCAGGTCACATGAAGGAAATGCCGAAGTGGAGCAACTCAGAGCAGAGGTCGCACAGCTGAAGCGCCAGATGGCTGAAATGCAAGATAGGCATAGAAGGCTGGCGAGGGCCATCCGATGCTTTCGGTGCAAAAATTTAGGGCACGTCCAGAGGGAATGCCCACAACAGGCACTAAACTAGACCCCTCTGTGGCTGGGAGTCAGGCTGTGGAAGGGGAGCTTTGTGACTCAAATAGAAAGAGTACAGGTAGAGGGGGCAGACAATTACAGGTTGGCATGAGGAAGAATGTAAATGGAAGGAAAGGGCCTGTTTCTCCAAATAATAGGGAGACTGAGATGTTTGTGCGGCAAGTGGGGGGTCATTAACAGGAGGACCATCTCTAGACGCCACGGGGACAGCCGCAGGTACAGAAGTAGAAAGAAACGTCATTTATGGAATGGCAGCCAGAGAATCAGGTGCTATAACTGCGCTGATTTTGGGAATCATATAGCTGCCAGGTGTCCATGTGGTCCTCTACCTAGAAGATGTTTCCAATGCAAGTCAGCACAACATTTAGTGGCGAGCTGTCCGTTTGGTAACTCTGCGGCTAGGGCATCACACAAAGTGGAGCGCAGGCAGAAGGACCGCCACTCAGAAGGAAGGTTAGAGATTCAACCATCACAGGAAATGTCGACCAGCAGCGGACCAAATCCTCAGGAGCTTGAAGAAAGAAACGTGAAGGGAGAGCACCAAGAAACCGGATCAAGATGGTAGGAGGTCGGCCTGAAGGAGTAGTGCTGATGGAAGGGAAAGAGGTAAATTGAGTGTTTGACACAGGTTTACAGGTGTCTACCATCACAGAGCAATGTTTCAGGGAGATGTTTGGAGGGCTCCCCCTGGATGAATTATGGGGTGCCCCTGACAGCAGCAAATGGTAAATGCAAAGCCTAACCAAATAAATTTAACTAAAAGAAAGAAGAATAAAGAACAGTGCTGTCACAATGACTGTACTCGAAATCCCCCTTGTTTTCTACTTCGTCTGCAAATTGTAACGCTTTCACGTTGATAGTAAAAGCCTACTGTATTATTACCCGCTTTCTTCAATGAAACGTGTACTGTATTTCTTGGAAAAAACTTGAGATACGCAAGCTGATCAAAGACCAAAATATAATATTTTATTCATTACATTTTATACACGGGCGTAACTAAAAGACAGATGGGACTAAAGGATAGAGAGAAGGGAGAGGCAGAAAGCAGGGACACCTGCAACACTAAACACGCGTCGCGCGATACACAATTGCTGCCATCACGCGTGTAAGGCCACATGCACTAACTTTATTTCAAATCGACAGTGATAAAATTCACTACCCATACCAGAGTTAGGTTTTAAAATCCTGAAAAACGCTTATTGGGAATTATGACATTATACCGGTTTACGTTTGAAAACATGACAGTACCCAGACACCCTCAAGTTTGGAAGTGAGAAGGTAGTAAACAGCACGACTATCCTAGATTGTAAAATTGGGGATGGGATGATGACTAACAGCATTTTAAAATGCATATTGGCTCCATTAAATTCGTATATTTGGGTTCCTTAGGGTTTGCTGACAAAGAATATGTAAAACGTTACGCAAATAGTCTAGGAATTACCAAGTTATGGCCAAAATAAAATAGTGGGGGTGCCTGACAGCATGAAATCATTTCAGCTCATAAAATTTTTTTATAACGTGTTTGAAGAAACATTACGTTACGGAAATGGCCTACCATGTTAACTCCTATTTGATTGGAGCGCAACAAATGAAAGACTAAACACGATTGGTCGGACTATAAATACTATCTTGTGTTGTCAGGGGAAACGTGAGAAAGGGGTACTTTTTGAAAAGATGTGTAGACATGGTTTGATTGGGTAGAGCTGCGAATATACTCAATTCAGAGCGTCTGTTCATTGCCACATCTTGTAATAAACCTACTAAGAAGCAGTGCGTTGAGCACCAGTGTATATTTTTTAGAAAATAAAGCCTGGGACATCGGCAGATCGGAGTTGTGCTATATTCATTGCCAGTCAACGAAACTGTTTATTATTATTTCCATGAATTGTGGGACCGTGGTCTTAAAGTTATTGAGCAGCACCTGGTCAGAGCTTTGCTGAAGCCAGAGGTGGACAGCATACTCCTTGGTCCATATAGCAACCAGTGGGGTGGCTCCAGAACTCATTAAAGTAATCGAGCAGAGGAGTCTGTTACTGCAGTCATCACGCAAGATAAGAGAGTGTGGCCATGGAGCTCAACATTATGTACCCCCATCTTAAAATGACATTATAAAATTAAGAGGGGAATTTAATTGTTTTCATACCAGGAACTGAGAACATCTCCAATACTAGTCCCTAAAGACAAACTATTGAAGTCATGATGACAAATACCAACAGAGCTTGAACAAAACAAAACCAGTATTACCTCATATTACCACTACACAACTGACACACATAGGATACCATTAATAATATATGTCACTACAAGAATCATATTAATAAATTCTGTACATATAACTTGTAATTAAAATTGATTGTGATTCCTGGTTCCCTTTGTATTTGAATCAGGACCCATATACATTCATGACAGCACTGAATACATATTGTTATTTGAAAAGTTATCAGTGACTCCTTTAAGATATCCTCTTAGAGTGTTATATGTATGTGAGTGTCCCAGTGTTGTCAAGTGTGGTGGAATAAATTAAATTGTTTATCTGTCTGTTGTTGTTATGACTTACACTTCATCATACACATACCCTAGACATATAACGTAGTCATCACACTATTCCAGAATAATTCTGCCACTACTAGGTATACAATGTGAGCAAGTAAGGTAATTATCGATCTGCGGAATACACTCATCTTATTTAGATAGTAGATACCTGCACAGCTGAATCTCAGTCAGTGAACACTAATTGTCCCCCCCTATAAATAGTGATTGAGGTAACATCCCACTTTACCACAGAGGGCTCCCCTTGGATGAGGGTAGATGGGTGCGCCTGACAGCAGCAAATGGTGCCACCATTCCATATATTGGTCACTTAGTGGTGGACATACAAGATGGGTGCACAGTAGTGAAAAATTGTGGGGTTTATGTTGTCAAGGAAGTACAAGGACCTAGAAACCAGAAGAAAACACCAGGGATCATAGGTACTAATGTCCTTGTGGAAATCCCAAACATACAGAACATACTAAGATGGGACCCTCCAAGGGATCAGGGGATGACGCAGAAATCAGACTCCATAAAAGTATGGGTAGCTGGGAGAAAGCAAACCCACATACCTGCTCGATCGATCAGGGCCATAACATTCAAATGCAGGAGAGGAGGCCAGTCAGAAAGAACTTTTCTCTTTGAGCCTAACAGAGACTTAGAACACAGAGGGCTGATTATGAGTCATACATTGACTGTTCTTAGAAGTGGGTCCTGTGATATTCAGGCCATAAATTTGGGAGATGAGGACTTGTTTTTAGCTCCCGGGACACAAGTAGGAATACTGACAGAAGCTGGGGTGGACTATAGCACATATTTCAGAGTTGTAGGAGCTCAAGAGGTAGAAATGTCAGCAAGTCCACCATACACGAATCCAGAGCAAGAGATGTGCCCAATTGACCTGACCGGGTTTGAGGGCAGTGAGACTGAAGAGCAGGAAGTAAGAGCATTGTTGAGACGCTATGCCGATCTTTTTGCCACAGATGAGACAGATGTAGGGTACACGGACAGGGTAAAGCACACCATCCCATTAACAGATGACACCCCAGTTAAGCAGCCTTACAGGAGAATACCTCCTGCTTTCTATAAAGAGGTACAGGATCACCTACAAGGATTGCTTGACAAACAAATAATCAAGGAGAGTTGCAGTCCTTGGGCCTCCCCAATAGTTTTGGTCCGGAAGAAAGATGGTCGGCTTAGACTCTGCGTAGACTTCAGGGCACTCAACAGCAAGACGAAGAGGGATGCATACCCTCTACCCCGAGTAGATGAGTACCTGGATGCGTTAGGAGGAGCAAAGATATTCTCATCGCTTGATCTGGCAAGTGGTTACTATCAAGTAGCAATGGATGAGAAAGACCAAGAGAAAACCGCCTTCACTACCCCTTTTTGGACTTTATGAATACACCAGGATGCCTATGGGCTTAGCCAACTCGGCCAGCACCTTTCAACGATTAATGCAGAGCAGTATGCATGATTTAGTGTTCCAGCTGATACTAGTATACCTTGATGACATTTTGGTGTACTCTGCTGACTTCACTAACCATTTGAGCCGACTGGAGAAAGTATTCTCTAAGCTACGCCAGCTAGGGCTGAAGTTGAATGGAGGAAAGTGTAAGCTGTTTAGGACGACGATTGAATTCTTGGGGCATACTATATCAGCAGACGGAATAGGAGCTATGGAAGACAAGGTGAAGGCTGTTCAAGAGGCCCCTGTACCACGTTCCCAGACTGAGTTACGGTCATTCCTGGGATTGGCCAGTTACTACCGCAGATTTGTGCCGGGCTTTGCAAAGATAGCCAAACCGCTACATGATTTAGTAGCTGCGCTCAATCAAGGCATGCAGACTAAAAGACGAAGTAAGTCACCCATAGGAGAGTTGTGGACAGAAGAGTGTGCTGTAGCCTTTGAGACACTGAAAAAGGCACTAACCTCCACACCGCTACTAGGGTTCCCTAACTTCTCGCTACCATTTATCCTGGAGGTAGATGCATCATTTGAAGGATTGGGAGCAATTCTCTCGCAAGTGCAAGATGGAACAAAGAAAGTCTTGGCATATGCAAGTCGCACACTTCGACCCTCTGAAAGAAACTCAAAAAGCAGTATGAGGCTGGAACTGCTAGGTCTTAAGTGGGCCATGACTGAGAAGTTCAGAGGTTACCTGCTAGGATCACAAGTAGAGGTATTTACAGACAATAGGGGTCTGGCCTTCTGGGAGAAAGCTAAACTGGGAGCTATAGAGCAGAGATGGATGGCCCAGATGGCGATGTTTAACTACACAATCCGACATCGGGCAGCAAGAGCCAATGGAAATGCAGATTATTTGTCCCGTTTTCCTATTGAAACCGCAGGCGAGGAACTGGAGGATGATGCAGATGTTGCAATAAGTGGCATAACAGCTGAGGTTATCGGAGAGTTTACCCAGATACCATATGAGATAGGGTTGATGACAGCAACAAGCCAGAAAGATATCAGTGAAAGGGTACCGGCCGAATCAACCACAGCACCAGCAACCACTCAAGCATTTCCCACCTATTCGCGTGAGGAATTGATAAATCTCCAGGGAGCTGATGATGTGGTAGCGATGGTTAGGAAGATGGTAAAGGATGGCACCAGACCTGCAGGAAAAGATGCTCGAAAGATCCCCTTGGCTGCAAGGAAACTACTTAATCAGAGTAACCGGCTCGAAGTGACAGATGGGTTGTTATACCGGACAGTGAAGGGATCAGATGGATCCAGCATGAAACAACTGGTAATACCTGAGTCCATGAAACCACGGATACTAGACTCTGCTCACAGGGTGGGCCATCAGGGAAGAGAGCGCATGCTGCAGTTGCTGAGAAGTAGGTGCTTCTGGGTAGGCATCACAGCTGATGTTGACGTCTTTTGTCGCAGATGCAACCGATGTAACGTCGCCAAGGCACCTCAACTGAAGTTTCATGGGCCATCGGGAAACTTGATTGCCTCCAGACCGCTTGAGGTGGTAGCAATGGATTTCACACTGCTAGAGCGGGATTCCAAAGGGTTTGAGAATGTATTAGTGCTGACAGATGTGTTCAGCAAGTACACCATTGCTATACCAACAAGAGACCAAAAAGCAACAACAGTCACCAAGGCCCTGGTGGAAAAGTGGTTCCAGTATCTCGGAGCTCCTCAGAGGATACACTCTGATCAAGGCCGGAACTTCGAGTCAGCGATAGTCGCAGAGCTGTGCAAGGTATATGGAGTCCACAAGAGCCGCACTACAGCTTACAATCCTAAAGGCAACGGGCAGTGCGAGCGCTTCAACAAGACGTTGCATGATTTGCTGAGACCCATGACAGCCGACCTGAAGCGAAGGTGGTCTGAGCATCTTGCGGAGGTGGTTATGGTCTACAACTCTACCCCCCACTCTTCGACAGGGTACTCACCATACTACCTCCTCTTCGGCAGAGAACCGAGGCTTCCTCTAGACTTCATAATAGGCACGCGCCCAGATGAAGAGCCGGAGACGACTGATGAGTGGCTGCAAGGTCACCTAGAGAGGTTGCACATAGCCCACCAAAAAGCTGCAGAGAGAATGCAGAAAATGGCCGCTGACAGGAGGGAGAGAAGTAATCAGCTTCCAGGCCCCACACCATTGCGAGTGGGTGAAAGAGTGCGGAAAAGAGTGCACTACACTGACAGGGCCAAAATACAAGACGTGTGGTCCAACGACGAATTCATTGTATCGTCAATTCCAGAAGCAAGCGGTGGTCCTTATGTGATAAGGCCAGCAGGCAACGAAGATCTGAAGATGAGGGTTGCGGCGCACGAACTGAGACGAAGTGGGGACAAAGATGATTCTCCGAATCTGGTAGATGCTACACTAGGCCTACCTGAGGCACCAGCTTCGCCAGATAAGACAGACCCTGGGTAGGACGTGCATGGTCTAATGCCCGAACCAGGCTGGTATGCCCTGCAACCGATAGAGGGTCCTGCCCCGAGACGATCTGAGAGGTTACAACTGAAGCGCCAGAGGGAGTGATGTTGTCGGGAGGGGGATATGTGATGGGGCAGAAAAGACGCCCGCCCCCTACCTGTTTCTAGGCAGATTTATCGCCCATATTTTCGATGTGCGCGCAGCATGCTGAGATGTAAATTCTAGAAGATTGATGAAAAGGCCATAATAATGCCTTAAAATTAAGTTGTGGTGTAGAATTGTGTTTTTGCTCTAGAAATAGTTGTGTATATCTGTGTTTTCATGCCTTCTAAAGCAAATAATCGCGAGTGTTGTTTATGCGGCCATATCAATAAGCCTAGCGCGCAGTAAAGTGAGTGATTCGACCTGGGCTAATAAAAGAAAAAGCGGGCCTACTTTGCCACAGCCGCCCAGAGAGAACAGAAAAAGTAAGACACACAGAGCCAAGCTGTAAATGCCTTGAGCACGTGAGTTAATTTAAATTAGAATTAGTTTTCTATATTTCTGAAATTATATCGATGTGGCTATTTTAATGTTTAGTGAATTAGGTCTAAATAAATAGATAGATGTGTTCCCAGAGGAAATGTCTTTTTAGGGCATTATGATTTAGTCTCGAAATGATAGATGAGTGAAAATAATGTTTGATAGGTTTTATTAGGCACGCTAAGCCCAAATCCAGATGTGAGAGTTTAGTAGCAATTATTTCAGTCATCAGACCGGGCAAATTTAGTAGGAGAGTGTTTTATACATGAAACTGGACAGAGAAGCATCTATTACATGAATTTAGATGATATTGACTTGTTAGCAAAATATCAAGATGGCGGCCACGTAGTCATGAAAGGCGGCGCGGTGAATAAAGGAGGCGCCAAGGGGTCTGCGGTAACACTCTTAGCTTGTTATAAGCCTGGAGGTTACGCTATGGTATGTGGTGTGAATTGACACGGGGGTGGAAGCAGATTAAGATAATTTTCCCCAGTAAAGGAAGAGATAGTTGTCGTGTTAATTCCAGTTTTGTTAAAGTCAAGAGTAATTATATTTTATTCTTTATTGTGAGAGTAATTTAGTGTATTTCACGTTTATTGAACTGTATTTTTTTAAATAATTCTGAGTGAAATATGGCTTTTTGAAGTTGTAGAAATTCGGCTGATCTGTTCTGTTACGTGTGCGGATATTTTACTGATCGTGTTCACCAGAAAAACTTTACACCATTGCTAAAGAAAGCATATAAACTTTATTTCAATTCGAAAGGTTGATGATGCAAATAAATCTTGGAAGCCAAATGCAGTTTGTTCGACTTGTGCAAATACATTGGCAGGTTGGTTACGAAAATCGCCGAAGCATAAGTCGATGCCTTTTGGAGTGCCAGTAATATGGCGTGAACCGACAAATCACGCTACTGATTGTTACTTCTGCTTGACAAATATCTATGGTTTCACTTTTAAAACTAGAAAGTCTGTGGTTTATCCAAATATTGAATCGGTTTCGAAACCAGTGCCTCATGATCTAATCACGTGTCCGATCCCAGTTCCACCAGAACAATATCCGTTGGACGTGAATGAACCATCAGAAAGTGATAGTTTACCTGCTTTAGAAACTAATTCTGACTCGGATTATGTACCGGTGAATGATGGTGTTCACTTAATTAACCATTCAGAACTTTCAGATCTAATACGTGATCTCGCTCTCACCAAAGGACAAGCGGAATTACTCGGTTCGCGACTCAAAGATAGGAATCTTTTGGCGCCCAATACTCCGATATCTAAATTTCGTCATAGACACAGAGAACTTGTTCAATACTTTGAGATGGATGATGACATTTGCTATTGCAAAGATGTAAAAGGTCTAATGGTGCACCTCGGTCATGAGCACATAGTCAACGAATGGCGACTTTTCATCGACTCTTCCAAGACTAGTCTAAAAGCCGTGTTATTGCATAATGGAAATTTATTTTCATCAATTCCAGTCGCCTACTCTGTTCATATGAAAGAAACTTATGACAATATGGCTATACTTTTGGCAAAAATAAAGTACAATGACTACCAATGGCGGATTTGTGGAGACCTAAAGGTCATTGCAATTCTCACGGGCATGCAGACTGGGTATACTAAATTTTGTTGCTTCCTATGTGAATGGGACAGCCGCAACAGACAGGAACATTATGCAAGAAAGGTGTGGCCTATCAGGGATCGTATGCAGCGCGGGCATAAAAATGTAATACACGAGCCATTAGTTAACAAAGACAGCATCATTTTACCACCGTTACATATAAAGTTGGGGCTCATGAAGAATTTCGTAAAAGCGTTAGATAAAACGAGCAAAGCTTTCACTTATCTTCGAGAAAAGTTTCCGCAAATTAGCGATGCAAAGATAAAGGAAGGTATCTTTGTAGGACCTCAGATTAGGAAAGTTATTGCAGACAAACAATTCGAGAACTTGTTACATGGTAGTGAACTTCGCGCATGGATGGCATTCAAATCGATCGTCGATAACTTTCTGGGAAATCACAAATCTGTCGACTATGTGCATATTGTTAAGCAGTGCATAGATGCATACAGATTTATGGGCTGTAACATGTCCCTAAAAATCCATTTGCTCTATTCGCATCTTGACTTTTTCCCTGACAACCTTGGCGAAGTCAGCGATGAACATGGAGAACGATTCCATCAAGATATCGCCGTAATGGAGTCACGTTATCAAGGACGGTGGAGTGTGACCTTGCTTGCCGATTATTGTTGGATGCTTCATCGCGATGTACCACATGCCATTCACCGATGAAAGTCGACTGCAAAGAAATTCAAGCCTACATAACTGTTATACTTCTTGTACAAATGATGTTGTAATACTGTATGCGTTGTTAAAAAACTTTAATTGCGTATTTCTAGAGATCCCGACCTGATAGAGAAAAACGGTTTGCAGATTTAAAAACAGCGCATTAAAATTGACCAGAAAAACATAGAAGTGTTAGAGAAAGAAAAAAAAATTTTTTTTTGTTAGTCAGTGTTATTCTACTGTATATCTTTAGTGGTTTACTTTGATATATATTTAGATTTCTGGAGAGCGTGCATAAGGCGTAAGGCACGTTGAGACAAGTGTTTCTCTGGTTGCTCCTTGTGGAGCATGGAAACACCAATGCAGCTGGTGTCCATTACAGGCCCACAATAAGCATTTTTATGCTATCGCTGTGGCTGTTTCGGTGACGGTAACGATGTGTTTCATGTGATGAGATTCCCAGTCTCATCAGTGGTCATATACGACACGCTTGTTGCCAGGCGCACCAGTCGTCACATATGACATGCTTCAGAGTGCAGGGATGAATACTGAGATTGATCAATTGCGAGGTGGTGGTTTATTCTCATTACTGAAAGTATTTGTTGTAGATATAGTTGAATATTATTTTATGTCCATTTTATAATTATTTAATTATGGTTATGTGGGGAATGGTTGTGAGAGCACGTGGGCTCACTTCAAGGTATATATTTCTCTTCTCCGCTCCTGAGGGAGCATGGAAACACCAGTGTGGTTTCATCCGTATGAAGCATTCAGATGCTCGTGCAGTAGTGGTTTCGGTAGCAATCTGTGTTACACGGTGAGGTTGCCAGCCCCATGCACAACACCATACTAGTCTCATTGGACGACATGCATGAGTGTGTGTGTGTGTGATAGCTGAGTGTGTGCTCTTGCAGTAGTGGTTTCGGTAGCAATCTGTGTTACACGGTGAGATTGCCAGCCCCACGCACAACACCTTACTAGTCGCATTGGATGACACGCATGAGTGCGTGCGTGTGTGATAGTTGAGGGTGTCAGGTAGTACACGTGGAAGGACTGTTTGACAGGTGAGAGTATCATTATTTAACTATTATGATTTTAACCAGTCGTTGCTTTGTTTGCTTCTCCAGAATTAGCAATCGGGCACATGCTGGGTGTTTTGTTTTGTTTTGTTATGTTCGCTAGTTTATTTGTTTAAAGTTTGCTTTGTCACTGAATGGGTTGTAAAAATAAATACAGCCCCTGCCTCTAGAATCAAGAGTTTTATTGTTGTTCGGGTCGGTGCGAGTGTGAAAAGAGAGTGATCAAACATATCACAATATAATCATCATCATCATCTCGCCCACCCTTTCACAGGTCTTATTTGAGACAACCAAAATCTCATCTCCTCATCAACACAAAGAAGCCTTTTTCTTTTCTGGTCTTTGATACTTGCCAGAGCTGAAAATCTCTGTTCACATTAATATGTAGTGGAGAACTGTTTCTATTTGGTATAAAATAAATTATATTACTGAATAAAATCTGAAAAGTTCTTTACGTTTTATACATATATTTTCCACATATCACAGGTCACAAAATAAATAAGAAAATAACCTTCATTTTTATTTTTTACATATGAATAAAATATATATATATATATATATAAATTCTTGATTCTCTTTGAATCTTTCGGCCTGGCTTAACTGACAGGTCAGTGGCACTTCGCTTGGGAACATGGACACCAGACCCATGCTCTTTTGTCCGGGACTACCCATGGGTTCTCCACTATCACCAGTGCTGTTTAATATCTATACCGCAAAAGTAGCCACCATTCAGCCAACTGGGTTGGGACGAACACTGACTTTTGCTGATGATATTTACAGAACTGGCTCTGACCGACAGGAAATGGTTAATAGTATACGTGGAACACTACAGGAGGTGTCTAAATGGTGCGAAGAAACTGGCTCCAAAGTCAATCTCAACAAGGCCTGCATGAAGTGGTGCTCCTTAAACAACCCCACAGTGAAAACAGTCCTTCCAGATATTATTCTCAATGGACCAAAAATTGAAAGACACGAAAAGCTGAAATACCTTGGAGTTACATTCGATCGTGGGATATCGTACAAGCACCGTATTGATCATATCATACATAAATGCTGGATAGGTCTGACAACCCGGAAACTAATGACCGCAGCGCATCTGGAGCAGAGATTACTATTTCTTCTTTATCAACAGCTAGTCATATCGGTCATTGAGTATGGGATGGGAAAACTCACGCTGTCAGTAACACAATGTGAACGACTGGAACGCATGTTTGAGGGATGTATGCGAGATGCCCCCATTGTGATAATGAGATGCAAGCTTGGAGTGCTGTCTATTAATCTCAGATATGCGATGGTCCAAGCAAAATCCTATAAGCGGGTAATCACAGACAAACGGCACCACATGGAAACATTGCTGTCATTAAGGGAGCAAGAGTAAAGAGAGGGATGTCATGGGTGGCACAGGCAGAAACAACGATCAAGCAGGTGACCACAGTATTTAAAGGGGAAGAGTGGACTAAGTCACGTGAGAACTGGATTAACTACCAGCAAGTCATCATCAGAGAGTGTAGAACTTGGGGCAATGGGAAAGCAGAACTGGAAATTAATCAGGTGATACATCATATTGTTATTGTTTTACAGAATTGACATAATTGCACTCCGGGCAAACCCATAAAGTGCTCAGTCTTCATCAGTATATGTCGAAGAGTGTGAATGCTAAATGTTCCTGTAGCTCGCTAGTTGTAAACACGACCCAATATGGGTGCTCTTGATGCTAGTCTGTCAGCTTTTTCATTACCACATACCCCAGCATGACCAGGACAGTATACCCACACCAGCTCTTGTAGACTGGAAGCTTCTATGAATGTTTTCCATACATGATAATGCCGGGGAGTATGATACCATTGCGTACACTGAAGGGTCTGTAGTCTGTGCTGAGAAATCAAGATGGGACTTTCGGCTAGAGTTAAGCCCAGGATCGTCACTTAACATAGGCTTACATGACAGCAACCTCCAGCATGAGAATGGAGGTAGACGGCTACTGTAGCCTTAAGGTGGCTAACTGAAACTTCATTAACAAAGGTAGTCATTGTGGTCAATCCATGCTTCGAAAGGTTCAAAATGGTTGGCTAAGGCGTGAATGGAAAACATTTATAGAAGCTTCGAATCTGCAGGAACTGGTGTGGATCTACTGTCTTGGTCGTGGAGGGGTACGCGGTAATGAAAGATCTGATAGACTAGCATCAAGAGCACCCCCCCCCCCTTTTCCCCCGTGGGGACACTGGATATGGATAAGGGAGAGATACTAAGAACAATTAATGATCGCCTGTTAGAGAATGTGACACTGCAACAGATGAATCATCAAGGTTAAGACTGTTGAAATTTGGCATCAAACGTAAGGCTAGTAGAGATGGACGTATGAGAGGATGCATCCGTTGCGTATACAACCAGCGAGCTACAGGAACAGTTAGCATTCACGCTCTTCGACAAATACTGAAGGAGACTGAGCACTTATGGGTTTGCCCGAGTGCAATGCTGTCGATTCTGTTCAACAATAACACCTGCCGTCCTCTCGGGCCACACCAGTGTGGCGTGCCAGAACGTTTAGGAACCACTGACTTACACTATAAGTCATTAAATCATTTATTAGGATTTGTTTCTGCATATCATTATCATGAACAACAAAAACAAAACTCAGACACCACGTATTTTAAAAGTATTTTTTGGCACTTTTCTATAATTTTTTTAACATTTGAAGCAATATCTGATCTGATGTTTAGAAGAGCTAGGCTGCTTAGTCGTTCTTAATACAAAACTGAACTAAATGATCTAGATCAGCGGTTCTTAACCTGTGGTCCGCGGACCTCCGGGGGGGCCGCGATGTCCTCACAGGGGGTCCGCGAAGGCTTGAAGAAATGTTATGAGCTTTTACAGTTAAAATAGAAAGAAAGAATGAATTAATGAAAGAAAGGAAGAAAGGAAGAAAAGGAAACGAAGAACGAAATCTTAATTTCTCTAGCTTGTTTATGTAAAACGTGGCTTTTCTAACCTACCGCCTCCATTAAAAACAAACATAAGTAAAAATCGATTATGAAAATAACTAATAGCAAAAAATGTACTCAGCACTTGATACTTCTGCACGCGGTGAGAACGTGCAAGTGAATGACGCTGAGTGGCTGAGAGAAAGCACGTGACATTTCTTGCTACCGCGCATACAGCCAGAAGCCGCTTTCATAGCTCCTCCGAAATCTAGTGTTGTCCACGTTGTGCCACCACATTCTCGGAACGTCTATTGCTTCCCAGAATTATCTAGCTGTGTCGAGAATGTTCTCGAAGAAATTCATAAAAGGAAGACCGTGTTCGCCGGAAGAGAGAGTCGGAGTCAGTCAAAATGATCGTGTTTGGATATTGTCGGGTAAAGTGACCTTTCGATGTTATCGCGGTGAATTTCGTAACAATACATTTTGGCTGAGCCTCAGGATGGGTCGTTGGCTGAATTTGAAACGTAAAAGTACTGATGATGTTGATGAGGGTGTATCCGGTTCAAAGCAAAATGAAGCGTCTTCCAGTCATCTTAAAAGGTGCCGCCATTATAGCAAGGAATATCTGTCGATTTGCTTCACATGTACAGGCCCAGAAGACAAGCAACTACCACAGTGTGTGTTATGTTACGATATATTGTCCAACGAGGCCATGAAACCGTCAAAATTGCGAAGACATCTCGATACTAAACATAAAGAACATGCTACAAAGAGCATCGATTTTTTTCCGAAAGTAAAGAGCAGGAGCTTCGGGAAAGTAAGAAAATGGTAAAAAAGACTGTAACTGGTTGTAACAATAAAAATGCAGTGAGGGCCTCATTTTGAAGTTTCTTAACTAATAGCAAAAACCAGAAAACCGCACACAATAGCTGAAGAACTTATGTTACCTGCTGCAAAAATCATGGTTTCTGCATTGATCAACGAGAAAGCTGCCAAGGACTTTACCTTAATACCTTTGTCAAATGACACAGTTAAGAAGCGAATCGACGGTTTTGTCAGCCAATATCAAGGAACAGTTATTAGAAAGAATTCGCATGGTCCCCCTATTTTGCTCTGCAACTGGACGAAAGCACAAACATAACAAAGAAAGCGACCTTATTGTGCTACGTTAGATATGAGCACGAGAGAAATATGTTCGAAGACTTACTGTTCATCTCCTCGTTGGTACACACTACAGCTGAAGAAATATTTAACAGCTTAAACGAGTTTATAACATGTCTTGACATGGATTGGTTGAAATACGTTGGAATTAGCACAGACGGGGCACGAGCAATGTTTGGAAAGCTTACTGAAATTGTAGCACGGATTAAGGAAATCATACCGTCGGCGACTTGGTACAATTGCTGAATACATAGGGAAGCTCTAGTTGCTAAGAAGATACCAGAAAAACTAAAACAGACCTTAAATGAATCAGCCAAAATTGTCAATTTTATAAAAAGCAAATCACTGAATTCAAGACTTTTTGAGCAGCTTTGCAAAGATATGGACAGTGAACACCATCAACTTTTGCTACACTGTGAAGTTCGTTGGCTATCACGAGGTAAAGTTTTGTCTCGTTTTGGGGAATTGAGAGACGAGATAAGATTATTCCTCACGGAGCAGCAATTTCACGTCAGCGATCGTTTGACACATTTTTCCTGGTTAGTGAAATTAGCATATCAGTCAGATATCTTCACCCATTTTAAATATGTTCAACTTAAATCTTCAAGGAGAAAAAGTTAGTTTTTCAAGTTGAAGACAAGATCGAAGCAATGATGAAAAAGTTGGAATTGTGGCATCATCGCCTATCCAACCGAAACTATGAGACATTTCCAAACCTCACAAATTTTCTTGGTTCCACCGATGAAACAGTTATCGCACGAGATTTGCAGCATAGTTTCCGTGAATATTTTCCTGTTCCTGATGCAAGCAAAAACTGGATTAGAGATACATTTTCAGTTAATATGTATGAACTAGAGTGGCCCACAGGAGCAGAGGAAGACAAGCTCATAGAAATATCCACGGATGGTGCTCTGAAATTGTAGTTCAAGGAACAGTAACTTCCGAATTTCTGGGCTCACTTACAAGCAGATTTTCCGGAACTATCGAAGAGGGCAATGAAAGTATTGATGCCTTTCGTAACGACATAATAATAATAATAATAAATTCTTTAAGCGCCAAACACGGCGCATAAGGCAGAAACCAGTGCTCTCCAGGTTGTTCTTTGTGACGCCACTCCTCTTAGCTCTTGCACATTATTTAGGCCCAACGTTCTTCCTTCTCTTA